>CM060957.1:134673115-135093115 GCA_030765055.1 Mantis religiosa
AAAATTGAGATTCATACATGTAAAAGTTATTAACATGTATGTTATTTCTGTTACCACCTTACATACATGTAAATCAATGTTCCCGTATGTAAAGTTAATCGAATGTTGTAATTGCATTTTTCAGAAACGGCGACAAGATGCTCCGATACTGCCACTGGACAACCCTCGATTCAGCAAGAGGAAACCTGTTCGAACGTGACCCAGGCTGAACGATTACGATGTAATCACAGTGAGTCAGCATTCAAAAACAGATTATGTACCTATGAAATTCACAACTGTGTTAATATACTTGACCCCGTTATATTCTTAGCAGAATGCAAACCTTTAATTTTGAATGAAATTGATAAGGGCTTAAACATGTATAAATCAGGTCTTAAGATAGGATCCTGTTTATCCTGTCAATATGTCATAATATCACAAGAGAGCGATAATATTCATACATTTAACTTTAACAGTAAACTTGAGGTGATATTGCAATGTACAGATAAATCTATATGGTATGAAGAGAAGATTGTACAACCTATACTAGATCATATGGATAATTTTGAATCGCGTACCAGTTCAAAAGCTTTATACAGTATTGAGAAATTAACAATATATGTGACACAATACGATTCATTGAATGCAGGGATGTATACTGAATTACCCGACTTTATAAAATCGAAGAGAGCTGTTATTAACATTCGTAATACTGATAAATATTGCTTTGCATACTGTCTGTTAGCATCCAAATACCCAGTAGAACGTAACAAGAATCGACCCACCTCCTATAAAAGATATGATTTTCGTAACGAATTTAACTTTGAGAATATAACATTCCCCGTATCATTGAAAGATGTAGAAAAATTCGAGAATCAAAATTCAAATATTTCAATAACGATATACGGTGATGAAAATAAATCGATTATTCTCTTATATCAACCAAGAGAGATAAAATCACATCATGTTAATCTTTTAATGTATAAAAGACATTATTGTCTGATAACAGACTTGTCACGTTTGCTAGGAAAGCAGCTAACGAAACATAATGGGCGAAAATGGTTATGTAACAATTGTAACTTGTATTTCACATCAGAATCACGTTTAAATAGCCATAAAAAGAGGTGTATGATGAATCAAATTATCAGAATGCCCGAGGCTGGTAAAACTGATCTCGTTGAATTTAACGCATATTCGAAATGTCTAAAAGTTCCATTCGTGGTTTATGCAGACATAGAATGTATCTTACGTAAGGTAGATTCGTGTCAAGATGTATCGAGTAAAAGCTGGACACGTAGCATTCATAAACATGAAGCGTATGCAATTGCATTACATTTGGTCTGTAGTTATGATAAAAATTTAACACGTTTCAAATCATTTGAAGGTCCATATGCAATTGAAAATTTTCTTAAAGAATTAACGTTAATTGCAAATCAGGTCATTAATATATATGCTAATAAAATTGAAATAAGTATGAGAGATGTGGATGAGCTAGAATATCAAAATGCAACACGATGTCACATATGCAAACGTGAATTTCTTAACTCGTGTATAAAGGTTCGTGATCATTGTCATTTGACTGGAAGTTACGTTGGCCCAGCTCATAAGTACTGCAATTTAAATAGGAAAATGCCAGGATTCATACCAATATTCTTTCATTGCTTGTCAAAATACGATGCTCATTTCATAGTAAAGAATCTAGGTTACGATACGGAACCTATCAACTGTATTGCACAAACTTCTGAAAATTACTTATCCTTTAGCAAAAGATATACAAATTCGAATGGAATGAGTATATATCTAAGATTTCTGGATAGCTATCGTTTTTTGGATTCAAAACTTAGTAACCTTTCGGATATGTTAGAAGCAGATGATTTTCATTATACCAATAATATGTACACGAATCCTTTGCATAGACAACTGATGAAACGTAAAGGTGTCTTCCCGTACACGTATGTGGATTCTATAGAAAAATTATACGAGAATAGTCTACCATCCAAACATCAGTTTGATCATGTAAGCGATGAGGATTATAGTCATGCTAGAACGGTATGGAATGAATTCAATGTTAAAAATCTGGGTGAATATTTAAATATATATCTTAAGTGCGATACATTAATACTAACGGACGTGTTTGAACGCTTCCGTGAATTAAGTATCGGTTTGTACGGACTCGACCCGTGTCAGTATTACACACTTCCCGGGTTAGCCTATGATGCAATGTTAAGAACGACTGGTGTACAGATTTCATTATTAACAGATAAGACTATGCTAGATTTCTTCGAAAAAGGAATACGAGGTGGAATTTGCACTGTGTCCAAACGGTATGCAAAGGCGAATAACAGATACATGACTAGCTATGATAACACTCAACCAAATAATTATTTAATGTACGTTGACTGCAATTCTCTATATAGTTATACAATGGAAAATAATAGCTTACCATACACTGATATAAGGTGGCTAACTGATGCTGAAATTAAATCAATAGATTTTATGTCTATTACAAGTGATTCTGACGTGGGATATGTGTTGGAAGTAGACTTTAAATATCCACAGGAACTTCATGATATACAAAATGATTTGCCATTATGCCCTTTGAATGAAATCGCGCCAGGTGATAAGTATACAAAATTGCTAACAACATTGAATGATAAAAATAAATACGTATTACATTATCTCAATTTTCAACAATGTGTTAAACTTGGTTTGATTCCATCGCGTATACATAGAGTAATAGGTTACAAACAATCTAACTGGATAAATCCTTACATTGAACTCAACGTTCGTAAACGTATTGAAGATAAGACGAAATTTGGTCAAAATCTATGGAAGTTAATGAATAATTGTGTTTATGGAAAATTTATAGAGAATGTAAAACGTTATAATTCATTTCATTTAGCTACCAGCTGGAAACGAGCGCGTAAATTGTTAGCTCGACAGACATGTATAAGGTACGTGATTTTTGATGAAAATTTAATAGGTATAGAATTGGTCAGAGATGAAATATTGATGAATAAGCCAATATATATAGGACAAGCAATCCTGGATCTATCCAAACATAAAATGTATGATTTTTATTATGAAATTCTGAAGAAAAAATTGAAAGATGTAACTTTAATCTATACGGACACGGATGCTTTTCTCTTTGAATCTAGCTGCGATATATATGAATTTATTAAAACCAATATACATTTATTCGATACATCTAATTATCCAATGGATAATGTGTATGGTATTCCGTTAGCAAATAAGAAAATTTCAGGATTATTCAAGGATGAGCTAGCCGGTAGAGTGATGACTGAATATGTAGGGCTGAAATCGAAATTATATAGTTATCGATATGATACTGAAGTGATTAAAAAATCAAAAGGTGTAACAAAAGATTCGATGAGATTCATAACCTTTGAACAATATCTCTCATGTATTACACATCCTGACACTATACATCGAAGCATGCAGACATGTTTCAGAAGTTATAAACATGATGTTCATACTATTGAATCTAATAAGATAGCTTTAAGTGGTATCGATACAAAACGATACATTCCCAATAATTCATTTTCAACATTAGCATGGGGACATTATGCTATAGAAAATTGTCAAGTGTAAATTTCTTTTTCTTTTCTCAATAAAGCATAGATTCAACTGAGTTAAAAGGTATTACTAGGCCACGATAATAACATATTACTGTATTTCAAAAAATAAAATAATTGAGTTTCAAGTATAATTGTAAAGTGTGTTACAACTGAGTTAAAAGGTATTACTAGGCACATGATAATAACATATTACTGTATTTCAAAAAACGAAATAATTGAGTTTCAAGTATATTTGTAAAGTGTGTTACTAATTACATGATAATAACATATTTACTTCATTTGAAAGATAACGTGTTGCTTTTTTTATGTTTATGTTAGGGTGAAGGAATATTTTTTCCTATTCATGTCGTTTTGAAATGTTAGATAGCAGAAATCAATGAAATGTTAATTCAACTATAATCATGTATGATTTTTTATTAAAATATATTTACTAATTATATCAAAATGTTATTATCATGTCTCCGTTAAGGGGTGAGGGGAGATTTATATATATATCAATGTGAACTAGCATGTACAAAGGCTCTTATTTCAGCTATAATCATGTATGATGTTTGTTTAACGTATATTACTAATTACTTCAAATTGTAATTATCATGTTTACGTTAAGGGTAGGTGAATTTATATATACTCAATGTGAACTAGCATGTACGTTATGTTAAAATCTCTACAATTAAATGTTAATTCAACTATAATCATGTATGATTTTTTTTTTAAAGTATAAAAATGTTATTATCATGTTTAAGTTAAGGAGATGTGAATTAGCAGTTACAGAAGATTTTTAAAAAAGTATAAAAATGTTATTATCATGTTTAAGTTAAGGAGATGTGAATTAGCAGTTACAGAAGATGTCAGGAATCAATGTGAACAAAAAAAAATCAAACACAATATATCATTAAAATTATATTTCTTTATTGAGTTGTGTGTTTTTTTATTTATACAATGTCCACCTCATTAATCCATTCACGGGTAGGAAATCCTAACCATTTCACCAGAATCCTATCACCACGACGTCTGATGATCCTTTCAACTAAATACGTGTCTGGATATTGAGTTTTCTGTAATTCATAACCGTAGAATGCTCCTTCAATCAGTTTACCCTCCAGATCCTCGATGAGATAGGTCAATGGATGTGTCCTTTGCACTGTACGTATCCTAAAGACTTCAACACTCCAATATGGTAGATAACCTTTCTCCATAACACCTTTATGCTTAGAAATCCTCACGTAGTCACCAACACGATGAAGCCTAGATCTTCGCTTCTCACGCAGACTTCTATCATATTTGTAGACGCTGAGCAGGAGAGAATTATCACGAACTTCTACAGGCTTCATACGAATCGTTCGATGGTAAGTATTATTGTAGGTATGAATAATTCTAGGTAGTATGTTTATCCATTGATATGAGCCTTGAACAATAAATTCCTTATGCAAAATCAGTTTGATCGTTCTTATTAAACGTTCCACTGCAGCAGCCTTAACGTGTGTGAATGTACTGTAATGATTAATATTATTACGATTCATTAGTTCGCGGAAATGTTTATTGTAAAACTCCCTTCCTTTATCAGATTGAACATTCTTCGGAAACGATTCCATTTCATTCAATATCTCCTCCATAGCAGTCGAAACGTTAATACCACTTTTATCACGTAATGGTCGTGCATAAGCCATCTTGGAATAAAAATTGCATGCAAGAAGAATATACTTATAATTCCTATTGTCTCTTGCATAATTAGACATGTCCATAAGATCTATTTGTACTAAATCGTTCATTCCTTTGCTTATGATCTTACGACGTAAAAATCGTCTTCTAGCTGGTGCATGTAACTCGGTTGCAATGCGACGTTTTATCATGCTATAATTTTTGATGTTTTAAGTTCTGTAATAATTTCTTCTATCTCGGGTGAGTGATTCAAATTACCTGCATCCCTCGACGCAACCAATAATCTTAATCTGTTTATTATTTCATTCGGATCGTTCCAGTAGACGTAATCTAATTTTCTCTGCGGTACATGTTCTTTCCAACGTAAACCAAATCCAGTTCGATTACTAACAAGGTCACGAATGATATGACGATACTTGAACCCTCGATTTGCTCTTAAACGTCCATCTCTTGAATAACCGTGTCTGTAAACTTGAGTATTCTGTAAGATTTGCGAATACACGTCTAAATCATCATCTGTGTACGATGTCTTGCGAGGTAAACGTTTAAATAATAATTCATATAAGCCTGCTGTGGGTTCATACGTTTCTGTTCCTATCTGAACACCATCAGATTTAAACACAACTGTCTTGTTACCCAATTTATACTCATTATCCTCGTAACGTATGCCGTAAGTATTGTCCATGTCACTCGAACTGGCAGTTCGAACCTTGTGTAGATACTTTGACACGAGATCAGATCCGTTAGCATCATCTGTAGTTTCGTCGTCGTTGTTGTCTTGGTGTGCTTTCGCTATTACTTTCAATGGTTCGGTTACAGGTTGAAGAACTTCAGACATGACTCGTTGCGTTTCGAATTTCATTCCTTTGAGAGAACGTAACTTTTCTCTTATTGCCCTACTGTGACGGGCAATGGATTCCTTAAGTCTTATAGCTTCAGCATCCATATCGAAATGAATGTATAATTAATCAGCTACTGCTAATTTATATGAAACTATCAGTTCTATACTTAATATATGACCATCTTTAGCACGTCCGACTGGCGCTGTAAACGATAGAATATCGCCAGTTTCAACTCTTACAGGATATCTTTCAACTAATCTTCCGTTTATTGCAAACAATGTATCATTTACAGCATGCGGATGTACCGATGATACGATGGAACACGAGAGTACACTTCCATTTCCAGGAACTTTATAGTATTCGAGTCCCGATGTTAACGTATACCTTAAAGAGGGACCTCGAAACGGACGTGTTTGCAATGAAATTATGAGTTGTGCTTTCAATTGTTGTAACATAGTGTTTACAACATTTCTCATTCGTGTTTTCATAGTATGAATATCATTATTTATAGTGATTAGTTTATTATCAAGTTCCGTTTGTCGTGCGGTTAGTTCTTTCACTTCTTTTTCTACAGCTGTAGTAATAGTCTCGCTAGCGGAGGTGATTGTTCTAGTTAACTGACTTTGTAATTCATTCTGTTTCCGTGTAATAGTATCGACAATGTTTGTTATAGTCTCAGTTAAACCCGTTTGCAATTCATTATGTTTCTGTATAAAGAAATGATTAACATAACTCATGGTGACTGCATCCCTATCATCTATCGGGTCGGCTAAATCCTTCAATCTCTTCATTCGAAATGATAGAGTTTCATTAGAGTCGTGAATTGGAATCCTATCATCTACATATTTTTTATTAGGAACGTCGTGTTCGTGAAGGGGGTCCAACAGCGTTTTCATTCTTATACCATCTATAATGACATTATTTTCGGAATCACGTTTAAATGCATATTTACTTAAGTACTCCATTAAATTGTTGTATTGGATGTCGAGCGATTTTTGTATGTGATCCCTAAGCATAGCTTCAAACTCGCCCATACGCTGATACGAGGTCTGCTCGCTGAAGATTTGCATTCGATTCTCGACGTCAGCCGTATGCGTATCCACATAACGTTTAGTCGATGCATCGTCACCTTCTTCAGGGTCGTGAATATTGCACAACCGCTTTCCCTTGAATCGATAGTTTCCCGATCCATCTCTAGTTATGATATATCGATTGAACACACCCCTAGAGGGTATGATTCTTCGAGATCCGAACCTGTCGATACTCATTGCTTAAGTGATGGATTATTCTATTTATTCATTCTGATAAAGCGATCAAAACCGTGACGGTAGCGTCCCTCGTTCAGTGGATATTCTGGTACTATAACAACAAAGGATCGTTCATCACTCTCCCATATATGTTTACACATATTCTTAAATTCATCATAGGACATATCGGTATTTACATAATCTTCGTATATATGTTTTAAATTGAGATTATCCTGTCTAAAGAATATAATCATATTTGCATTATCTCTAATTAAATGTTTAGGTACTTTAGCATATGATTGTGCTAAATATATAGCATCGACATTACGATGTCTACCCATACTGTAATATGAAGCTATCTTACCCTGTTTTTCATTTATCACATCATCAAATACGAATATCGAATTTTCTCTAGCATCCGACGTTTGAATTACTTTATCACCATCATCGAACGTAAATACACCTATATCGGGTATAGTTTTCAGTAACCTGAGTAAATATCGATATTTAGGTTGTTGCAACGATTTCGAGTATATGTAGAGGTTTTCGAATCTCAGACCATTCTCGTGAATAAGCAGGTTGAGTAAAACGTTCGTTTTTCCAGCATTTGAACTGCCAAGTATGAGCGCTCTAACGTTACTCGGAAACAACGTACCGTGTCGTCCTTTGCGAATGTCATCCTCGAAATCTAACACCTGTATGGGTAGCGTACACTTTTGCTTTACTATCTCCATATCGCGACTAATACTTATAAAGCATAAGTTTTGGCTTTTATTTCGTTCGTGATAAGGGCAATCTATGTCTTTACTGGATTTAGCCAATCGTCATAGGAATCGTATACTTATAAAGCGCACGTTTTGCCTTTTTTATTTCATAGTGAGACATGCGCTCTACACGTGCACGCAAAGGTTCGGGAATTCTTAATTCCTTGATTAATTCATTACCATTTGAGGCACATTTACCGGGTTATCGTTTCTGCGGTCCCGGAACGAAACTACATAAACGCTTGCAGAGAGGTGACTTACCGGTGAACGGGTTAGATTCAGCGTGTCTCGATCACGATCGGGCTTACGCAGAGAGTACTGATACAGAATCTCGTCGTCTAGCCGATAAGGTGTTGGTAGAGAAAGCTTGGAGACGTGTAAAGTCTGCCGACGCTTCTTTGGGCGAACGACCTGCAGCTCGACTTGTGACTACACTTATGAAGGGTAAATTGGCAGCGGGCGCTGGCATGCGTAAACGTCGCAACAAGAGAGGTGGTTTCTTACCTTTGCTACCACTTTTAGCAGCTCTAGGTGCAGCAGGTGGTCTAGCTGGAGGTGCTGCTCAGATTGCTACGGCTGTCAATAAGAAAGGTTCGGATGCAAAACAACTTGCGGAATTAACACGTCACAACGAGCGCATGGAATCTTTGGCTCAGGGCAAAGGTCTTCGCCGTAAGAGACGTCGTAAGGGTAGAGGATTATATCTTCGATCAAAAAACTCGGGGCGAGGCCTATATTTATCCCGGAAAAAGCCCTGAGTGCTAACGAGATCGATTCGTATGCACGACGTCTACGCATTCCACATTTTAGAGGTGTCTACATGATCGATAAACTACCTCCACATCCTCGATACTATGAGAGAATAGTAGTGAATCTGGATACATCAAATAACCCTGGTACACATTGGGTTGCTGTACGTAAGGATGGTGACGTTGCCTACTACTTTGACAGTTTCGGCGATCTGAGACCTCCGGAAGAGATAGAAACGTACCTTTCGGGTGTCAAGCTCCTATATAATACGACGAGATTTCAAGAATTCGATTCTGTGATTTGCGGTCACTTGTGCCTTCAGTTTCTCCTCGATGAGTTACACGATCACCGTGAGTGGTAGTGATACCAGCTTCTCTACATTTCTAAATCCACCATTACATCTGGATCCTAACGGACATTACGAGATAGCTCTATTGAATTTTGAGACTTTTTACTCGATTCCGAATGTGGACGAGAGTAATAATCTATTCCATTACGTTCGCGATGGAAAAGTCGAACGTATAGTAATTCCACCGGGTACTTATGAATTGGATGATATCGCCAGATTGATCAAGGATGCTCTCGACATCGGTGACGACTTTATTCTACGTGCTAATAATAACACCATGAAATCAGAAATTCAATCTCCCTATATTATCGACTTTAGTCGTGAGAGATCTATTGCTTCACTTCTCGGTTTCACCTCTAAACAGAGGGTACCGGCAAACGTGCTGACCGAGTCTAATGATTTGGTTAACATATTCAAAGTCAGCATCATACGTATCGAGTGTAGTCTTGCAACGGGATCTTTCATCAATGGTAAAAGTGGTCATTCTCTGTATGAATTTTTCCCATCGGTACCTCCAGGTTATCATATTTCGCAGGAACCATCAAGTCCTATATATTTACCAATCATCGATACGAATCTCATTGATCATCTCGACATTAGAGTGGTAGACCAGAACGGCGATAAGTTAGATTTCAGGAACGAAACCATCACTGTACGATTGCACATACGTCGTAATGGGTATAAGTTTTAAGAGACGATGCTATATTAAAAAACATCTCTCGAGATTGATCTCTACTCGATCATCGACCCGCAAGCTAATCACATCGTCTAATCGAAGATTTCTCGCTAACTTAGGCTTCAAGGTTCTATGATGGATGTGTTGGACGTGACCGGGATTCCGACCTTTGATGATAAGATCAGTAAGGAGGAAGAACACGTATTCCTACCGTACAATACGTCAGCTCTCGATGTGAACGATGAAATTAGAATTCCATGTCAAGCTGAAGATTTGTACACGCTTCCTAGTAGAAGTTATCTCTACATTGAGGGGACTCTCACTAAACCCGACGGCACCGTTGCCACATCGAAATTGAGTAACAATGCTATGGCATTCCTATTCGATGAGATTCGTCTGGATATGAATGGAACGACTATTGATAGAACTAGGAATCCGGGCATTTCATCAACGATGCGTAACTATGCTGCACTGAATGAACTGGAATCGAATCGTTTACTAAATGCTGGATGGATCTATCCTGGAGGTGTGGTAGACATCGTGAATACATCGAATGGTATCTTCAATGCTATCGTTCCTCTTTCGATGTTGCTGGGTTTCGCCGACGATCACAAGGAGGTCATACTTAATAGCAAGTTTGAACTTATTCTCATTAGATCTAAGGATTCTAATAATTGTATCATTGGAAACGATCCTACAACCATACAACTAACTAGACTCGAATGGAGGATGCCTGTACTTCGACTTTCAGATTCTGAACGAGTTGATAAACTTAAACTCGTCAAATCGGATAAACCTCTACACGTCGCATTTCGAACCTTGGACCTTCACACTCAACCTGCTGTACCTCAAACTAAAGCGTTCACATGGAACATTGCAACCACGACTAAACTTGAAAAACCACGTTTCGTCATAGTCGGTGCACAAGTGGATAGATTGAATCATCTCGCTAAGGATGCTTCTCTATTTGATAATTGTAATATCACCAATCTGAAACTTTATCTCAACAGTGAATCTTACCCCTATCACGATATGAATTTGGATTTCGCCAATTCGAAATTTGCATCTCTGTATGATCAATATTCCAAATTTCAATCATCCTACTATGGAAAGGAGAATTACCCTCTTTTGAAAAGGAACGACTTTCTGAAATATGCACCGCTATTCGTCATCGATTGCTCTCATCAACCTGAGGATACTGTGACGGGGGCAGTGAATGTCAGATTGGAAGTTCAAGCATCGTCAAATTTTCCTGCACAAACTTCATTATTCTGTTTAATTATTCATGATAAATTATTCACTTATAAACCACTAACTCATGTTGTACAATCTATCATATAGGTGTAATAAATAAAACATTACAAATTCAAATTATCTTTTTATTGACTTTAACATACATCTCCAATATCCTCTTCCTTGCACTCCTGCTTTTTGCATCATATGAACATAATGATTTATGAATATCATACAACTGATATAAATTTCTTTCAATATATGGAATTAGTCTTTTAAGTCCATTGAATGCAGTACTATTCAGATTTATACTGCCCACATTTAAACATGTATTCACAAACGTTATTTCTTGCATCTTATTCATGCATAACATTATATTAAATGCATATATTATATTTTCACTGTACGGTGCACATGGATGCTTACCATCTTTCAGATACGTATCCAAAACACACAAATTTGACATTATTACCTCCCAATCCTCTTTTGTAATATACACAAACGTATCGTCATGTGTGTCTTTAATGTAAAGTGATGGGAGTTCATTGTATAATCCTATGTTCACACGAAAGTCAATGCTGATGGAGATGTCGTTATCGTTCATGCACACACTATTTACCATCACTCGCAACTTCCTCCTCTACTTCTTCTGCGAAGGGTGTGAAGGGTTCGAACATCATTATGATGAAACTGTCTTGATCGAACGTCTTCTTGGCTTTGACGATTCTCGGTTTGCAGTTCGTCTTCTTCTTTTTCTTGTCTCCTTTCTTACTGGATCTGCGGACATACACGAACTGTCTCAACATCGTGAATATTTAATACACTTGTTAACGTAAAACTCTTATTATTTTATACTCACTTTTCTATGACTTCCTCCTCGGGTTTCGATGTACCGATATCCTTAAACGGACGATCATTGTACGGACCGCACACATCTTCACCTTGATCCTGTTCGGACTGGCATGCCACATCTTCACTTTGGGCTTTACTGAAATAAACATATTTATCATTAGTTATCTAACACATAACAACACTTTCACGTTAACACACAATTATAATTCTACTTACCCGAGGTACACTTTACAATTCTTTCCGCATTGAGCATAAGATGTGATCGAATCATGATGGGAAGGATTCTTGCAAATCACTTGATGCATCTTTCCATCACACGTTTCATCGTGGTGCTCAACCCAATGCTTTTGCAAATCTTCGAAATTGCGTAGATTCTCCCAGAATCTGGTATCACTTTCAATGATAGGTGTTGTTGTTCCACTCATCTTGACGTTGCGATGTGAAGTGAGAATGCATTCGTTCCCGAGTGAGCAGATGGGTGATGAAACGTGATCATACCTGTCTCCCCCCTCCCCATCCTATCGTCGATTGTACTTAACGGACGGAGGGTTTGTGTGAAGTGAGGACACGTTCGTTCCCGAGCTGGCGGGACAGGCTGAGACCTGTTAATTCGAATTTACTCACATATGCACAAATCTTGAGGAATGACAACACGTCATCACCCTTATACTTCAATGTGGAATAGATTTATATTTTCTCGTACCTCGATGTGGGAATGGAATTTAACCTTTTCTTAACCTTTACATCGCTCTTGGATACAATAGCTCAAGGAGAGATTCTGCATAGGGAACACCCCTTACCAGAATGTCTTATTACATTTATTTTCATAAATCTCTCCCAGTAAACATACCTAATCATTCTCTCGATATTCTTTTATCTAAAGAATAACGATACTACATCATATATCATACACTAAACGTAATAGATATCAAACCCTACACTCGATATTCATACATGAGGGTTCAAGCACAGACATCGAAGCACTGAACGTAATAGATATCAAACCCTAGACTCGATATTCATACATGAGAGTTCAAGCACAGTCATCGAAGAATTACTATCAATACATTTAATTCAAACATCCCCGGAACCCCCGTTACCCACCCCGCCCCATCACAATATCGAACCCTAGACTTCGATATTCATACATGAGAGTTCAAGCACACACACACATCGGAAAGAATTCACATTTAATTCAAACATCCCCGGAACCCCCCCCCCCCCCCCCGTTACCCATCCCACCCATCACACATTACACATCACACACACACACAATCATCATCATCATCATCATCATCATCATCATCATCATCATCATCATCATCACCCCATCCTCAAACACATCTCACTGCACAGGGGAGAACGGCACTACGCCAACACTCCCCTTCTTTTACACCTCGATTTTCACATAGGAGAGTTCTAAATCAATGAGCATTCTACATCACTCATATATTAACACAGAGGAGAGTTCAGCATCATATCTACACTGTGCTGATTCTCTCAAATCTATACTACTGTTGGAATTTTACAATACTTCCTATTCTCAAATGGGGAAGCGTTATTTTTCTTTTTTAATCTCCTGGCCATGCAAGGAGAAAGAAATTTCGCAGCCACATACAGCGATGAGACTTCAAAAGATCTGATTATTCCTTAAAGCATAATGTGTTTCCATATTCCCCTTGCACCTACATGAAAATTGGTAACAGTAAAACGTGTATTTCAAATAACCTGAAGGAGAAAGAGGAATAACGAATGTAAGAATAGTCCGAACAACAGTTGAGAAAAAGATACGATTTTTGTGCCTGAAGAATATCAAGAATATTCTTCTTCTTCACTTCAGGGATTAGGCATTTCTGGCTGGAAGATTCCAACATTCCAATATATCTCCTACATATCTCCTACATATCTCCTTCCGTGAGGAATGTATCTTGTTATTAAAGCTACATTCTTTTGTCGTTCATTTTATTCCTATGTTCTTTCCAATTCTGTTTGTTCTCATCTATTTTATCTTTAATTTGTATATGCCCAATTTCTCTGGGATTTTTTCATCTCTTATTAAATCTTATCTGGTACATCCTTTAACTCTTCTCAGGAATCTCATTTCTGCTGTATATATTTTACTTTTGTCCCATTCTTTTAATATCCAAAACTTGATTCCGTATATGAGCACTGGGGCTGCCATGATTTTATAAAATTTCAATTTCGTTTCTTTACTTCTTTTATTTCTTAAAGTTGTTACTATGGTTCCACATATCTGCTGAAACTTGTTTATCTTTTTTTCTAAATCTTTGTCTAAATCGAAATATACTTCACAACCCAGATAGTTAAAGCTCCAGACCTGTTCTAGGCATTTATTTTCAATACATAGTTTTGATTTTAGTGCATATTTTCCTCGGTGTACCAATATTTTTGTTTTCTTTGTGGTTATATTTAAAGTATATTCATTTCTCAATATATATTGCAAATTCATCGGAATAGAGAATGACACTTAAGTTTTTATTTCTATTCAGTTGTATTATTTCGCTCACATTCTTTTTCCAATTCTTAATCAAGTCTTCTACGTGTATATTAAATAACGTAGGAGAACGCTTGAATCTCTGTCTTACTCCTTGATTCACTTTTATTTCTATTTTATTATAATTTGTATATTTTTATATAAACTTAATTTCTTATGTCATATAAGCGGGATATCCCCTTTCGTCTATTAAGTCCCATAATCCTTCTCTAATCATAACATCAAATGTCTTTTCGAAGTTTACAAATGCTATGCGAGTTTCTAGGTTGACTACTCTTTTTTTTCTAAATTTCTTTTTATATTAAAAACACAATAACTAGTAGATCTTCCTATTCCAAAATCAGATTATTTCTCTTCTAAAATTACCTCTGTTATTGGTTTCAAGGGCTTACTAATAATTTTAGCAGACAGCTTGTAAACTGAATCTGACATATTGTAATTTGTAGAGTCACTCCTCTGCCCTTTTTTAAATATAGGTATTGTTTCCGTTTTTCGGGCTTAAGAATATCTGCTTTCCTTTGTGAAGATTATGGGCAAAAACAATATTATTCCTAAGCATGAAAAACGCACATAGAGAGATAATGCACACTTCCTTGGAAACCATCTCTAACGGAATTGTTAGTAGGAAAACAGCAATGTTCCAGGATTACATCCGACTGCTATTTATCAGTGTTAGACGTTGGGCAGCCGGCAGTGTACTGAGGGAAGCAGGAACATATACGTGATATGAATACATTTGATTTAGAGCTATTTCCGGGGAAGACAGACCGTCTATTGCGAGCTGTTCTGTCTCTCCCACAGTGATCAAACGAACTGTGTCATAGGATCATCCATGGAGAGTGGAGCTGTTGTGTTATTACAACTACAGATAGAGCAAATTTGAGACGCTTGCATTCGGGTTCTTTATAAGATGAATGGCTTTAATTTACTAAAAATTCTAGAAGTATATTTGTAACAGCCACTTTTATAATAAGAGTTACTAAATCATCTATGGGATTTAGAAAATATAAAATAATAAATACAGGATTTGAATATCTTTGATAATAAAGGCTTTTGATCAGGCTGGCTGATCAGTGCTTCTCAAATACTATCAACATTGAAATTTGGAGAGGTCAGCATTGTGACTTTGTGGGTTCATGAAATTAAAAGTCCAATTGCACCACTCAAAAATGTTCTTTATTTCCACCGAATTACAATCGGAACACTTGCCGATTACACAGAATTACGTAATGCACAGAATTACAATTCACCAGTTCATCTGTCACAGGTCCACTGCACGCAGTTACGTGCACTCCTCCGATGCACGTACACAGTCCGTTCCCTCACTGGGCGCTCCTCATGGCTGCTCGCCAAGAACTAAAACTCAACTCGCCAACTGCAGCCCCCTTTTTATAGGAATATCGCTGTTTCTCGAAGTCTCGCGTTTCAGTGAATCACCACGTAGGTTCCAGACGGCAGGGGGAGGGGGGAAGAGGCGGCCAGCGGCCAGTGACACTTCCCTAATCATCCCCTCAGTTAGTGACACGAGAAAAATGGGTAGGCGTGGCCTCAATGCTTCCTCTTTGGCCCTACTGCCGGCCGGTTCTATAGAGAGTTCCGACGTTCTGGTGACAGTATTGTGCTCAGCGAGTTATGCCCTCAAAATTTTCCAGCCTCTCCTATTCTCTAGTGCTTTGAACGCCTCGTGCGACAAGTTGACTGCTCAACACTAAACGTTACAAAGCCGCCCTAAATTTTATGGTGAGCGATTTAATTTCCTCTCCATTTTAAGCAATATGTTTTGAAATGTTAAGCGAATATTCTTTCATCACACGAATAACACTGGTATAGGTTTATTTTAAAACAACTATCTTAACTTACTGATGACAGCAACATAAAATATCTGTATACACTTGCGTTTTAAACTTCAGAAAACTAATATAGAAATGCGGCAAATCTTTCAGAAGCATTGTAATGTAAGCTTGTGAAAGCCAGTGTGGCGTGTTTATATCGTGAACTTGTCACCGTAATCATGAAGTCGTTCTGGATGGAGCAGTACAGCACTGTACCTAAATTAGGCGCTCATTTTGGATAATAAAGTACCAAAACCTAATATTGTAACGACCTGTTCTTACTTTGTGGATAATTAAGAAACACGTGGCCAGGTCGAACACTCGGAAGCGAACACTCAGAGCAGAACTATATGCTTTAGAGAGAGGATGGGATCTTTTCTATAATCGTTCATTGGTAAAAAGGTAAGGTAAAGCTAATTAAAAGTGGAATTCACTTAATAAGAATATTTACTACAACAAACAGATTTACAAAAGCGGCCATAACGGCCGTTTACCTGCCCAGAAGTGGAGCTGCCTACAGATACATGTTGTTCAATCAGCTCGCAGTTACAGAGAGAGAGAGTCTCTCGCTTAAAGATTATTCATCTAGTCATAAAGGAGGGGAGGGAGTGACGTCACCTACTACTCGAGTCAGAGAGTAAATTAATACAGTCTGTGACAATATCAGCAGATTTACTGGCATATAAAGGCCAATGTACATTAATGTAAAAGGAAACCAAAGAAAAATACATCTTTTGTGCTGAATTCACACGATTTTCTCGACTCATTCTTCTACAAATGTTCCTACGAAGTCTTACTCTTCTAATTCTTGTTTATAGAATTATTCCACAACATATTTCGATATGGTGTAAGAAGACTACAACATTTAACAGTGAGTCGCTATGTGATGTCTTTAAGGGCATTGGGAGGTCAATAGGTTTCAAAAAATACATTTTTTGTTTTTAAAGTTAAAATATATAATTCTTCAGCTTTAAAATAATGTATAACATAGTATGTCAGCTGGTATTAAAGCCCTTTAATTCATCAATTTAAACATGGCGGCGTAATGATCAGCCCACTTCCTGAGAATGGTGCTTAATCTTTGATCGTGATTTCCCAAAACCTTGATTTTTCATACTTTAGGTGCATGTTTCTCAAAAACTATAAAAGATACTGACACAAAATTTGTAGTGGTTATTTTTCAATGTTCTTTGAACACACTCGGCTAACATTTATATTCATGTGATTTATAAAATAAATGAAAACAAATATTCAGTCCTTGAACATATTATTATTTTTTTTTTACTCAAAACTAATTAATTTTTCATGCGCATAGTATAAACTATATGTGATTTCCATTTAGCCGATATTATAAAACTGTATCTTAGGTTATTTAGGATGAAACTTGGTGAATGTAGCTTTAAATTCCTACAGGTAAAGTGCACCTGAAATATAGGGTGCAATATTTTTTTCAGGACACAATGTGATTTATGCCCCTTTTTCATGTACCTATGTGAACGTAATTTAAATATTATACAGTAGTTAAATGCACACATCCTTATACAGTAATCATACCGAATTTCAATTTCTGATAATGTTTAGTTTTCTATATATTCAAATTTTAATATTGGTAAAACGAGCATTGTCTGGGTAAAAATAACCCCTCAGTGCCGTTAAAGAGCTACCCTGTACACAATATCACGAAAAAATGGTGATAATGAGTTGTAGAAGCCTAAAACAGATTTTACAATTCAAACTAATAACAGAGAAGTGCTCCGAGATCGTAAATTCCACATTTATGGAACACCTTCTATATTTATAGGCAGCTCATAATAGCTGGAAATGATAATGTAAAGACTGGACGAGCAGTTGCAGGTAACCCATTTCGCTGGGACAATTGACTGACTATATCTACCGTCATGTCGGCAAGTTGGACATAGTAGCTCAGTTGGTTAGAGCAACCGCACGGAGAGCGGGTGATCCGTAGTTCAAATCCCGGCTATGGCATTGAATTTTTCAGTCTGGCTCTGTTCATCCAAACCTTAGCCTACACATGGCTAGTGTAGAAGAAATGATTATTTCCATCAATTTAGCTGAATAACATAGTGGTTTAACTATGAATCCTGAGACTTTAGTACTTATAGCATAGTAAGTCGCCACAAAAGGTTCGTGTCTCATTGCATGAGAACCTCTAGTGGTCTACAGGGAAACATACAAGTCAGTTGGAGAATTTAATGTCACGTGGGCATGTTGTCCATAGTAGCTCAGTTGGTTAGAGCAACCGCACGGAGAACGGGAGATCCGTGGTTCAAATCCCGTCCATGGTATTGCATTTTACTGTCTGTCTCTACTCATTTATATCTACCTTTTGTATAAGCGAGAAGTACAATGTGTGTTATTATCACTGGTGCCTGAATTTTGCCGGAATAAAGCTTAAATGAAACATCGACACAGATTCCAACAGCGCTCGCTCTTTCTCATTGCTATGACGCTTAGGTTCAACGAGTTGTTAGCGATGCAATTTAAGAGGTCAGATACAGGCAATCAAACTAATATAGCCAGATAATTAAAAATACGATACAATTAGCTCAAGGTGTTTTTGGAATCCAGTATGTTCAGCTGCCCCATATCTTGCTATGCACGTAGGCACAATTCTGAAAATTAGAATGCAAATAACATTATTAGTTGTCAGTCACAAAGTGAAGATCACACTCCGGCTACACAGATTTAATGGTATCTTCTGCTTGGCATTTCTAAGGCTAAGGGCAACATACGCATAGCACTCGTTATTAAGGGAACAACTATTTTTAAACTGTAAAGTATGATACAGCAGAAATTAGATGTAATCAAACAGATACCATTTAAAACATTTTTGTTCTTCTATCTTAGTGAACAACTCATTTCAAACGGATCATTAAATATAATATTCATTAAATTTATTAGTCAAATTAATTAATGTTAATAATGTTAACTAGTGGGCGCACTGTTAAACGGAACCGGAGGCGGCGTAAAAGCTGACGTCTTCAACATCAGCTGAGCATTGATAGTTGATGACGGTGAACGCTCAGGACCACCATAAATCGCCGTTTCTTCAAAAAATTTCACTGCTATTCGCAAGGTGATAGTAGATCTTATGTGGACCATTCAAGAATCTGGTGACGTAGTATAGTCACATGATTATACATGTCAGAGGATATCTACGATTGAGCTATTGAACATGAGACTGCTGAATGATCCACGGAAAGAACATCTCACTGGAGTTCTCAAGCAGTGTTTCAAATTAACCCAATACGACTTGGACAGAATGCTACATGGTTTCTTTAATCCAGCACCTTCTCTTTCTCTTCCTTCTCTTCCTTCCTTCTCTTCTTCAGTTCGCCCATTGTAAACTTTCAGGTCTAATTCGTGGTGTAGACGTTCCGACATATGCCGGCAGATGGTGCGGACGCTTCCTTTCATGTGCCCGGTGGTTCCCTGTGGCATTGTTTGACAATTGTGTGCATCTTTGTCACTTGCTCCCTCCCCGTCCTATGCCGGCCTTCACCTCATTCCTTTACCCTGAATGGTAGTAATTCACAATAAATCCCCGTTCATTCGCGATGTTCTCTTCCGCAGAAGATACAGATACCGATAAACAGAAGAAATGAAACATTACTATTCTCACATCTCACAAATATAAAGAAATGTATCGATAATTTGGAATAATAATATGTTTTTTGAATGTATCAGCCTTTAAGCCAAAACTTGATAGATAGCTTGTCGTTATTAGTCAGTATAAAACTTCAAATAGATATAGTAATAATAATAATAATAATAATAATAATAATAATAATAATAATAATAATAATAATAATAATAATAATAATAATAATAATAATAATAATAATAATAATAATAATAATAATAATAATAATAATAATAATAATAATAATAATAATAATAATAATAATAATAATGATAATTAATAATAATAATAATAATAATAATAATAATAATAATAATAATAATAATAATAATAATAATAATAATAATAATAATAATAATAATAATAATAATAATAATAATAATAATAATAATAATAATAATAATAATAATAATAATAATAATAATAATAATAATAATAATAATAATAATAATAATAATGATGATGATGATAATTAATAATAATAATAATAATAATAATGATGATGATGATAATTAATAATAATAATAATAATGATGATGATAATTAATAATAATAATAATAATGATGATGATGATAATTAATAATAATAATAATAATGATGATGATGATGATAATTAATAATAATAATAATGATGATGATGATGATAATTAATAATAATAATAATAATAATAATAATAATAATAATAATAATAATAATAATAATAATAATAATAATAATAATAATAATAATAATAATAATAATAATAATAATAATAATAATAATAATAATAATAATAATAATAATAATAATAATAATAATAATAATAATAATAATAATAATAATAATAATAATAATAATAATAATAATAATAATAATAATAATAATAATAATAATAATAATAATAATAATAATAATAATAATAATAATAATAATAATAATAATAATAATAATAATAATAATAATAATAATAATAATAATAATAATAATAATAATAATAATAATAATAATAATAATAATAATAATAATAATAATAATAATAATAATAATAATAATAATAATAATAATAATAATAATAATAATAATAATAATAATAATAATAATAATAATAATAATAATAATAATAATAATAATAATAATAATAATAATAATAATAATAATAATAATAATTATTATTAATCCAGTGTCACAGCCTGCAAACGTCCCCGAGGCTTCCATTCCGAGTGCCGGCCTCACGCCCACATACGCAAGGCATAGGTGGGTGATTATCTAGCCGATACGGAGAGCAGATATAATCAGTATCATGGCACCTCCAGCAGGGAAGTTGTTTTCTTGACAGGGTAGCTACTCAAATTATTCAAGACGCTTGGTGGACTCCGATTCTACATCCGGGGCTTAAAATGCGCAACTCCCAGGGTGAAATGGTAGTGTTTAACGCCCGCTTTTACTACATACGGCACCGCAGGCGATGACACTGATGATACATGAGATGAAGATGGAGCACCGGTGGAATGAGGTGGCGGGGGAAACCGGAGATCCCGGAGAAAACCCGCCCCAGCGCCGTGTTGTCCATCACAAATCTCACCTTGCAGTCGCCTGGGATCGAACCCGGGCCGCCTTGGTGAGAGCCAAGCGGTTTAACCACTGAGCCACGGCGCGGCTTCTCCCAGGGTGGGATGGAACCTGACGCACTCTGACAGGGAACCAAAGCACAAACCCTAGGCCACTATACCACGACGCAGGACTTCTAACGAGATTAGTTAAAGGGCAAGCCAGTTAACACAGAGGTGCTAAAGCAAGCGTGAGGTGCATACTTTTCCACACCCTACAAGCTTTCCGTAGTGCAATTTCTTATATTGGCGCGTTTCCATACCCTTGAGATACTGGAAGGAATGCTGAATGAGAAGAAAGCTAAGAGAACAAAAACAAATGAAGCATGGTGTTAAGTACAGTTTGTTCTATTTGCGGATACGAAAAGATAAGAGGAAGAGGGTAAAGTTGAGCTATTGTAATGGGCTTTGCCCTGAAACAAAAGTAATGAAGAATTGATTGATCTGTACTAATTAAAGTTGCTTTTAATTTATGATAGACCGCACTCAAGCTGCATGTTTTATTTGCACTTGGACGGGTTCTATGGAGTTTCAGGGTTGTAAGAGACGTGCTACTGCCGTATTTCTCGCTTCTTTTAGCATCCTCTCCTCGGGCTACAGCCTTAATAAGCTGCTTTGTACCCTGCAAACATTCTTGATCGAGTTATACGCATGCGCGGATTGTAAGCGCAGCCGGTTTAATGAAACAAAGGAGCATATTGTTTTTCCGTGGCTGCAAGCATTCGATACCTTTTCTTAACTGCACGATGGAGCTTTTGTTACAGAATAAGTAGAATAATCCTTGCAGAAAATCTGGCACCTCATGATATTAAGTTAACTGCTCTGAGCAAAACATTTTAGCTCAAAGCTTTGCAAATGGCAAATTCTATTACATGTTTTACTACCAGTGTGATCTAGTACCAGATAGTATGCTCACGACTGTTTTACAATATCGCGTCTCACGCTTAGAAGACAGTACAAGTCTTATGGGACGCTCTGTTGTCACATGTAACTGCGGTCACGGTAGCGACCACTCTGCCGGTTTGATATTGTATTGTAAATAATACATCATTAATACGGAACTATCTACACTGCTATTAAATCCTATTTTAAGAAATTCAATTGTTGAGTGTATGCATTTTAATTTTTACTCCTTTTACTTGTTAGTAGTTCAAAACTAAATTTCAAATGTTATATATATATATATATAAATTACAACAAACCAAATGGAGACATACAATGATAAAATCTTTAAATATACTTTGAATATGTCGGCTACTTTCATGCTTGTTCGTCGTGCGGTCCTTACTTCTTAGTTTACCAATACTTCGTTTCTTCTTTGTTTCCCCTTCCATAACAATAAGCATTTACAAAGCTGTTAAATAGCTTCACATAACACTACACAATCTTTCACACGATATAAACATACTCATAGGAACCCTTCATGTAAACTGTGTTCACTTTTACTGCATCACATTGCCTATTCTCTGCTTTCATTAGACGGATGATGCCTGCCTTGAATGTCTCCGTTTCTAAGAATAGATGAATTCCTTTTGCTTGTTTGACACACACGAAGACTGCAAGAATTTAAAGCATTGCGGTTCCTTTTACAAATTGCCTACAACCCTCCTTTACATTTTCTCGCTTTATTTCCCGATGTAAACCCAATAATAAAAATGTTTCTCGCTGCCTACTGTAACCGGAGTATCAGGCAGCGATAAGGAGGCGGCCAATAAATCGAAATCAGGTAATTAAAAACGAAGATAAATTAATAAAAATGCTTTGCTAAACTAATATAAAAATCTTGTAATAATAATATGAAATTAGAATAGATAGAGCAATGATTAAAACAGCAGTTGACTTAAAGAATGAGAAGGGAAGAATATAATTTAATATAACATATAAACTAGCATCCAGGCAAGAAAGAGAAAAAATTCTTGCAAAAATCTGTACACGTCGGAGAGACAGGAAGGAAGGACCGTTACCTTCTTCGTGCTAGGAAAAGTTCAATGTCTGAGAACTATAGAATACTTCCAGCCAGGGATGTGTTGGGACAAAGGGCTTCCCAAAATGCAGTTGAGCATCATGAACCCTAAAGGGACTTACTTCGCTGTATGATTATATATATATATATATATATATATATATATATATATATATATATATATATATAAGGGCGCTCGTACGGCGGTCTTCAGCGCCCTTTAAAAAACTAATCATGGCAAAAGCCAGATATAAAACTTTCCAAAAACTATACAAGTGTAACAAAACCTATTAAAAATACACGAACATAAAAAAAAAAAAAAAAAAAAAAAATCAATCAAAACCTACCAAAAACCTCGTTCACCAAATCCCAAACCCCAAACCAGAAACGAATCTAAAATCCTTCTCCACGGGTCTGCACGCACGGCCTACACGTGGGTGGGCCTGTTGACCGTCTGCCTCAACCACGAAGAGGAGCCCACACGAGGGAGACTGTTGGCTCGGGACCCCGGGTGCGCCAAACCCGTACTTACTTCGCTGATTTGATAACGGTGTATACCGTTACAAACAACTCAGGGTAGGCGTTCACCAACTCAGGGTGGGCTAAACGTCAATGAGTTAAATGCGTTTTGCAAACCAATGCGAAAATTCGAAATAAATGAGAAACCAATAATAATGTAACATTTGAGAAGGGTGAGCTAGTTTGGTCACGTGATAAAGTTAGAGAGGGGATCAGAATAAGGTTCGAACTGAATACTGAAGAAAAAATTACTTAAAAGGTGATACTACGACAGGAAGGACCTGTTCATGCGCATTAAGAAGAGAAGCGAATGTTTATAAGTCTGAAATATAGGGAAGTTAAGAATACCCCAACCAGTGTAAGGGGAAGCAGCATTAGAAGTTTACTAGAGCAAAGTAGTCGCCGTATAAAGAAATAGGAACCGCGCGGAAGTAACTTTAAACAGTAATCCAGGGTTTCAAGTAAAATTGAATTTGTTACGAATTTTACTAACAGGTGGTCACCGATCCAAGTTGATAAGCAAACTTAGTAGAAATTTAACCAAATAATTCTGCAACAAAGTGTAATTAATACGACTGAGTAGCCAACAACCACCAAAATCCATTTCTCACAACCATTCACCTGAGGATAAGAGAACTCATAGCTCCAATTAGAACGCAATCAATTTAAAACTGGTGCGCGAGTTTGCCGCACTACATTTTCTAGTGCGTAGGTATATATAACATGTTCCGAAATTACTGAATGGAAAGCATTATAACACTCGTCTGATTTAAGATGGAGAATTCAAACTTGGCAGGTAAGAGCACTTTAGTTTTCTCTGCCTAAGAAAAAATTGTTGTAGTATTATAGCGGTAAGCTTTATAGTTACCGCATGATGAATATACAAGTGGCAAATATCAGAGTTCTACAGAAAAACAAGCATTTTGAGAAAATGTGGGCCCATAGAAACACAAAAGATTATAAAAATGACATAATCTGATAGAGGTAATATTCTGCATAACACAGTGTGTTCAAAGCTTCAAATTATTACAATTAATTATTTATACCGTGTTATCAGCAACTGGCAACATCGCGAGGGTAAAAAAGGACGAAGATAATGAGAATTCGCGTGTGTTAGACAGACAGAGATATATCCCATTTACTTCCATACTGTCTTTTAAGGTTGAGACAAGCTATATATTTAATATATGTGTTCTGCTTTTTCTGTGGTACACTATCTATGGTAGGTAGAAGAAATGATTCATTCCACTCCTCAAATGCAATGCCAAGGTTGGACATACACACTCAGGCATGTTAAAAAGGTATACATTTGGCTAAACTATTACAAATATCAAAGGGAACCGCTCTCTTTAGTCACTGCGTTGTAACCGTTAGCCAACAAAAGGCAACTCTCATAAACAGGGCGGGAAGCAGTGTAGCCAGTCTTCTGATTCCTTTATTTCCTGCAGATACATACCTTGCAAACCCAAATCTCAAAGTAACGTCGCCCTTGACAGAGGGGTGGGACAGAGGTGTCATGTTTTAGAAAAAAACTATAAACTGCAGTTTGTTAATGTAAGTGGATGCACCTGTCTCTGAACTGAAGAACACTCTTCTCTTCAAGAAGGACATAAATCAAAATTATTAATATCTGTAATGTATCTGTATTGCATGTGATCGTTTAAAACCCACCTCGATAGCGTAGATGGTGGCGATTCTGCTTCATGTTCAAGAAATCCCCTGTTCGATCTCGGTCAAGGTGAGATATCTGAATAAGTTTTTTTTTTCCTTCCAGGAATTTCCCTTATCGTAAAAGATGAATGTCTGTTAACCTAAGCTCTACGGACCCTGGGCTGATTTGAGCATCATTTCAACTATTTCATTTATGGTCAACTATGACTCAGTGTTGGAGGAAGTAAATTGAAGACAACAAGCACTTAAAGGTCTCCAATTGCAACAAGTTTTAGATTGTTTATTGATTAAAAAATAAACGAGTTTCTGAAAGGTTCTTCAGCCTAACTTTTGGTTTTGTTCTGGTAATCTTGAATCTGAAATGTACATTTTTGGTTGATTTTGAAGTACGATATTACTCACATAGTATCATTGAATGTGGCGAATCACAGTTGATAAAACGAATCTTCACAATTCTGTGGTTCACACTGAAATATCTTGTAATTAATTTCTTGCAATTGGTATGAAAGTTTATGACCACTTCCAGAAGCTTAAATTTTTTAAGAGCTCACATTTGCAGCAAGTCTTCACCAAGCATGGAACAGCTTAATTAGTTTTTAGGGGAAAGCTATGGGCGGATTTTAGCGAATGCTTTTCTCTTCATGACTTCTCACAACGAAACAGAAGAATGAAGAGCCCCGTTATTTCCTTGGATTCATTGGTCCTGTAAACCCTTCAACCTGGCTGCACAGGAGACATTTTGTAAGTACTTCCGCTGTCATGACTCGTGAACTGAAAGGCTAGGATGGCGCTGGCATCGCATTACATACACCTTGCCCTTCACAGCAGTAGAACGCCTTTCATTCAGAACTTTATCCCTTACCGAAGGAACATACTGTAACTTTGCCTACCTCACAAAAGGGACAGCATTATACGCCCTGGTGCTTTGTATTTACGTTTATATTTTGTGCTGGATAAATTGAAATGTGAAAAGAATTCTCAGAAAGTCCACTGGAATATGATGAATAAAGTTAATATCCTCATTTAACAGTAACTACTGGTATATTTTATGAAGAAAATAGTACCAACATTGATTAAAGTATATATAGGGCATTCAATAATTAGTGGAAATATTTGAATTAATAACAAATAAAACATCTTTGGATCAGTCACACTGATGCAGTGCTTAGAAGTAATCTCCTCCATCATGAAGAACTCAAGTCCACACATCAGGCAGCCGACGGATGCCATCCACACCGTCTTGTCCTAATATTCGAACAGACAGCTCTACTGCTGCTATAATTGACTGTCTGGTTTTATAGTGAACTTCTCTAAGTGGTAATTTCACTTTCGCAAAAACATTGAAATCGCATGGGCTCATATCTGTCCAAAAACGATGTTTTTCCAGCAGTACTCTAACAGCATTCACATGCACATCATCACTTGCTGATTGCAGTCAGCCAGCCCCACGTTTTTGATGAACGTCTTCTCTGCCTCTACGAAATGCATTTGCCCACCTAGTCACGGTACGATATGGTAAAGTCTGTCTACCACAAGCTTCCAATAATTCTGTATGACATTGTCGAGCATTGACACCTCTTGTAACCTGAATTTTAATGAAGTATCTTTGTTCGTATTTACTAAACATATTTAGAGCACTGAAGATAACAGACCACAATTAAAGTTACGAAAATATCTTATTAAATAAAGTTATTCTCTTCAAACTCACAGCTAACAAACATTACATGCTCTTATTTTTATTTATCAGCTTACATGATTTACCGCTGATAGCGCCAAATGCAGGCATTGTTGCCACTAATTTTTGAATGACCCATATTTATTGGAAATATATGTACTGGTACTATCACACTGTAACTGTAAAACTGGCGCGTTAGATCTACGAACGTTCCACACGTCTTTTTCATAAAAATAGACTAATAGAATAAGCTGGTAAAAATCCCCTATATATACTGCAGCACGAAAAGAACTCTCAAAATGCCTAACACTTATAGCCATTAATTCAATTATCTTAATCAACACCTTAAAAGATCACATATATTCTTAAGCGTAACAGCGATCAAAGAATTTAGCATAAATCAGAACTATGAGCAGATAACTTCCCTTAAAATGTGTCTGGAACACATCTAACTTGCGTCACATAAAATATTCCAATAATTTAGGGACAGGGACAGCAAAAAGTGAAACGATTACATCAGAGGAAGAGAGCTTTGGACGTTGTGACGTATTTCAGCCGGAAGCAAGGCCTGCAGTGCGTGTGACGTCAGGCAAGAGCCGTGTAGTACCAAGTTGCCTATATAAATGGCGCTGTGAGTACAGAATCTGAGGGTTCAATGAGGTGAAACGCACTCGATGACAACAATGTAACTGCCACGTACAAAATGGAACTGTTAAATTTACAATGTGACAATTTATTGCAGGACAACTATACACACAAGAAAGACTTGGCTGATTTTTACAAGAATATACCCCAAACCAGATTTCCAAAGTTGTATTCACTTGCCGCATGGACATTGTTTATGTTTGGCTCGACATATGTGTCCGAAGAGTTTTATTTTTCTGTTATGAAATTAGCGAAGTGCAAACCCCGAAGTACCTTGTCGGTTCACAATGTAATATGCAGTCTTCGATTAAAAATTTCCCAGATATTACGTCCTGACATAAAGAAAAACGAAACAGAGAGTGTTGGAAAATGTCCACATACGTTTGTTCTGAATGGGTCTCCTCTAATTTTCAGATAAAATTACTTTATGTTTTATTTTATTTACTTTATAACATGCGTGACCTTCAGATAAACTACGAGTTGAAGCTTTATGTTTTTTCTCATTACACAGAGCCAAAATATAATTGTGGAAACGTTGAGTCAGACTGAAAAATTCAATGCCATAGCCGGGATTTGAACCACGGATCTTCTGGTTTCCGTCCAGCCGCACTACCATTGTGCTACTATGGCCAACGTGCCGATATGACATTAAATTCTGCAACTGACTCGTATTTTCCCGGTAAACCACTTAGGAGTTCTCATAAACACATGAGACAACTACCTTAATGGCGACTTACTACATGTAAGTACTTTAAGGCCCGGGCTTTATAGTTAACCACTATTAGGTTAATTAATGGAAATTAATTATTCTTTCACACTGGCCGTGTGTAGGCTAAATTGTGGAAACGTTGAGTCAGACTGAAAAATTCAATGCCATAGCCGGGATTTGAACCACGGATCTTCTGGTTTCCGTCCAGCCGCACTACCATTGTGCTACTATGGCCAACGTGCCGATATGACATTAAATTCTGCAACTGACTCGTATTTTCCCGGTAAACCACTTAGGAGTTCTCATAAACACATGAGACAACTACCTTAATGGCGACTTACTACATGTAAGTACTTTAAGGCCCGGGATTTATAGTTAACCACTATTAGGTTAATTAATGGAAATTAATTATTCTTTCACACTGGCCGTGTGTAGGCTAAATTGTGGAAACGTTGAGTCAGACTGAAAAATTCAATGCCATAGCCGGGATTTGAACCACGGATCTTCTGGTTTCCGTCCAGCCGCACTACCATTGTGCTACTATGGCCAACGTGCCGATATGACATTAAATTCTGCAACTGACTCGTATTTTCCCGGTAAACCACTTAGGAGTTCTCATAAACACATGAGACAACTACCTTAATGGCGACTTACTACATGTAAGTACTTTAAGGCCCGGGCTTTATAGTTAACCACTATTAGGTTAATTAATGGAAATTAATTATTCTTTCACACTGGCCGTGTGTAGGCTAAATTGTGGAAACGTTGAGTCAGACTGAAAAATTCAATGCCATAGCCGGGATTTGAACCACGGATCTTCTGGTTTCCGTCCAGCCGCACTACCATTGTGCTACTATGGCCAACGTGCCGATATGACATTAAATTCTGCAACTGACTCGTATTTTCCCGGTAAACCACTTAGGAGTTCTCATAAACACATGAGACAACTACCTTAATGGCGACTTACTACATGTAAGTACTTTAAGGCCCGGGCTTTATAGTTAACCACTATTAGGTTAATTAATGGAAATTAATTATTCTTTCACACTGGCCGTGTGTAGGCTAAATTGTGGAAACGTTGAGTCAGACTGAAAAATTCAATGCCATAGCCGGGATTTGAACCACGGATCTTCTGGTTTCCGTCCAGCCGCACTACCATTGTGCTACTATGGCCAACGTGCCGATATGACATTAAATTCTGCAACTGACTCGTATTTTCCCGGTAAACCACTTAGGAGTTCTCATAAACACATGAGACAACTACCTTAATGGCGACTTACTACATGTAAGTACTTTAAGGCCCGGGCTTTATAGTTAACCACTATTAGGTTAATTAATGGAAATTAATTATTCTTTCACACTGGCCGTGTGTAGGCTAAATTGTGGAAACGTTGAGTCAGACTGAAAAATTCAATGCCATAGCCGGGATTTGAACCACGGATCTTCTGGTTTCCGTCCAGCCGCACTACCATTGTGCTACTATGGCCAACGTGCCGATATGACATTAAATTCTGCAACTGACTCGTATTTTCCCGGTAAACCACTTAGGAGTTCTCATAAACACATGAGACAACTACCTTAATGGCGACTTACTACATGTAAGTACTTTAAGGCCCGGGCTTTATAGTTAACCACTATTAGGTTAATTAATGGAAATTAATTATTCTTTCACACTGGCCGTGTGTAGGCTAAATTGTGGAAACGTTGAGTCAGACTGAAAAATTCAATGCCATAGCCGGGATTTGAACCACGGATCTTCTGGTTTCCGTCCAGCCGCACTACCATTGTGCTACTATGGCCAACGTGCCGATATGACATTAAATTCTGCAACTGACTCGTATTTTCCCGGTAAACCACTTAGGAGTTCTCATAAACACATGAGACAACTACCTTAATGGCGACTTACTACATGTAAGTACTTTAAGGCCCGGGCTTTATAGTTAACCACTATTAGGTTAATTAATGGAAATTAATTATTCTTTCACACTGGCCGTGTGTAGGCTAAATTGTGGAAACGTTGAGTCAGACTGAAAAATTCAATGCCATAGCCGGGATTTGAACCACGGATCTTCTGGTTTCCGTCCAGCCGCACTACCATTGTGCTACTATGGCCAACGTGCCGATATGACATTAAATTCTGCAACTGACTCGTATTTTCCCGGTAAACCACTTAGGAGTTCTCATAAACACATGAGACAACTACCTTAATGGCGACTTACTACATGTAAGTACTTTAAGGCCCGGGCTTTATAGTTAACCACTATTAGGTTAATTAATGGAAATTAATTATTCTTTCACACTGGCCGTGTGTAGGCTAAATTGTGGAAACGTTGAGTCAGACTGAAAAATTCAATGCCATAGCCGGGATTTGAACCACGGATCTTCTGGTTTCCGTCCAGCCGCACTACCATTGTGCTACTATGGCCAACGTGCCGATATGACATTAAATTCTGCAACTGACTCGTATTTTCCCGGTAAACCACTTAGGAGTTCTCATAAACACATGAGACAACTACCTTAATGGCGACTTACTACATGTAAGTACTTTAAGGCCCGGGCTTTATAGTTAACCACTATTAGGTTAATTAATGGAAATTAATTATTCTTTCACACTGGCCGTGTGTAGGCTAAATTGTGGAAACGTTGAGTCAGACTGAAAAATTCAATGCCATAGCCGGGATTTGAACCACGGATCTTCTGGTTTCCGTCCAGCCGCACTACCATTGTGCTACTATGGCCAACGTGCCGATATGACATTAAATTCTGCAACTGACTCGTATTTTCCCGGTAAACCACTTAGGAGTTCTCATAAACACATGAGACAACTACCTTAATGGCGACTTACTACATGTAAGTACTTTAAGGCCCGGGCTTTATAGTTAACCACTATTAGGTTAATTAATGGAAATTAATTATTCTTTCACACTGGCCGTGTGTAGGCTAAATTGTGGAAACGTTGAGTCAGACTGAAAAATTCAATGCCATAGCCGGGATTTGAACCTTACATGTAGTAAGTCGCCATTAAGGTAGTTGTCTCATGTGTTTATGAGAACTCCTAAGTGGTTTACCGGGAAAATACGAGTCAGTTGCAGAATTTAATGTCATATCGGCACGTTGGCCATAGTAGCACAATGGTAGTGCGGCTGGACGGAAACCAGAAGATCCGTGGTTCAAATCCCGGCTATGGCATTGAATTTTTCAGTCTGACTCAACGTTTCCACAATTTAGCCTACACACGGCCAGTGTGAAAGAATAATTAATTTCCAAAATATAATTGTTTATAAACTGTGACCAATTGTGTAATTAAAGCAGGCAGCATTAATATTACAACACCCAAGATGTAAGTTGTACATATTATTAATTCCCGATACGTTTCCTGTCTTTCCTACGCTGCCGGCACCCCGAACACATAAAACTGTTTCCTTCCGCTAGGGCAACAGAAATCAGCGCGGTGACGTCACACGCTAAACTGCCTTTCGTTCGGGGGCATATTTGGCGGTTAGAGCTGATGGAGCTGACGTCACACCACCATTACCTCTGTTCCCCTGGATTAGATAGACCCAAAATGCAGCTAGTTGTTTAAGAAATACTATGAATCTTAGGAGAAAAAGTAACCAAGCCATGTGGGCACAATTTTGCCGATTTCAATCCACAACGTTCTACGTTGGAGGATATTAAAAAGTTCTTTAACGAGCCGCGCAAGCTTACGTAGAGGTACATCGCAGTTATCATGTATCAGATAGGAATCCCACTTCAACTCGAAGAAAGGAATTAGGGCAAAAGATAAATAAAAAGGATGCTACAGATGCGTCTTAGCAATTAACAACTCCAGAAAAGAATCAGCGGAAAATATAAATAATAATAGAATAATATTTATAGAAAGATTTAATGAATGTTATAGCAGAATCTTTTGCACATTATCATCCTTCCCATGCAGTAATCATAGTGCGGGGAATACGGGATATAAATTGTAATTTATGGGTTCCTGATTAAATTTGCTTTTAAAAATGTTTTGCGCTCTCGATATTTAGTTTAATAATATTAAGTATGGATGTACTTAGATTCATTTTCCGAGGTGACCTCCTTGAGTTGCTCAAAACATTTCAGGAGGAATGTTACACGCTTCAGACCACTTCAAACGTTCCTTTACCAGTTTCTATTCTACGCGCACCTTTCTACTATATCCTTATTGTACAGCTGGTTTGACTCCACTGCTTGTTTACAAAATATGTCAGGAGCATAGGTTGCGTGTTTCATATGGTAATTACGTATGCAAGCAGTTACGTATAGGCAACATAACAGGGGGAACTCCAAAGTACGTAATCCTGGAGGACGAAGGATTTTATTATTCGGGGAAATGTTATACTAGGGGCTCTTGGCATTAAAAGTATTGACCAATTAAGAATTATCCCATATATTCCCTAAGGACAAGGGCCGTATGACTGACAAGCTAGCAGTTCGGACAATCCCGCTTAGCCAGTGCAGGACAGATGTTCATTTTTCCGTTGCTGCTTTTATCATTAGTTTACACTAGTGATGATTAGTAATGTTTCATATGAACCTGTGATTTAAGTCTTATATTAATTATCTCTTATTAAAAGGGCTAATTTGTATTTCCGAATAATACACACGTGACAAAATTTAATTTTCCCTTGTGAGTTTGCTCACTGGATTTGCTTAGAGCAATTTTACTTGATTTGAGAATCAGAGCATTATAAAACTGTTTGTAAAACATAAATAGCAGGTTTATTTCAGAGTGAAAAGTATCTTACTTAATGGCTCAGGTATACGTAGATACGAGAGTCCCAGCTAACGCTAACTTGTTAGCCTCGCTTTCAGGAGCTTCCAGGTTCGATTTCCCTCGGGTTGGCTTCTCTACTCTATGTTTGTTTGTTGCTTCCCCGGATTATTAGGTGAATACTGGGGGTTGCTTCCCTTCCGCCAATATTTCTAGTCTCCGTTATTTCCTTTCATCTGTTTCAAGCGATAGCAGTAGAATTTACGACTGAGATCCGCTTCCTTTCTGGGAACTGTTCCATACACATCCAGGGCTACCAGGTTGCTATACTGGTGCCGTGCTTACTTTACGTTGCGATGTAAACAAAGCGGAAAAATGCATCACTCCACCGGCGACTGTGATTGGGAGGGAACAGTCTCGCTATTTTATACACCATGTGGCAAACACGTGTGCTCTCAACGAATTTCCATGCGAAGTTTTGCTTTGCCGTTTTCGATGTCTGAGTAGCTTATGCGGTAGCACTTTTACGTTAGGATTAAATGCAAAGCTGTGTGTACTTGCACGTTAAAAAGTGACTGAATGCTTACAAAAATTACTCGAATATTTGACATCTTCACACAACCCTCATTTACAAACCAAAAGTTTATGCACGGGTGTTCCTGCGGAATAATACTGCTAAATAACTGCGTGTAGGCACTTTGGCAATGACTTAAAAGTTCTACTAACATGCAACTGAAAAAAAAAAAAAATTACGTATCTAAGTGGAATCTGAACAGTGGACGATTGCTTTAAATGACTTCCACATCCGAATTAAACTTTGATAATTCCTGCGCCAAAACAATATATCTTCATGGTCAACAATTATATATATATATATATATATATATATATATATATATTTGTTTCGGCAAATCGGGATTATTGTTTACTGCTTGAAGCACTTTTGTAATTGTTGGTGGCTCATTTCTTTCACAGAAGCTATGCGACCTTGCGAGGAATAGCACTTTTACCAAATTCGTCATATTGACCTTCCACAATTGGCTGTTTTCTTTTTCGATGTTTTCCTGGATTGGAAAGCCGGTCCGTTTTCACAGCTTCACTTCGAGCGGCATTAATACTCGGCGAAAAAACCGGCAAATTCTGCGAATAATTAACGTCCTCCATTGCTAAAGTCTGGTATTTTTTACACAACTTGCAAAATACGTTCAATATAATGTTTTTTCACCACTTTTTAACGGTTTCGCTCTCTGATGTGTCATATTGCACAAAGCAGTTATGCTGTACAACTGATTCTTCCCCTTCCGTCTGCTTTTAAACTGCGCAAGTGTAGCATGCACTCTGATTAATACATACAAATTAAAAGTATAAAATAAAATTGATGGAAATAATAATTTTTTCACACTAGCCGTGTGTACGCTAAATTTTGCATGAATAGAGTCCGACTGAAATTTAGAGCCAGACTGAATTATTTCTATCAATTTACCCAAAATAAAACATAGTGGTTGAACTATGAAGCCTGGGATTTAAGTACTTACAGCATAGTAAGTCGCCATAAAGGTGTGTCTCATAGCAGATGAGAACTCCTAGTGGTCTACCGGGAAATATACGAGTCATTTGGAGAATTTAATGTCATGTTGGCACGTTGGCCATAGTAGCTCAGTGGTTTAGAGCAACCGCACGGAGAGCGGGAGATCCGTGGTTGAAATCTCGGCTATGGTATTGAATGTTTCAGTCTGGCTCTACTCATCTATAAAATAAAATACTAATTAATAATTGCTTGGCTGTAATGATGTGAAGTTGTTTATATATTTTGCGTTAGATGTAAAATCTTTAAAAATGTGAACTAAATTTTTCTTCCGCGGAAAGCTACAAAGCGATACAGCCAATTATGATTTGTTTACATCGCCACATAAACTAAGGAGGGACCGGTATAGGCAGTGTCTCTCGTGCTGCCATACTGGAATTGGTAGTGTGTTGTTCTCGCTAGCGCACATCGTAGTCCGGATGCTGTCGAATCAAATTATCCCTTCAACCCTTCTTTCCAGAAGTCACGTTGGTGACACCAAGTTCCCCCTATTGCCTAATTTGACAGCTTGCTTCAGTCACTGGAAGCCCTCTATCTGACTACTCATAGTTTCTAGAGAGGGGAGTAAATATCTCTGGACGAGACGTTTGCTCTTATAATATGTCAGTTATGATCTTATCACATATTCCTTTCACAATTTAACTTCATTTTCTTTAGCAAGATTCATTTAATAATTAAATTAAGCCTATGATGCTGTACGCCTTCCTTTTCTCATAATCCTCAGACATCTTCTCTTCAGCTTTCGCCAGTGATTTCCTTTCATAAAGATTCTTATTGAACTTGAGACGACGTTTTGATTTTAGTTACCTACGTAGAACGAGCCACAGTCCCGTTATGGTTTCTTCCTTAATGAAGACAAAGATGTAATTCCTTCACCTCTCTTCCTACTATATTCAAACTTCAAAGTTTCACTGGTCGATTCTAATTCTATTATCCCATTACATAACTTTGTGAATACCTCAGATCCCTTTTCCAATTTAAGTCCGTTTAAGCTTTAGAAAGCTCTTCCTGTTCACTTTCTGCAAATGCTTTTAAACTTTCAATTCTTCGCTAAACCTTACATTCAGTGTTGATACTTTAGCCTGTCAAGAAGGATTGCATAAATCACCGTGGTTATTTCATATCATTACGAATGTAAAATACATTTACAGCTTTTCATCCTTTAAATCTCTTTTTCCCCTAGGCATAGAAAGTTCTGAGTGGAGTATTAAACAGAAAAAGTTGAAACTAACATATTACTGAATCTGGAGAGAATGTATTTTAAGAAAAAAAAAAAAAAAAACATTACATTTTTGTCTTCTCCACTAATTAAAAAGTTTAGCAAAATGTCCAAACGGCGCGCGCATATTTGTAAGCAGAGCAAGTTGAAAACTTGATTCAACTTTAGATTTAAGTTTCAGTATTTTCCAAACATGGAACACGAAGACCTCTATAGAAGAACTTTATTAAAATGCAGCATATTGACAAATAAAATAAAATGTATATATTAAATACCATGGAAATAAATAATTAAGTCCTTTTCATTGGGAACGAATTTTACATAACGAAGAAAACAAAAGACAAAAATCATACTTTAGAACAAATGTAGAACTCTTCAAAATACACAATTTATTTCAAATAACTTTTATTGCAGCATTACCTATTTCTAAATTATTCGCTATTATTGGTCTACATTTTTCAACACTTTAAAGAAAAGTAAAGCGAGCAAACGTCATTGTTGACTGTTCCAAAGGTAAAGTTGATGGCATCTCCTTATGTGTTACAGGCGAAGTATAAATGGAAAGAACAGAGCTAGATAGATTGTTTAGTCTAAGGGTTTTAATATTAAAACACAAGAATCTGTCTTCCAATTATTTTAGTTTACTAAATAAGGTAAATATATATTAGTAAATTTATTACTATATACTGGAGTATGTTGTTTACAACTACACAGATTCCATATAACGATAAAAATATGGGATCTTAAATCTAATTTTGTAATTATAAATAATATCTGAAAGTAAAAAGTTTATACGAGGACACTAAAATAATTTTAAGATTCAAGACAGAGAAATCAGAAGAAATTGTAACTAACAGAGGAGTCAGACAAGGGTGCCCAATGTCACTAATACTTTTTAACATATATGTTAATAAAATAATCCAAAATTGGAGACAAAAAATTGACACAGGCATAAAAGTAGCCCAAGGAAATGTTTTAAATATTTTGTAATTATACAGGAAACAGAAGATGATCTACAACGTTCAGTACACCAACTTAACCAAATATGCAAAAGTTTTAACATTGAAATATCAATAGAAAAGTAAAGAATAATGGCAGACTGGGGCAAAATACCAATAAGGTCGAAAATAGTCGTTAATGACAAAGTATTGGAACAAGTATCCTCCTTCAATTATTTAGGCTGTGAAATCAGCAATGAGGAAGATAAAGATACGAACAAAAAATTAATGAGATTTCAAACAATTTGTGGAACAATTAAAAAAAAAACTAAAAAATGAAACAAGATCTGAAACAAGAATAAAATTTTATGACACCATGGCGGTCCCAACGTTACTTTATGAATGTGAAAGCTGGGTACCTACACAAAGAAATATCAGCAGAATACAAAGTTGCGAAATGAGATTCTTGAGAAGAACAAAAGTATGTACAAGAGAAGATAGAGTCAGAAATGAAAATATAAGAAATGAATTACAAGTGGAAGCTATCACCTCAAGAATGGATACGTACAGAAGAAGATGGTTTGAACATGTTGGAAGAATGGATGATACAAGACTGCCAAAAGTAGTTATCCAATATAGTCCTAAAGGAAAGAGGGACGTAGGCAGGTAGAGGAAAAGATGGAAGGAGACACTGTGAAGACGGAACAGGCGAGAGCCTAATCCTTGAAGTGAAGATGAAGAAGAAGATCTGCAAGTAAACAAATATTTTTATAAAGGATAAGAATCGAAAAATTGGGTTAATTCTTATTTTTGGAGGAGAGGCCTTTGTTTATTTTTATTAACTTTATTTACTTTTTGGTTTATTTTTGTTGTGAAGGTGTACGCCAGTGAGACATGCTTCGGCTTTATAGTCCAGTAGTTAAACGTTGCATGATATTACAAAACACTGATACATAAATACAGCATTTAAATACACGTATATGCTCGTTTTATAAAAATTGAAAATATGCTTAAGCTCTCATGCTACAATTTATATCACAAGTAACATAATTATTTAAGTTAATTGATGTAAATTAATCATTTCTTCAACTAGCCGTATATTGGTTAAGATTTTGAATAGATAAGAGTCAAACTGAAAAATTTAATACCATGGTCGGTATTTGAACCACGGATCTCCTGGTTTCCGTCCTCTCGCTATACGAGTCAAATGGATAATTTTATGTCAGGATGGTAGCTCCATGGGTAAGAGCGACTGGACGGAAACCAGGAGATCCGTGGTTCAAATCACGGCCATGGCATTGAATTTTTCAGTTTTGCTCTATCTATAATTATCATAGTTAACATAGTCATTGACAACAAACAGATTGATAAATTTAGGGTATATTTTTATTGATAATACCTATCAAATGATTACCTGCTTTGAGTTATCGGTAGTCATCTTGGACCTGTTTAAACAGCGGACCTTGGCATATGCATTCGGTTTGGAGGCTAGGATATCGAAATAAAATCAGTTACATTTATATGAAACTGTTTAATTTATCAAATACCACCCGTAACAAGAGTGAATGGCATCAGAAAACCAAATGAATACTGTGACTGTGTGGGTTCCTAGAATTAAGACTTTTTTCAAGAAATTTAAAATGCTCTTTATTGAAGTAAAGACTAACTTTGTACACGCCTTTGCAGGCTCTATAAATGACGTGTCATACACAAACGCAGCCTTGAAGATCTCTCGCTGCTTCACCACAAGTAAACAAACAAAAGAATGCACTTGCGGTACACTTCAAATAACTGCACACACAATTAACAGCTGAACTCGCAAATCCATTAACAACTGACTGACTCGCAAAATTTTGCTGCCTTTTATACTCTCAGCAATTGTTCCAGAAACGCACCGACGTTTCAAGGCCTTTCATGACGATGCGAGAGAACAATGTATCTCTCTCTGTCTCTTTCCCTCCCCGCTTCTGTCTATTGGCAAGCGCCAAGCGCTCGCCTACGCGTGGCTGTGGTTTGGGGCACTATCTGTCTCTTTCTTTCTTGTCAACTGGCTTGTCGCAACTCCAACGAAATAATGCGAACGGCGACATTACTGTACCGAAATTAAAATAAAGACGAGGACAAAAGAAGACACCAGCAGAAATAATTGTCCTATTGCAACATTTTATGGTTGCTTGAGTTGCCCTAACTAATATTTTAATGCACTACGTATTAATATGTGGTATACAATTATACTTCAGATGCAAAGTAGATGTAGATGTAGATAGTATGGTAAAATATTTATACAAACAGTGATAAGCCATCATCAATCATTACCATATAGAGGTTAAGAGGATGGGAGGATATGTTTTAGTAAGAATCTCAATGAAGGACTTCGAAATTTTCAAAAACAATATTTGGTCGGTTGAATTTTATTCTTTGAAGCATTAAGGATGGAGGAGGAAGTTAGATTGCCGATTGTAGCGATATTTCCGCCTGCCCATTATTCTGTAAATTATTAGATGTTATTAATTCAAGAATTATTTACTATTATGTAAGCAGTTAACTCAATAGTAAATATCTGTATTTTATAATATGAGGGCTGTTCAATAAAGAATTATCACAATTTTTTTACAACGTACCTCTGCTCATCCTCATAATTTTGATGGTCCTTCTCAAAATAGTCTCTCCTGAATGCGATGCACTTGTCCCAGCAATCCTGCCAGTCTTCAAAGACATGCTGGAAACCATTTTATAAGACATCCTTCAAAATCGCCTCCGCAGCGTTCACCACTGCTTCTGATAATGGATAATGCTTCCCACGAAGGCGTTTCTTCAAGACAGGGAATAGAAAAATGTCACAAGACTAAATCCGGACTATAGGGAGGCTGAGAGATGAACTTCACGTTGATTTTTGCAAGATATTCAGCAACAGCATTGGCAACATGCGGCCGCACATTATCGTGGTGTAGCATCCAGCCTTCCTCATGGAAATGTGGTTTTTTGCGCCTGATATGGACTTGCAATATTTTCAGGACATCCCTGAAGCATTGTCGAGTTACTGATGTGTGTGCAGGTATAACATGCTGATAAACCATTCCATGAATATCAAAGAATGAAATGACTATAACTTTCCCAGCAGAAGCAACCACTTTTGCTTTTTTTTGGGGTGTCAGTGATGAAGATTTCGACATTGAGCTTTGCTGTTTGCTCTCAGGATCAAAATGATGTAGCCAGGTTTCATCAGCAGTGATTACGTTTGAAAGAAACTCCGGATCTTCCTCTAACATCAACTTTAACTGCGGTAGGCGATTATGAACATGTCTGACCTTACCTGCTTCTCACAGGCGGCAACCAGGAGTACCAACAATGAAACTACTACAGCGTGCTTGTTTCACATTAAGCTAACAGAATGTAGTAAGATTGAATTTTAGTACGAAAAATTATGATCGTAAAAAATTATGATCATTCTTTATTGAGCAGGCCTCGTAGTATTTGTAAGAAGGTATTCTATGTACAAAAGATGTATAAAATCGTGTAGGCAGTAAAATACATAGGCTTAGTTTCTCCGGGATGTCTGTTATGTTTCAGCGCAGGTAACGGGACAGCTTCCGCTGTTGCTACCCCTTAGCGTTGGCCATAAGGGTTACTGGCCTTCCCTTTTGTTTAGCCAAAGAAAGGAATTTACCGTTTCTGGGGAGTTTAGGAAACGGCAATTTGGAGCATAATCGTGGCAGTCTGGCGAAGTCTACAGTAGGGAGAAGTGTTAGCCCATAGCAGTAGCATCAAACGACATTAAGACCTTTACATGTGAAGCGCGAGGTTCATGCACCGATATCTAAAATATTCTCAAATTAAGATAAATATTTTAAAGCCTCGAGCATATCTATTTAAGAGTCATTCCGCGAGTGCCGCCTAAATTGCTAAAAATCCTGCACACATCCAAGTGACTCGACGCCAACACAAAACTGTTAGAAGATTTTCTTGTTCAATAACCCTGAGAAAAAAAAAAAAAAACAGATTACCAGTGCAACCACATCACCTACTCTATAGTTCAGTAGTGATATAGATACTCGTCGAGGCGGACTCAGATATTTGCGCCTCCTGAGCCACAGGAGCGACGAGTACAACGAAGTCAACAGATCGTCGCTTCGAAGCCCGACGGAGTGAGTGATCTCCGAGAAAACACGACACGATTTGGAAACCCTGGGCAGCGATTCAGGGACACGGTGTATTTAATTTGGATTTGGGGAAACATCTAAAGAAATCCTATAGTACTTTTAAAGCTATATAGTTGAACACGCTCTTTTTAGGAAAACTTCACACACCAGCCACAAGGATATCCTGTTCTCTTATTCTTAATTGGATTGCAAAAGTTTCTTGATGCTTCTATACTTGCAGATATAATAGTAACAAACCGGGGGTCATTGTGCAACTTCGTAAAAAACAAAATGTGTTAGACATCTATCCGGAACTTCCTTTAGCTGTGCATTAACATTATGGCACATACACATACACTTATATACTAAAAGCTATTGATTTTCCTTTTCATGGTATTTTGTACCAAGTTCTTTGTTTCTCAGTAAGCACGCCAGGCAGCAATTTAAAGATCGATGTAAGAACTGTGCGAAGCAGAGCTTAAGGAGCTGTTCAAACACATCTTGCAGTAAATGCACTTCGTTCCAAACCTTCGTGTTCAGCGTTTTAATCTCTATTACGCACAGACTAAATTTAGAAGCGAACGTTTCATTTAAGAATGTTTACTTTCACAAAAATGTCACAAAGGACACAGCTCGCCAGAACTTCTAAACTCTAGAGAGAATTTGAACCTAGTTAACCCCCACTAATCATGTCCATTGCTTCCATCAACTAGGTTAGACAGCGAGAGTCTTTGAAAACACTGAACGGTTGAAATGTTTTGATAACTTCACATTATTAATCACGGCTTCACGGGTGATCATCTGCCGTGTCAGGTTGTAACGGTTGTTTCATATCTTTTATACATATTTGGATATTTGTTTTGGGTTGTTCTACAAAATGTGATATGTATAAAATAGAATGTAAAACTGGGTAGGCCACAGAATGACACAACTTACGTAGTAATGTTCCTATTGGTTATTATAATAATGTAATTGCGTAATGTTGTGACGTAGACCAATAGGATAAAAGTAATTTAGATTTTCTAGAGACCTCGTGCGCAGAGATTCGAGAATATGTGGATAATTTGGCGTCATTCTACATAAGATCATCGACTTAACACAGGACGTGTTTTCTGTGGTGTCGATCTAAATGTCCGCAGAAACTTAAAGTGCAACGATGCAGTATTAATCATTTTATAAATGTAAATAATCTACAAGGTTTAACATTCTGATAAGATATATTAATGGTTTTGGGGGAATAAATTCCAAGACTTTGAAAGGAGAGAATATAACAGCCTAAAAATTATTCTCACTTCGATACTACCGCCAGAGATGAGACTCCTGAGCGCTGAGGCATACATCTACAAGAATTCTACAAGATCGACACAAAAGGTGAGAGTAATTCATTTATAAACATCGCGCATTTTGCATAAATTTTATGTTGCAAGGGTGAGATCCTGAAGGAAGCTATGGAGTATACAATGGCCGAAAGCTCGACATTCATAAACCTGACACGGCTGATCACCTGCGATGCCTTGATTAATAACGCTCGCGTGAAAGGTTCAGCTTTTAAAACTTCACATTAGCTAAAGGAGTTTTATTTTCTAAATTAAAATTTGTTAACAAATAACAAATATGCTTTGTGCAATAGCTGATTTCAAACAATGGACGATTAAATAAGACATGGAAAAACTAAAGAGCCACATCGTAACACAAAGTTAGATATTTCATACACAATATAATTTAACACAATCGACGATTCGGGAGCGAGCATCTCTCCCATCTTCAGGTTGCTGAATGACTTAAGGAAGGGGAGGACCCGAAATGTCTATGTAACAACATCATGTTACCTGAATCGAAGCCCGAGAACGTCCAGAACAAGTAAAATACTTGATTAGATAACGAAATACAAAACAAAGAGAGACAGAGACAGGAAAAGTACGAAGAAATACAGCCAAATTATCAATTTTGTGAGACAATATGAAAGTAACATAACATTTAAATCCAGATTCTAGCTATATTGCCTTGATAATCCATAGTAAATACAATTTATTGTACTCATTATTCAAATTAATACTCCCATGATTATGAAAGTGTTTTTTAAACCCAAACTATACTTTATAGGATTTTGAAATAGTTCATTTCATTAACTTAAAAGAATAAACTTTTATTCAAATTAGACAGTAAAAGCTGCATGGAGTTTAATTTTGAGGGAATTAAACGCAGAAAAATGTTACTGGCTTCTTTGTCTCTGCTTAAACCACGAAAACAACCTCTTGCCAAAATAAAAACTCTTCCAGAGTAGAAGTTTAATTAAGCACTTGGCATAATATAGAGAAAATACCACAATTACTCAACTTGTAGACAAGGCGAATTCTTAGAGAGAGACGCTGACATTCTCTATATTTAGAGTAAAGTAATGAAGTAAAATATTTAGAGGAGTCATTTAGAAACAAACATTACAAAATGTGGAGATTTTATAAAATATTTCCAAAAATATATTTTCCATATGCATTTAATTTTACGCAGTGCTAAACGCAAAAATGTTTATTCCCATATCGAATGCAAGAATGGTTTAGAACAAATCTGGGGAAGAGTACTCCAAAGGCGTGATGATAGCAGTACATGCTCTTCTTACTTGCAGTAATTATTAGTACACTTACATACACATTAGGTAGAATCGGTTTCTCCTCTCAGTTGTTTTGTATGAGCTTGGATTCTCATCGAGTATACTACCGACAGTCGTGGTAGACAGACGTGTTTTGTGCGCGCTGCTTCCGTGAGTGTGTTTACAGTGTAACTGTGTTTAACTGTGAAATACGATATCTTCTAGTGAACTGTATTTTCACAATCAGTGCAAACAGTGTTCTTTTACCAACGTGTACTGGTGCCCTTTGGGTACAGGTGTATTTCTTTCTCTTTCTCTTTTTTTTCTTTTTCTTTCCTCACCTATTATGTCTCTCACGCCGGAAACTACCGGTCACCTAGTACGCTCAGCTATAGATATGGTTTATAATACCACTAGTGACTTCCCACAGCTACCAGTGCCTCTACAGGAAGCTCAGCCAATGCCTACGCAGCCCACCCAGGTTTCTCGCACCAATACTTTTAATCCTAATTCACCAGTGCGTCATTCACCCTTACGCCCGTCGCAACTACATCTTACCACGTCAACTGCTGCTACAGTTACCGCTAAAACCAGCGATGTTAACATGCATGAAACTGCCTCATCTAACTGTCCACCTGCAACAAGCTCCAGTCGCACTGCCACACACGCTGCTGCTGCAGCCGGCCCGAGTAAGCGTCGCTGTCATGCTCCACCATCAGAACAAACAAGTGCCTCGCGCTATGCTTACTCTGTTTCCACGCATAACCGATTTGCACTACTGGAAGATACCACAGCTATGGACGAGACAAGTGACTCCGTGACACCTAAGGAAAAAGTTCCACCAATTTGCTTGCGCAACATTGGTAACTATCAACTTCTATTACAAGATCTAAAAAATAATGTTACCTCTGAATTTCACACAGAGCTTCGCGGGTCTATCCTTAAGGTTTATCCCTCTACTTCTGACGATTTCCGTAAACTTACTACATACTTCAGCTCCATACAACAGGAATACTATACTTACAGAAATCCTACAGATAAGCTTTTCTCGGTAATTATCCGAGACATCCCTCCTTCGCTCACCGCTACGGAAATCTATGACGAACTGTGCTTACAGAACTACCCAGTGCGGAAGGTCACTCGACTTATGGATCGGTCGAAATAACATATTCCTCTCTGTGCGGTGGAATTGTTAAACAGCGATGATGGTAAAGCTATACTCAATCTAACTCGCCTGTTCTACAGTGTTGTGAGGGTGGAACATCGCCGTCGTAACACTGACATACCGCAATGCACCCGCTGCCAGAATTACGGTCACACCAAGAACTATTGTCAGCTGACCCCGAGGTGTGTTCGCTGTCTAGAAAATCACCATTTCTCACAGTGCACTAAACCGAGAGACACCCCAGCTCAGTGTGTTCACTGTCATGAGAACCATCCAGCTAACTACCGTGGCTGTCGACATTATTTAGAACTGAAATCCAGAACACAAAATAGCAACACAAGGCAACAGCCTGGGAATTCTCATCGCCCCCGCCCACTACAACAATCAGACCATCCTGCACAGCAACCATTACAACCACCAGCTGCATCACCAGTACCTCCAACTTCTTCACCAGCAACTTATGCCAGTGTAACTTCTGCTTCCTCGACGAGGCGTACTACTACACAACCGGATCCCTCTGACTCCTCTTCTCTCTCGGCTCTGCTAAGTAGCCTGTTAACTGAACTTCTAAATTCTTTATCCACGTTCCTCACCCCTCTCTTACCGCAACTTACACAATGTCTCCAAAATGCTCTTCTAACTGCTTTCCGAAATGGTGGTGTGTAATAGGCCATCTCTTTCATCTCTCACTCTCCTGAACTGGAACGCTAATGGCATACGCGCTAAACGTGCCTCCTTCGCTGCCTTTCTCAGCTTGCACAGTATAGATGCTGCCTGTATCACCGAGACTCATCTTCTCCCGAATGAACGTTTCTCCGTTCCAGGCTACAGGATTTATAGATTTGATCGGAATGCACCTTCCGCCTCTGGGGGAGTAGCTGTGCTAGTTAAACTTTCGCTGACTCATCATGAAATATTCCTACCTGTGATTCCCGGCTTTGAGGTAGTGGGCGTTAAACTCTCTCTTCGCGATAGCAACGACCTCGTTCTAATGAGTGCTTACAAGCCCCCAAATAGTAAGCTTAATACACACTATTTCTCTCTCCTTTTCCCAGCAGAGAGCAGCACTCTCTTGCTAGGTGATCTGAACTCGAAGCATACTTCTTGGGGCTGTAGAGTCACAAACCCGAATGGACGGCGTCTGTTTGACACTATTAATGCCACTGGTCTTCACATACTGGCTTCCACAGAACCGACTTACTATTCTGGCAACCCACAGGTAGCTCCTGACATTTTGGACATTGGGGTACATCGCAATATACGATTACCTGCATCGATTTGTGCACTGCCAGCGCTCGATTCCGATCACTGTCCAGTGTTGGTCACATTTAACCTCACTCCTGATATTTTGCCACAAGCCCCGCGTCTCATCGATGGCTTTGTCAACTGGAACATCTTCCGTACACATCTGGATGCTGCACTCCACACCTCTTATCAACTGGGTAATGCGGATGCCATAGAAGCTGCCGTTCACCATTTTACCTCTGCGCTCTCTTCTAGCGTACGATCTTCTACTATCCGCAATCCTAAACCTCGCCATTTACCCTCCTTGCCTATCCATATTACTCGACTCATCCAAGAGAAACATCGCATCCGTCGGTTGTGGCAACGTCAGCGTCTACCTTGGCTGCGCCAAAGATTAAATAGTCTCATTCGACAAGTACGAACCGCACTAGAGCAACACCGATTTCAGGAGTACCAGCGACAATTAGCCACTATCCGTCCCGGCGATCATACCTTATGGAACATCACTAAACGGATTCTCCGAGAGCCGACAGTGATTCCCCCTCTTCAGGTTGATGGAACCCTTTTGAGTGATTCTGCTGCCAAGTGTGACGCTCTAGCCACTCACTACGAGCGTACATTTACGCCTAACACCTGCCTTGATTCTAATATCCCCTCTTCCGTGGACAGGGAACTGCTTGAGTACCAACTTCGTCCTACAGCGCACAACAGAATTTCGTTCACTACTCCACGTGAATTGTCCCGCTTTATCCATCGTCTTCCCGTTAAAAAGTCTCCCGGTCATGACCTTATCCCTAACGTTGTGCTGAAGAATTTGACAAACAAAGCCCTAGCTTATTTATCATCCATCATCAATGCTGCACTGCGCATTGGTCATTTTCCATCTACATGGAAACATGCAGAAATTATAGTCTTCCATAAGCCCAACAAGCCTAAAAATCTTCCCTCAAGTTACAGACCAATCAGCTTATTACCTACACTTTCTAAGCTTTTTGGAAAGATTATTCATCAACGTATTTCTCATTTTTTGATCCAAAATCAGATAATTCCGTCTTTTCAGTTTGGCTTTCGCCCGAAGCATGCTACCACTCACCAATTGCTCAGAATCACGCAGTCTATTATTCAAGGTTTCGAAAACCGGCAATACACCGTGGCAGCATTCTTAGATATCGCCCAGGCATTCGACAAGGTGTGGCACACTGGACTACTCCTTAAAGCATATCGCATTGGTCTCCCTTCTTATTTGATACAAATCATAGCAAGTTTTCTCACTAACAGAACTTTTGTGGTGCGCATTGTTGGTTTCACATCCACCCGACGGCCTATTTTAGCAGGTGTACCTCAAGGTTCAGTACTCGCACCGCTCCTCTTTAATATATTCACTCATGATCTTCCTGATATAACTCCAGTTTGTACGGCTTTATATGCAGATGACACTGATCTCTTTTATTCTCACACCACTATTCTTCATGCCATTCAGGAACTGCAAATTGCCCTAGATCAATTAGCTCATTGGTTCTCTCACTGGCGCATTTCCCTCAATACTAACAAGACAGAGGTTAAGATCTTCTCTTTACGAGCTTATAGGGATCCTCCTTCACTACAGCTGCTGGGGGAACCGCTCTCCTGGTTACCAACCAATGTGTCCGTGAAATATCTTGGGGTGTTATTGGACACTCGACTCACTTGGAACGCCCACATCTGTCGGTCTGTCACGCTTGCGTTTGCCCGGCTATCAAAACTGTACCCTTTACTCAACAGGCGCACTTCACTTGGTTATGAATCCTCCCTGCTTCTTTACACATCTCTAGCCCGTCCCATTTTTACCTATGCAGCTCCAGTCTGGGGTGGCACCAGTAAGACTAATCTCCACCGACTGCAGGTACTACAAAACAGGGTGCTTCGTACAGTTACAAACGCGCCATGGTTCATCCGAAACCAACAACTACATCATGAGTTTGGTCTTTTACCCGTTCACCAATACATCCGACGCCTGGCACGTCCATTCTTTTACCATCTTCAGGAGGTCCCTGGAGCTGTTACCTACAATCTCGGTGCTCGCACTCGCCAACCAGCTCGCCTGAAGCGCAGACTGCCCCAAGATCTTCTCCTGAGTGACGTCTCCAGCACAGATGCCTCAGACACGTGATTACTACTACCAGACTTTAAGTTCTCAATTTGTGTTACAGTTATCCTTCATATTTAGTTAGAGGAGTCGTTCACGGCTACCTCCATTGTTCTGTGTCCTGCTCCTATGTATCTTATAACAAACATCTGTAAAGCATAATTGCTGATCGATGGATAATAAATAAACAAAAAAAAAACAAAAAAAAAAAAAGGATTCTCATCACATTCATACGGACATTAATGAACGCGCTTTTCTATTTAAAAATGACGTATCTGGAAACATAAATTAATTGTTACTTCATAAATGCTTTGTAAAGACTAAACTTGGAAAGATAGAATCAGATTAGAAAGTTCAATGTCATAGTTAGGATTTGAACCACGAATCTTCAGCTTTCTGTAGTGTTACTCTAAACAACTGAATTATCATGGCAACTTGCCGGAGACACTAAATTTGACATATTCACATTGTTTCAGGTTAACAAAGCTGCTCGGGATTTTTAAGGTACTTACGGGATTATAAGTTATCATCAATGGCGTACGTTTTATAAAATGTATTGTAGAATGCCTTGAGATTTACTGGAAAAAAATGAGAGTCAGTTGGAGAATTTATTATCGTACCAGCATGTTGTTGCAGTAACACAATGGTACAGTAATCGGGAACTAGTTCAAATTTAGGTTTCGGTATTGCATTTTTCAATCTATTTCTGCCATTGCAGTATCTGTAAACATGTGTCAACAATAAGAACACAATGGTTCTAGGTTATTAGATTTTTGACACACTTCTACCATTCCAACTTCACTAGGACTGAAATATGTGTTCCTTAAACAATTATATTCTGGTTGTAATTATGACATCATCGATTTGAAACAGCTTTTAATTTAAATTTCAGCGCTTTTGCATGAAATTCTTGACGTCTTATGACTAAACAGTAAACTCCTGAGCTATATCTGAGATATAAAATATCAGGTCAGAAATCCAACTGTAGGTAGACGTATAATAAAGTATAAAATACGAATGAGAGCAAATGTAATAATTCTGAAGAATGTATAAGTCTGATAGAAAATATCACGTTGGTATGAGAAGATATGAAGAAGGGAAATTTGTGTCGGCAGAAAATGCGTTTTTCTTATCGCTCTATAATAAACTTGTATAACTTGAACTCGACTCGCGGCGCAGCCTAAGTCATCCCGGCGAGCTTGAAAATTATATTACGAAATATTTGACATGCTCAGATATAGGTCACCGTATGGATTAGGCATTTCGGAATCAAGGCATAGGAACTTTTAGACAAAGGAAAGCTCAGAGTAATATGTAGAATTATCATGAACTGTACTCCTCCAGGAGATATTGTTCGCTTCCTTTTAACACTCACTCACTGGGAAATACTTCGGAGAAAAGTAAGTTCTTTTCATTATCTTCATATCGGATTTTCCCAATTTATTTATTTCGTGCACAGCAAGCGGACGACACAATAATCTTTTATTTCCATTCAATCTTCAAGCAGCAATTGCCGTACTACAATAGTGGGTGGATTGGCTGTCTCCTGGATCACTATTCGGTGCATTTCAATTTAATTATAAGATGGAATCCAACATTTTCTCTTTCAGGACTTTTAAAAAGTCCATCCCTTTAAGTTTACTTCAGCTCAATCTGAACTGTATAATCCCCAACGTCTTTCTTTTTCAAACTACATGACAGAAGCAATAGAACAACTTCGGTGTTACGAAATTGCCGATCATATTGCATGATAAACCTAACTCAGCCTCAGACATAAATCAAATTATTGATCCATATCTACATTGATTATTAATTTCTACTGGGGGCTCTTATGTAATGCTGTCCCTTTTCTGTGCTACTATGGATTTGTAGCAGCTCTGTTGGATAAATCCTTTCTACAATGCATGAGTAGCAGTGTTACAACCCACTATTTTCGTATATTAAAATAGTTACAGAAACACTTTAAATGAGTAATAATTTTATTTTAAAATTTAATTACTTTAATCCTTAACATAAAATATTTCTGGATTTAAGTCTGAAGACAGCAGGCCCATCGCAAACCTAATGCTGCACAGCACTCGTAAGGCAATCATGGTACAGGCCTGCATCATTTGGAAGAAGCGGAGTTAAATATTAATGCATTGTTTATATTGTGATGCATCACAAGTACACTGCAGACCAAGCCCAGTTTATAGTGCTGTGGTTTCTATGGCATTTTATTACACGAAAATAAAATTGCTAAGCGCGTAATGCTTCCAAGAAAACCAGCAGATTTATTAAGCATTTTATTCGCTACATATAAATATTACATTATACAGGATCAAGCGTTCTATGTTTTTCTCTGTCGATATCTTCTATTAAATGAATTCAGAAGCTTAAATCAGAAGAGAAGAGATGAGATCTCTTCTTTAAATTTACCGCTATTCGTAGCGGTAAGTTTTGAGGATATAAGGGTTAAAAGGAAAAGGGGTCGAAGTTTATGCGGAATATTCTAGACCAAAGCCGTGCTTTAATAGCCGAAGAGGTATTTTATATTCGAGAATGTGTGCCAATATATGTGCGGTATTTTCCCAACATATTTCTCTGCCCTCATTCTGACTCTGCTGCGGTGGGAGACCAAATTCCCAATAACGTGCTGGTTGCTGTCGATTCACGGCGCATTCACCCACTTGAAAACGAGAACTTAATTGGCAGAGAAGGAGAAAAACACAGGGTCTGTAAAAAGAGGGGAATTGTTTCAATTTGCTCTAAGGTGCAAGCTCTGGTATTGAATCTCACAGCCTTCTTTTGGAGACAACGCAAAAAACAAGGGAAACCTAACTCAAAAGAAAGGGGATTTAATTTTATGGCTTCGCATCTTATACTACAGCTAAAATTGCACTGCCATTTATAGTAGGCTGGCAAAAGTGCAATTTATGAAGACTTGTTGTCTGTAATGCAAGTCTACCAGTAAACAAGGACGTGCTAGTATTGTCACTTTTACTTTTAATATTAAATCGAATCATACCTCAGATAAACTAAGTATAAAGTTATGGAATAATATAGGACTCATTCAGTAAGAAGATATGTAGAAATATAACAGGAATCACTTTGTAAACAATAATGGATGCGCTACATGTTAGTGAAGTAAAGATTTTAGTGAGCCTCTGCTGGCACCACTTACCCTACGTCTCTCAGCTCACTATTCGCATTGAAGAGAGCCCTAGAGTGGATTAATAGCACATTTTAATGATCCTATATTTCATCAGTATCACAAAGATATTTAAGTATCTCAATTACTCTGTGAAAGTCCTCCTGCATCCCTTTGGAGAATTTTGAGGGTGTTTTGTAAATGACGTCCTGCAGATGTCCCCACCTGGAGATCTGAAAGGGGAAATATTTTACCTTCGGAGAACTTATCTGTAGGAGTTGTCATTTTAAGTAGCATAGCGTTGTCTCCTAGAAATTTGCCAAAATCAGGCCCTGCGAGATTAGATTAGATTGATTTGCGTTCAGTAGGTTCATTTGTAGCCAGAAAAGGCTGTGAACATTGAACATGTCCAGAGGTATAAAGTTTAATAGCGTATATATGTACAAAAGTTAACATAAGACACATATTATAGTACACAGGCAATATTAACAACAATATGGAAAACAAAGCAGGGATAATTATATATGATACAAAATGAAACATTTTTTTAAACCAGCTTTCACTTGGCTTATGCCAGTACGTCTCAACCTTTTTGCAATGGATATCATTCTTGTTATTTATTAAATACATACACATTAAAAATAAACTTTCAACTTGCATCAAATATTTATAAGTAATGATTTGTCATTGGAACAGTTAAATACTACTTATAGAGCTACAGAAGACTAATAACTGGTGCAGGAAAACCAACTTCAGTCACGGCAATGCAAGCCTTAACTCAGATCTCTCCTTTAGAGGAGCAGGAACTAAAATGTTGCAATTAAAAACAACGAAATGACAGAAAATATTACTACAACCGATCTAGTTGAAACACAAACAAGTTTCCTGCACAAAGTTACCGGATTAAAAACAGATCCGTATCTTCCTATTTATAAAGAAAACATTTTAATCATGGAAAAACCCACTGACTTTTGAACCAATTGATATTCAATTATATTTAGAAGCAATTGTTCACAATCTGAAACTTCCAAACCTGTACTAAAAGCAGGATGCCATACAGCAAATTTTGATGCAGAAGTAACGGCTATTCATATTTCACTCCAACACCTTCTATACAGAATGGATAAGTTTAATAATGCTGTCACACCTTCTGATTCTAAAGCAGCATTATATGCAATAAGTTCATATAAAATGAGGTCAACCCAAATTAAAGAATGTCACAAAATGATCCAACAACTTCAAAAATTACAGAAAAGAATTAAATTACTGCACATTGTGGAGTTACTGGAAATGAATCAGCTGATTTTCTTGCCAAAGAAGGTGTAAATTTAATTCAGAAGAAAAATAAAAACTTATCCTTTACACCCATAAAAGGCTAATTAAAAAAAAATATAAAAGTAGACAACACCAATCAATATCTAGCAAAGCCAAAGGTAAAAAATGGAACATTTTAATTAAAAACCAATAAATTATTCCAAAAATCACCACGTACAGCTGCAGTAGCGAAATTTAGATTACTTACGGAACATGATTATTTGGCCAAACACTTACACAGAATAGGAATTTATACAAGTCCAAATTGTCCTCTGTGCAACAAAGAAGAGGAAATGACTGAAGAACATCTAACCTGTGAAGTGCTACCTGCCGGATCCATTACACAGAAATATTGGAGAGCAAGAGAGTTGATGGCTTTACTGCCAAAGCCTAGCATTTGAAAACAATAGATCTCAATTTCTAAAATGTATGGTATGATAAAAAAGCAATTTTGACTTCAGTTAATAAAAACATTCTTATTTCGATAATTTGTGTAATATTTCCTCACCATCTCCAACAGGTCGTACGCAGTTCCAAAGATCAATGGCTACATATCCAGTAGAATTAAGTCATTAGAAAACCATTTAAATCAGTATTCCTGTCATACGAGGTTTATGCATTACTTCAAGCATAATGAAAGTTTACCTCGCCTGAGGGGATATTCAAATAAAAATCTATGTACAAATGTACATCTTTAATTGTACTTACCTGTGTTCATCTTTTGGACTGGGGATGAATTTGATGCAGTCACGCTTCTGGAAATTGGCTTCGATCCAACATCGTGCAGCCTAAAAAGAGAAATAAAACAAATTAATTCTAGCCCAAACTTGATTAGAGCAATGAACCCCGTACAGCACCGACTTCCTTATTGTGTAGAGAAGACTCATTGAGAGCTCCAAAAACGGGAGCCCAAAGTGATCTCTTATGGGTAGCCAAGTCATAAGAGAATTTGTATCCATTTCATATTGTCTTCCTATCCTAGTAATTGTGAACCCTCTTCCGGGTAAACGTTATGCAAATTTTAAGCAATCCGCGGTTTAGTCTCAGTTTTGAGCAAGAGCCTTCTCTCAGGGTCTGCGTGACTATATTAGAAGTAAGGATGACACTGATGACACTGGCATCCAAGTTTAAGACTTGTTTACTGAGTGCTCTTTTTTATAATCATATAAATAACAAACTTGCTGACCGAGGTACACCAATCTATATTACTGTCTGGAGTTACCGTACGTGAAACGCATATTACGCGAAAACACCTAATTCCTGATTTACGCAGGAGCAAATACATTCCTTCTCGGGTTACGTCTGTCCTCCAGGACGGACAGTCCAGTTGTGTGAGATTCCTTTAAGAAAATGTGTTATTCTCACCAAAATTTCTTTACTCAAGTGGTCCTTTTGTTAATGTGGACATGTGTCTTTTGTTTTGGTCAGCAGTTACTAAGGGAAGGTCGAACAAAGCCACTTCTATTCAAGTGTCGACCATATGGACCGCCTGCGATGATGCCTTCCTTACCTCATAGTGAACTATTAAACTAACATCCTGTTCACATTTACCAAATATACCCAATGTTCATATGTAATTTACTGAATCTCTAATTTCGGTATCATAATAATATAGACCTAAAATAATTTGTACCCACTTAATAGTATCCTCCTAGCAAACGTCCCATTTACTACTTGATATACGAGTATTCTAGTACTACAATACCAAGTTAAAATCGTTTCCCTGATCAACCATAAGGCGAGTAGAATTGTAAAATTAAAAATGCAGGTGTCTCTTTTTGATAGAAAAACATCCTTCATCATTTTTATTCAGAATATCTATGGATAATTTGCCATTGCAACACCTAACTGTAAAAACTACAACATTAAAATGACTGAATTTTTCAAACATTTGAGATCCCACTCTTTTGTCTGGAAGTTCCAATATTTCAACGCGGACCATCTGCCATCTGTCAAAGAGCATCGCAAACTTTTTCTAAGGAGCCTCAGGCCAAACGGCAGAATTGTAGATCAGAAGGAATCCCAGTTGCTCCTAACAGTTGCCCACCGCTGTAGCGTAAGTGGTAAAGCGCCTGCCTGACGTTCAAGTGTTCCAGATTTCGAATCTCAGGGTGAGTATCCGCATAAGGCTTTTTCCGGGGTTTCCCTCATCCTGAAACATGAATACGGATATCTCTAAGCTTCCCAGGTTCCATCTGAGCATAGTTCGATATGATTTAACGTTAGAGGACGTTAAAAAATCAAAAGACTTTCCACGTTTTATTAACTTTTTGGGATATACTATTTTAATGTATTTTGCTGCCTTTGCGTCACTAGGTAAATAAAGAAAAGAAATGACATTTCTCTTTCTCGTTCTTCTAGCCATATTTATTACAGGAGCTCGCTTTTGAATTCGAATGACAAATTAACTACACTTATCCTTCCCCGTTCTTTATTAAATTATTGTACAACGATCTAGAATATGTCTAGATATAAACCTCCCATTCAGCACTTAAGAGTGTAATTTTGTACAGCCCACCCATTCCTAATTCAATTTATTAACTGTCGCCAAACATCTGGTTTCAATAACTTAACCGAGATAGTGTTTAAGTTTTGAAAATTCTTCATAGCACTTGTTTCAAGATTCCCTTGGCATTAGAATTAAAAAAAAAATCAGCAGTCAAATACCTTTTAGATTAGCAAACAAAGTTTGAAATCTTTGTAGCATTTTCTAGGTTATACAGTTATTTAACAACATAGATGCCATGCTGCTTTCACATAATGGAGGCAGTTCTCATACACAACGATATAAAGCTTAGCCCGCCTCGGTAGTGTGGTGGTAGTGTGTCTTCCTCACGTTAAAGAGGTCCCGAGTTCTAATGTCGGCTAGGGTGAGCCACCTGGATAAGGTTTTTCCGCAGTTTTTCCCTTATCCTGCAAGACGAATGTCGGGTAATTCTAAGCTCTATGGACCCTGGGCTCATTTGAGCATCGTTTCACCCATTCCATTCATCGTCCGATATGACTTAATGTTGGAGGACGTAAATTACATCAACAAAAAATAGAGCTTAAGCTGGTGAATATTGTGACTTTGTGGGTTCCTAAAATTAAAAGTCAAGTTTGCAGAAATTCAAACTGCTCTATATTTCCGTAGAAACACGTTGTACAGCCCTGCCAATAGTAGAATTACGTAACATAAAACCAACACAATCTCTCGTGTCTTCTGCACGTGTAAATGAACAAAAGAGTTCACTTTCAAATCAAAGCCGCACGCGCACAATTATCGAGTCCCCCTGGTGATCGTGGCTTCTTTTTCATCTCCACTCATTGTTCTAGAAATTTGTGGAATGTTCTCCAACAATCTCTTTCTTTCTCTGTTTCAGCAGGCTTTTAATCTCTATCTGTCTCTTCGTGCACGCCGGCCGCGCTCGTCGCAACAATGGCTCGCGATAATATAAAGATTTTGTATTCGAGAGCTAAGATAACTTGTTTGAAAAAAAGGCACGCAGTTACGATAACTGTTAAAGAGGATTTTCTCATTTGTTAATTATAAAATCCTGGTTCAGCCATTTTGAATATAAGTAGAACTCCTTAGAACTTTCCAACACGTCTTGCTGATTACTTCATTACAACACAAAGAGGAGAAAAAAAGGAAAACTTTCTTTAAAATAATATGGTTCTGGTATCGCATGTGCATCGTGGAGTAGGTTTTTATTCTAAGGACATAATTTTAGAAGTTGTATATATTACAAATTTAAATATATTAAGTATTTTTTATATTTTTTCTACTTGTTTAACAGTATGTTATTTATTTCGTTTATTATATTATGTTTTCTGAGGCGATTTTAATAAGTAGATCCAATTCTCTTTTATCTTTATACATTTTTTACTTACTAAATTGTAACTCTCCATGTCTTACATTGATCGTCTCCTTAGCGCGTTGGTAGGAGAGCGGACTATCAAGCGGAAGGTCTTGGCTCGATTCCTGGTACCGGCATGGGGATTTTCTTACAATGGACTTGGTTCGGGGTACACTGAGCCTCGTGAGATCTTTGAGTGTCAACTGCGGAGCTACTTGAGCGAAAGTTATAGTATACCACAGGAAAGAAATTCTCTGGGTAATCAGACGCAGGGGGGTTGGAGAAGATTCCTACACCCTCATTCGACAGGTTTATAACACCTCATGTCAGTTCCGTTACAGACCATTTAAAAACATTCTGACGGCTTCTACTTTTGTGAATAAATCTTCTCGGTTTTACTGTACAGAGTGAATAGGGTGCATGTTTTTTAACGGTTCTGCTCCTTGTGTAGCATGCGTTCTCTGTCACACACAGTCGCTGTTCATGTCACACTCTTTAATGGTGGGGCAGTCCTCTCAAGGACTTACTTTGCGTTGGTGGATAGTTACGATTCGGGTCGCTAACCACAATCCACGTTTCACTATTGCAGCCCATTCATGACACCCGTTTTGGGCTAAGGCGGAGGACGTAGAAGTCGGGGGTTATGATTTGGCTTGGCATTAGGCTATTGAGATGCGGAGTTTAGTTAGTTAATATACTGCTTAGCGTCAAATATCGATAGCAGTTGTCTTATTTTACACGTGCTTTATGGAGTAACAACGCCTTTCCATTAGATATTATTTTAATTAAATAACGGTTAAAACTCTGGGAATCTTTTCGAAAAATAAATCCTGTTTCTCTGTGCTTTTCCTTTTAGCTTATTAGTAACTTGTGTATTGAAATGAGCAAGGTTTTAGAGGACGACTACGTCAAGAAGAATAGGCTTTCAAGGTGACAGAATACCAAAATCGATAGAGCCCTTTTTGAAGTTATGATACATGCACACACCATACATATATAAACGTAAATTCAAATTTTCTCTCTTTATACTAGCACAGAAAGACACTAAATCTAACCAGGTATTCTAGAATGACATTGTTAGGTACCACTGAAGCCAAATGCGTTTTTATCTACCACGAAACGTGTAGCCTCAACGTTTTCCCTCTTGCATTTTCCCTTGACGTCTCTCACCTATTTTCTCCGGGGATATTCCTCTTGACATGTGACAAGATATGCAGCGGAAACCACCAACTACTTGTGCCAAAGCCTTCCGAGGGTTGACCTCGACAGCGGAAAATGTTCTTTCGTGACGTACACGCCCACTGTAAAATCCTATCCCTGTGGGAATACATGGTTGCACGTTCCTGAAAATGCACCAATGAATGTTATTTCACCAAGTAAACGTGCTACATGTATAGGGTATGGAATGACAAACTTATCGTGAGAGGACCTACGTTAACATTTAAAGAAAGATCATTAAACTTTGATCGGTTATTGAACACGTGAGTATTGCAAATAAATATTATTCTGTGCTGACTTACTTTATCTCATTATCTACCGCACTGATTAAAGAAAGTATTGTATTTTAAAATAAATAATTACGAGATTTCATAGAAAACACACGCTCTGACCTCCTTTTAATCCAAAAGGTATGTTTTTACTTTTTAATAAGTAGTACTGGTACAACCGAGCAGTTTTGTCTGTAGCCTGCATTCGGGAGGTCCATGTTTGATTCCCGCGGCTGATCTATTTGAACGATGGTTTTTTTCGGGATATTTCTCGGGTCGGTAGGCGAATGCTGGGTAGGTTAATTACATATATCCCCCGAATTTCCTGTCCCTCCATTTCATCTCCATTATCATTTCAGATTATCTTTCATTTGGTAGTCTCTTTCAGGGTATAAATGTCGGCGGGCATCTCGGCGGTGCATGGCAGGATGATATGCTCCGGTACGACGATTGCCGATCTCCCAAATCTGGTATACGAATCGCAGGTGGGTGCTTTGTTTATTGTCGTGGCCTCCCGTACGGGAGGGGATCCGTCCTTTTCAGCTGCCAAGGTGTGGGCACTGCGGACACTTAGCACTCGTGGTACCTCTGACGTTATTAGAGGAACCTCGGACCGAGCATTCGAGCCCCTCATTCTGGGAGTTGTTCGGATTGGGTTGGTCTCGAGGGGGCAGTGTGTTTCCGATACCCACGGGAAATTGGGTACCTCCGGCCAGGCTACTGACCGCCCAGAGGGGGTACAGGGTTGCCTCATAAGTCCCGGGTGCTAGCCTGCAGAGCTAGTAGCTGGTGTTCTAGATCACCGGCGGTCCTACCAAGGTTATTGGTAGCCGGTCCATTTTGGACCGGCGCGTAAGTGGCGTATCCACGTGTGTCCTGTCTTCCGTGTGCAGCGGGGGGTGGCGGTTTATAAAATAGGTACTGTCCTATGGTAAAAACCCGAGAGGCCCGGGTTCTGGTCCTACGGGTCCAGGACTGATGGGAGTAGATCCTCGAACTTATTGTCGTGGCCTGCCGGGGGAAATTTTCACCTGCCAGCCTCGGTACCGTGATGGTAGCGTGTCTGTCTCACGTTCAAGAGATCCTGAGTTCAAATCTCGGTTAGGATGAGTTACCTGGATAAAGTTTTCCCCAGGGTTTTCCCTTATCCTGAAAGACGAATGTCGGGTAACTCTAGGGTCTATTGACCCTGGGCTCATTTGACCATCATTTCACCCATTCCATTCATCGTCCGATATGACTTATGGTTGGAGGAGGTAAATTAAATAAAGATCCACGTAAGTGAAATATAGGACCCTGCACTCTGCATTCTCATGGCTCCTTGCGATGACGGCCATGTGTCTCCTCTCGCCTAATGCTTCCTCCCGAGGTACCCCACTTGGTGTATAGGCACAATAGTCCAAGTTTGGACCTCCGTGGCGAGTTTACTCCGAAATAAATCCAGTTCAAGGCAAGGTAATACTATTTTAGATTACTTGTATGAAGTAATACATTGCATTGCTTGTTTCACAGTCTAGCGGCACAATACCTTATGTGGAACAATTAGCACCGTTCTAGAAGCGTCACAGTTCGTCAACAAAGGGATCGTTAATGCGATAGAAGCTGTCTGTATGCTGTTATATGCTCAACCGGGCGTAACAATGCAGTTAGTTATTGGTGTTTCTGAGTCGGGGGAACTGTACCGCACCTGCACAAATCACAACCCAATCTCAGACTGATCAGCATCTTTTGTTTACATCACATTCGCTTTTATGTATGCAGTAACAACATTGTGTTTTGTGTATTCCATCAACAAACTGTGTGCTTTCCTCCGAAATACACTTCTATTTTACAACGCTTCTGAAAGAACTGGTCAACATATTCTGTTTTTCTTTCTTTTTTGTGTGTATTAAAATATTTTCAAGTGGTACATGAATGTAGAGTAAATGAAGTCGACTGCATGGGATTGGCCCATAAAAGCACAGCAGTAGGTAAGAAAATATTAATTCACCCTATCTTCATTTACTTCGCTGCTGAGCCTGGAACCGATCTGTGTTCATAGGTTAATGACAAATTTTCGACATCAAATCAATACGGGACGTGTGGACTGCCCTTGCTATGTATAACTTCGAGCCATTTGGATGCAGTGTTTCCTCAGTCCTTGCATTTTGCCGATCACCTAGGCCTGAACTTCGCTCGTAGGCTAATGATGTAACTTAAATTCAAACTAACAAACGATTGCTTCACTCATTTGTGGTGTGGAGGCAATAATGAGTTCATGCTAACATTAAATAAACAAAAATGGGGAAAAAACAGTACGCCAACCTTTTAATGTGCAATACTCAATTGCGTTATACAAATACAATAATTAAGGTTTGTGCATTGATTTTAAATCTCAATAGTATCGTAATTATGTGGCAATCAAAACACATTTTTATACAATTCAGGTTTCATTTCGCCAATCTATAGTAGGTTTCTGAACAAGATGCAAGTTTAGTGGGTAAATCAATTTCTCAAGAGTATCGCATCCTCATTCAGAGATGTAGTTACGCACTGTTATGCGATATCTTTTGTTTTCTCTCTTTGCTAGTGATAATATTTCCAAATATGAATTTTAAATTTGTTGCAAAGTATTACATCTGCAGGAAGAATACAGGATTACGGAGATCAGAAATAAAATATAAACTGTTTTTGCAACATTACTCTGAATGATTCACATAACTTTGATAGCATTTTACACAATGCAATCCATATAAAGCTGAACCATTTCAATAGGTCATAACTTTTGAACCAATAATAGGATACACGTGCAACATTTGGATAGTATAATACACAATGGGGAAATTACATTACACTATTTAAGTCTCAGAGAAAATGTTGAAAAATGAAATGAAATGTGTAGCGTTTAACGCCCGCTTTTGCTACATATGACACCGCAGGCGGTGACATTGATAATACTTGAGATGAAGATGAAGCACCGGTGGAATGAGATGGCGGGGTAAACCGGAGGTCCCGGAGAAAACCCGCCCCAGCGCCGTGTTGTCCACCACATATCTCACTTTGCGGTCGCCTTGGATCGAAACTGGGCCGCCTTGGTGAGAGCCAAGCTGTCTAACCACTGAGCCACGGCGCGGCCTCGAAAATGTTGAAGTGTCCTCCACCAGCATCTATACATGTTTGCACTCGTCTCACCGTATTTTCTGAAGTTTTACAGAGAGTATCCTCACCAATGTTACTTATTTCGGTTCCAATGGATTCCTTGAGAACATCAACAGTCCGTGCCTATTCTTGTACACACTATTTGTTAGATACCCCCACAAGAAAAAGTTCGTTGAGGTTAGGCCAGGGGATCTGGGGGCCATAAACCTTTTGAGATTATTCGATTAACAACGAAACTGGTTACAAGTTCCATAGTGTCATTAGATGTATGCCACATTGCTCCATCTTGCTGGAAATAACCTTATCTCAACTGCAAATGTACATTCGGGAGATGTAATTAACGTACCCAGCATTCGCCTCGTGACCGGGAGAAACCTATGAAGAAACCCATGGGTCACGTAGGTCGGCCACGGGAATCGAATCCGGGTCTCCCGAATGCGGGCCACAGACGAAACCGCCTGTACTGTCCTGCTCACTTGACCATATGCAAGAAACCACGGTTGAGAACAATAGGGACAAAAGAAAAATTTGAAATTTAAAGTAGGTGGTAAATATTACACGCCAGGGTAGTTTATTTACTATCTTTGAAAATATTCAGCAGTATTGTCCAAAATAATTTTTTTGTAGAAATCACGATATTAACAATGTGAAAATAGCGCATACAATAGAGTATTCACCCTGCAGCGTAGGCGTACCTACTAGAAAGTACTATATTGCTGAACTGTTCAACTGAACAACTTACTTAGTATCACTGCAACTCAAGGTATCGTGACGCCATCCTGATATACAGTTCAATATAAAACTTTTAGGAACGAGGTTTTATTATTTTAATTGTTAAGTTACAGCTCTTGGGGTTAATAACATTTTTTATCATCATCTTCCGATATAATTAATTCTATTACACCATAACAAGCGGCTGTTTGAGCAGAGTTACATTAGCTGCAATTTCCTGCTTTCACCAATAGACAACTAACACAAGGAGTTAATGTATATTTCTCGCAACCGCTAAAGTGAAATCGTTACGTCAAATGAAGCCGTTCAGTGAAAATAATAGCTTCTGACACTTCTAATATACAGTTCATTTACATTATGTGCAGAACAAATAATAAAACAGTTGCTTTTAGGAAACAAAGAAGAGCATACTTTAACCTTAGAAAATGATATGAGACAAGAAATAACTCATTTCTATGAAACAATGTAGGGATGTTTGGCGTATAACATTGCACGTATTTGAAGAAACCACCGTCGTCTGGATGCATCTTTCTAGCAGACAGGGCGCTTAACAACTTTGGCATCCATTCAGCAAAATGACCAATAAACTTTCCTTGATTCCGTTATCTTGACACCACAGCGCTAACCCGTGCCAAATGGCTAGGAAGAAAGAAAAATGAAGGCTGTGGTAACAAATGCAATTATTCAAATGTTCTGCATGGGTCGTAAGCAGCAAGACAAGTGATATAAAATACTATAACGTATTTTCACAATATATACCAACAGGTTATTTATTTTTTTCTTTTATAGTTAACGTCATTTATCCTGATAGCTCATAACGGACGTGAAGGAATAAAATGTGTGAGATATATTAAACTGGCCCAGAATAATTAGAGTTTAGAGATTCACTGATCCCATCTTCTCTGGATAAGGGAGAAACCTCAACCGTGGAACTCACTTAAACAAGACTTGAATGCGGGTTCCTCTTGAATGTGAGGGAGACACGCTATCCATACAACATGAAGATGGGCAGGTCCATTTTTATTTTCTCTGCTTTGTGCTCATAGTATTGTTTCCACCCTAAAATTCGGTGGTATTTCTTTCCGCCAATATTTCTCGTTCACTCAGCCTTGTACTGTTTAACAACCTAGTGGAGGGAGGAATATATAGACATACGTAATAAGTCAGGGCGAGAAGGTTTTGCTTGGGCGAGAACAGGAGTGAGAAACTTGAAAGGTATAGGTCAAGGTAGGGAGCTAGATAAATGTCCATTGTGTGGACAAGAGAATGCAGACTTCCATTGTATATTATATTGTAGTCAAACTAAGATATGGCTACGTAACTGGGACAATTTGGAGGGCGAAGTAGTAATTAGAGAAAGTTTGTCAGTGAAAGGGGAAAAGAACAAGAGAGGTATAGGTAATTATTACCGCTTGGCTCTCACCAAGGCGGCCCAGGTTCGATTCCAGGCGACCGCAAAGTGAGTTTTGTGGTGGACTACACGGCGCTAGGGCGGGTTTTCTCCGGGATCTCCGGTTTCTCCTGCCATCTCATTCCACCGCTGATCCATCTTCATCTCATGTATCATCAGTGTCAAAGCCTGCGGTGGCGTATGTAGTAAAAGCGGGCGTTAAACACTGTACATTTCATTTCCAATACACAAAAACCTAGGGTTAGATGTATGGGGACCAAATTATTATTCATTGGCAAGCAACATGTTACAGTTTTTAGGATTTAGGAATTTATGGTGTTTTCCACTATGAATTTTATAATTGTAATCTTGATTTTGTACTTCCATTTGATGCTGTAAAACGAAAGATGATAAATAAATTACAAATTAGTGTACTGTTGCGTTATGTCCGGAAAGAAACACACCTCCTGAACAAGGTCCTCTTTCGATTCTGTGAAGACAGAAATTTATGGGCAATCTAATTGATCCATTGGAGATGTCAATGGCGACTTAATGTCGGGGACGAGTGAAATATCTTTGAAGACTTTGGCATGGAGTGGAATATCTTTGTACTTTGTAATGCTAAATAAAAGGTAGGTGTTTGTGTGTGCGTGCGTGCGCGCGCACGCGCCTGTGTGTGTGTGTGTGTGTGTGTGTGTGTGTGTGTGTGTGTGTGTGTGTGTGTGTGTGTGTGTGTGTGTGTGTTTAAGTAAAAATGCGTGTGTGTACTTTTATATTTAGTTAATAACCAGATCCGTTATCCCTTCAGGACTTTTTTCTCACCTTTTAAACCTTCCTTGGACTTAAACGAATGTTTAAACACGAATAATTAGGCAAATCGGTTCAACCGTTCTCGAGTTTTTGTGAGACTGGCAAATGTCAATTCATTTATATATAGACGAAGAGCTTGTTTTTGACCTATTTTTTTCTCTGTCTCTCTAATTTACGCCCTACAACGTTAAGTCATACCGGATGATGAATGGAATGGGTGAAATGATGCTCAAATGATTTCAGGGTCCATAGAGCTTAGAGTTACCCGACTTTCGTCTTTCAGGATAAGGGAAACCCCCGGAAAAACCTTATCCAAGTAACTCACCCCAACCTAGATTCGAACTCGGAATCTCTTGAACGTGAGATAGACATGAAACCATCTGAGCTACCGAGGCGGGCATTTATATGTATAGATGAAGAGATTATTTTCGATTTATCTTTTTTTAAACCTGCGTGCCACACCCTAGGGAAAAGGTGAAATTAAAGTTTGATGTTTAGAAAATTTTCTTTTTTGGATTATGATGTTTACAGACAGAAGACAGAGAAACAATGCTGTCCTTTAAAAAAGATACGATAAAACCTCGATATAACATTTTTGGGTGAAATAAAGTACCTAATAAGTACGCAGTTGAGAAAGTAAACATTCAATTACAAAAATAGAAAACATTCCATTTAAAATAGTGGGTTGCAATGCTTACTTTTATAAATTATAATAACTTATAGGGAATTATTCGTTGTCTCATAAGTGACACCAGCTTTTAATTGGGTAATAATATCTGCAGTAATAATTATAGAGTGGTATAGTATTTGTTTAGTATTGTTAACATGTTATCAGCCAGTAGTTGGTAACACAACATTTAAAATAAAAGCAAAACATTTTAGATTTTTCTGCAGCACTACGTAAAGCAGATTTTAAAGCTGCCGTCGCTGCTTGAAGGATATGTGTAGGTGTTAGTGAGCGAGGTGGTTCTAGCGCTTCAATAATGGAGATGAAAACATTAAAGATTTACAACATTCTGGAAGATCCAAGTTGTGGAACGTTGAGCGTACACGCAGAGTTCAGAAAGAAAATCTACAGACAAGCACTCGGTGGTTATAGCTTCAAAAGCTCTATACATTGGCATAGCTACTGAGACTCCTAGAATGTTGTGCAGAAGCTGAAAATTGTACTACGTTAATAAATGATTTCTGATCCAAGTTCAACGTAAAGTGGATATCTGTCGTTAGCTTATCCTAATCTCTGGGGCGATAGATTTATCAGGATAATTGTCGCATGTGATGAAAAATGGGAGAATCGCCGCAAGCTTGACACATCGAAGCAATGCATGGATAACCGTCGGCCAGCAAGCTTTGTCTTTAAAAAATTCCGCTTGGCCACAAAGTAAAGGTCTGGGGTAACTTTGAAGGAATTAGTTCTAAATGAACAGGTCTCGAACAGATCTTCATTCTCAACAGCTACAGAGTGTCATCATGTTTTTAGGCAGAGGTAGTTGGCATTATTTAATAGAAACAGAGTGTTGTTACAGAAAACATTGCGATACCTTATAGATCTCAAAGAACAATGTAAAAAATACACAAATTGGAAAAAATCGAACTAATGCCACATTCAACATATGGTAATTCCTTAAGGGTTAGCAAATCTGCCTGAAAAGTGGTTCAGGTGCTCTAAGATCTTTATTTCGAAAATTAGAATAATTTCGGGTAACAATATGTTTGAAGCAAAATTTTTCTTAAAAACCGACAGTATTTGAGACATTATCTATATATGCCCTTTTAAGGGTAATTAATTTAATATTTAAAAATAAAATAACAGATAGAGTGATCCAATGTATTTAGTGATGATGGCATTTCCTGACAAGTACTTCTAAAAGTTTATTTGAAAGTTGAAAGTTAAAGCAGCATCTTCTACAAATTACTAAAAAGAAAACATGACTTTAACTGTATACAAGTAGTACTTGGACAAGCTTCGCCACGTCCTCATACGAGGGTCGGCTGATGGGTCCTGGGACTCACAATGAAAAAATAATAATATAAAAATTTTAAAAGATTTTCTTTATTTCTCAACATAATCTTCAGAAAGGGTATATCCCTTAATGATATCGGTGTTCTAATTTAATTAAACCATCTCTGTAGTGCGATTTGTAATAATCCTCAAAAGAGCCATTTACCGCATCAATGACCTCGTTGCTGTGAAGCCTTCGTTCTCCAAGAATTTTTTTGAGGTTCGGGAACAGATAGTAGTCACTGGATGCTAGATCTGGCGAATAGGGTGGATGTTCAAGCAATTCGAACTTTAATTTTTCCAATTGCAAAGACTGAACGATGAGGAGGAGCATTGTCGTGAAGAAACAAGATGTATTCTTTGCCAAATGAGGTCCATTTTTCTTTTCACCTCATCTCTCAAACGTTGCAGTAAACTTGCGTAGTAGTCACCATTGATGCTGTTACCATTATCCAAGTAATCAATAAAATATATTTCTGTACATGCCAGAAAACACTCACCATAGCCTTGTGATACTGAAATTAAGGGATGCAACGAGTAAATAATCGTAATGGATTTCAAAGGAACATTGTATCTTAGTTACAACACGTGCAGGTGCATTGGGTTGAATAGTTTTAACAAAAGAAACGGAAGAAAGAAGGTTCTTAGCAAGGTTTAAAATGGGTAACACTTGTCTCCGTTTGAAAAGGCATTGTTCGGACCCTTAATAATGGCATGACTGAGACTAATAATCACAATGGACAAAATAGTCACAAAAGGAATTTTGGTGTGAATAAAGGGGACTTAGAGAGATGAAAGTGACACACTTGCAGCTGTAGTGAGGACAAGCAGACCGTGGCTGGCAGCCCATTAAGAAACCTCTCTGGTTCTGTCTTGGGTGAAGGCAGACCATAAGCGATGAGAAAAGACGTCTGTCGGCTCTTACGTAACTAACGAATTAAGTGTTATTGAGTAATAAGCATTCTACATACGGTCACTCTGAACATTGAAATATTGATAACCTTGGTCGGCAACTTCGAGTTTGATGTGATGACAGAAAGAAGCAGTCATTAAACCAGTTTGAAACTTGCATTCCAGTGTCATTACAACCATCCTTACTCCCATACATATCCACGCATACCCCGAGAATACCCTTTGCTTTACTTTCCTCACCCTTTAATTCGTTACACACCAGTGATACTTTTACCATTTTCCAAGTAATCTATGAAATATGTCTCTGTGCATCCCAGAAAACACATTAGCTGACAAATTGACTTTGACTTTTTGAAGTTGGTTCACAAGGCGCAACCCACTGTTTTGACTGTGATTTACTTTCTAGAGTGTAGTGATGTATCCAAGTTACATCCATGATAATAAGCCGTATCAAAAATTCACTGGGATTTTTGCGGTAGAGTTCCAAATCCCTAACAGAAACAGCGTTCCTTTGCTGCTTTTGATCAGGTGTAAACAAACGCGGCAGCCTATTGCACAGACCTTATGAAAGCCCAAAACATTACTTAAAATATTACCTGCACGTTCTCTTGATAAGTCTAGAGCCTATGCTATCTCAAACAGGTTTAATCTGCGGTATTTAATACTAAAAAAATGAATTTTTTGAATGTTCTCTGTAGTTGTGCTTCCACAGCTAGTGCTCACTGCTGGAGCTCGTACATTCCATTTTAAACTCTGCAACACACCTTTTAATCATTGTATATGTAGGGGCAGAGTCATTCAATGTACTGTCCATTTCCTCCTTGATTTCTTTAGGCGTTAAACCTTTCAAATAGAAGTATTTAATCGCTGCTCGTTTTTCCAAATCCTCCATTTTCGTGAACCTCTACATCTGTCTTGTTTAAAGTGCTGTGATTCAAAAGCTAAACAAGCTATTGACTTGAAACTATGGATACAAGGTAGTCTAGAGTTAAACTATGTCATACTATCTATCAAACTGGTCCAGTGGCGCAATCTCTATGCAAGATCTGGCAAGATCTGGAACTTATCAGCCTACCCTCGTATAATAGTTCTGGTCGCAGAGACACTTACAGAGGGAAACCAAGAGAAAGTTCCTCGGCATTCGAGAGCTCTTGGAACTGATTCCCGCCGCGCAAACGCTCTGTTTTCGTAGTTTTCCCAAGGCGGGAAAAATTCTCTGAATTGCCTGTACATCACATCCTTTCGTGTGTCAAGATTGTATAATTAGGTGACGGCGAGAAGTTGAGCGGGAAGTTAAGCGGGAATTAGAAGTTTGAGCTGTGGAATGATTTCTCTCCTTCCAGACTCGAGCGTTGCGGGAAGCTGGTATAAGCAAGTTCGCGGTGGCATCAGCATTTGTTTGATTCTGCTATCCGAGAGACTTCTTCTTACCGGGTTTGTCTTCCTCTGGATCTCCAAGGTCACGTACTGGCGGTATCCTCAGTCTGAATAATCTTAATCCTACAGAGGGCAAAGTTGATCAACATTCAAAATTGAATAAGTTTGTAAGAACTACTGTGTTACGAGCATAATCTATCGCTAGGAGCTCGCCACTAATCAAATAGTGAGATACGCTTTGAAATTAAGGCTAGACCAAAAGTATAATAATAAAGTTATAACAATTGCTTTAAATTTTGGCCCCGAAAAATCAATGTTGTTTGTTACGTAATGTTATTTAAAGTTTAAAAATATTTAAAGAATGTTTTAAAACATTAAAATGTTCATACTCCTATTAAGAAAGGGAAGTCAACTTGTAAAAATAAATAAGTTGTGTATTTAGGTTGCTAAGAGTGACGTGAATATAAAGAAACATGCTACGGTTGTTACGGAGAGAAACATTAATAATCTTCAGACATCGGATCGCATACACCTTAGCAATCAATGTACGTGCAAGATACTATACAAGGTCAAGCGAGACGTCAACAAATGTCTGTGTCAACAAGTACACCGAAGCGCTGTGTATGTACACTCCGGTACGGATACAAAGTGTAAACTACGTTACAATATGCCATCCTCCTCATTGCATTCGATGCGGGAATTACAGTGAACAACCATTTTCATTCGTAAAATGTCGATGTGAATTTTCTGCGCCTCTCACTGAAACAATATAAAAATACTGGGAGAGAGTTCTTCAATGTTATATAACATTAATGGTGCATATGAGTAGTACAAATCATTTTCTTATGTTTGTCCGAGGCTTAGTTTATTTCTTATATTAAGCAGCATGGAAAAACGTATTTTGTGTTGAATACTGGACAGTTCATTTTTGTTTGGTAGTTGGTGCATTGTCTATATTGTTAATTTTTGCAGACAACTCCTCGACTGCTGTTAGACAGCTCGAAATTGCATCCTTCAAGCTGTTTAATGGTTGTTGATAATACCCAAAACTTTTGATTTCTAAAATGGAGATTGTCCAATAACACTGGTCGACAAGGTTTTTTTTTTCACAAGAGATCTGAATAGTGAATCTAGTGGCATTTTCCATCCTGAATTCAGATATGTAGTCAGAATTTTCTCATCAGGCATAGTTTTTCTGGAAAAGCTACTTTTCAAAATATGATTTTAGCGTTTTCTTTGTCCTCTCATAGGAACCGTTACCTCATATGTAGCTATTTTACTCAAGCTGTATTATTGAAATTATTTGCAATGTCATGCTGAAGCGCAATAAAACATGACTGTGCAGGTTCATTGTTGTTCATTGTTGTTGTTTAGACATGTTCAGATCTGTTTGGCATTGTGATGTGTCAGTATTGAGCTGACTGTGAGATTGTTGAGTAGTGAAATATTTCCTTCCTTTCTGTTTAGAAGTGTATTGTGTATGTTGTGCATGTTGTATTTCTGTGATTTATTTTTTCATCATGCCAAGAAATTGTGTAAATCATGCTGATAATTTCTGGTATATTTGTGGTGAGCTGACCTTCAAGTCTCAGAGGCGAAATTTGACCCCACTTGTAAAGAAGTGTTATAAACTTTACTTTGGCTGTCAAATTGGTGATTTTGATAAGAGCTGGGCCCCAAATACATGCTGTGTTTCGTGTGTTAGACTGCTAACTGGGTGGAAAAATGGTACACAACATATGCCATTTGCAATTCCCATGATTTGGAGGGAACCGAAGGATCATTTAACTGACTGTTATTTTTGTTTGACAAATATTAAAGGAATCACATCTAAAACAAAATATACAGTTAAGTATCCGAATTTGCAATCTGCAATGAGACCTGTCTTACACAGTGAAGAGTTCCCCGTACCAGCATATGCAGATACGACCTTAAGTGATAACTCTGGTTCTGACCTGACTGAAACTCCAAATGATTCAGATGAAAATAAAAATGATCTTACATATGAAGCCAGTAGCTGTTCATCAGAACCATACTTTCCCAATGAGCAAGACCTTAGTGACTTGATTCGCGATTTAAATCTGTCTAAACAGCAAGCGGAAGTTTTAGCTTCCAGACTCAAAGGGTGGAATCTACTCAAAAAGATGTAAGAATTAGTAGATATCGTAGCCGCCATAGTGTTTTCAAAGTATACTTCTCTGAAGAAAATAGTATTGTGTTTTGTAATAATATTTGTTCAGTTATGGAAACTCTTGGGCTTCAACACCGGCCAGATGAGTGGCGATTGTTCATAGACTCCTCTAAAGTAAGTTTGAAGGCTGTGCTGCTACATATTGGCAATAAACTTCCATCAATACCGGTAGCGCATGCCGCTGATATGAAAGAGACATATGAACATATGAAACTGGTTTTAGAGAAAATACAATATGGAAAATATGAATGGAATATCTGTGTTGATTTAAAGGTCATTGCTTTATTGCTTGGTTTGCAACTTGGGTTCACCAAATTTTGCTGTCTTTTGTGCGAGTGGGACAGCAGAGATAAGAAATCTCACTACGTTAGAAAGTCAAAACGTGAATCTCTTATTCCTGGCCAGCAAAATGTGGCATGTATCCCTTTAGAGAAGCCTGAAAAAATATTTTTACCTCCATTGCATATTAAGTTAGGAGTTATGAAACATTTCGTCAAAACTATGGATAAACTTTCTGATGGATTCTTGTACTTGAAATCGAAATTCCCCAAAGTCGGTGATGCCAAATTGAAAGAAGGAGTCTTTATAGGACCACAAATCCGATCATTAATGGCTGATGAACATTTCGAGGGACTGTTAAATCCACTGGAGAAAGCAGCCTGGCAGTCTTTCAAAAGTTTGTGTTGCAATTTTCTTGGAAACCATAAAGCAGAAGACTATCTTCTTCATTCTTATAGATGACCAGGTGAGCGTTTTCATCAGCAAATTTCTAAATAGAGAAGAGGTACCAAGGCAAGTGGAGGTCCAATATGCTGGCTGACTACTGATGGATTAAAATGAGAGACGTTCCAGATGCAAAATATACCTGAAAATAACTATCTACCACTTTCTGGGTAAGTCAGAATCAGTAGTTGTAATTTTGAGTTAGATAGCTAGTTACGGATTTTTTGGAATATTATAGAAAATTCAAATGAATTTCACACAAAACTCCTGCCCGATGGGGAAAAACTGTAATTATACTTGAATTCAGCACGAAATATACTTTTAGAATCTGTTATTTTAATTCTTGTGAAAGAAAAAAAGTTAAATTTTGTCGACCAGTGTGTTAAAGTAATGCTATTAACACAATATGTCCAACACCTTGCACTCCCTGGACGGCAGATCTACCTGCGTAGCGAGCAGTAGCGGTAAGAAACTAAAGCTACGCGTTGGGAACCGGACTATCCCTGCGTGTTATCCCCGGGATTGACGTCAGCAGTTATATACTGCAAAAATCGTAAACTTCACATCCCTTTAAAGGTGTACGGGCTCCGATGTCTGGTAATCTTCATAGAAAAACGCAAGAACACAGAGGTGTGTGAAGACGAAATCAATTTGAGAAAATGATTGTATATTAATTTAAAGCTTTTGACGTAGAAGTTGGACGTCCATGAACTGCAGTGAGTAATTTGGGAAATCAATTAATTTCAGTAATATAATTCAATTCGTGTTGCATCATCGTCTGATAAAATAAGCAATACTTAATATTTACCATATAGACTAAGATATATTTCTTCAAATGTTGCAGCAACGTATAGCAGAATAAGAAATATTTTTTAAAAATGGCGCAACAAAGTGTGGCATCAACATATAATTGAAATTATTTTTTATGTCGCAACGTGGTGGGGAATCATACATTTAAAGATAATTAAAAGGTGGCGACAAATGTGGCCACAAATGTTTATCTCGAATATGAGAACGCTAAGTGGTTTACCGGGAAAATATGTGTCAATTGGAGAATTTAATGTCAGGACGGCACGTTGGCCATGGTAGCTCAAGAGTTAAGAGTGACTGGACGGAAACCAGGAGATCCGTGGTCCAAATTCCGGCCGTGGAATTGAATTTTTCAGATGACTCTTATTAATTAACAAGTACTTTAATTTCAATTTAGTGCAATTAAGAAATGTTCCACCTAGATCTGTAACATCAATGAGATGACAATGGCTGCTTGTTCGTTTTTACGTCATATTTGACAATAAATACATCTCAAACATTCAATCCAGCATTTTATTTTACAAGCTTGCTACGTTAAGAGAAATACGAAAATGTGCAGTCCACTGTTGTGTTCCCTCTCCCAATCTGTTACTTTTGGGACTTTCGCACTCTTTGGTCCAGCGGTTTAGTTCACGCTGGAGTGATTATTGGAAAATGCCAGCTGGATGGTAAACTCGAGATTTCAGCTTTCGCAACTAAAACGAGGAACAAGCTGAGCATTACAAAAGTGCTTTGTATCCAACATCTACGTAAGAGAGATGACAGTAAAATTGTCTTTTGATTGGAATCTAACGTAGAAAACACTGTCAGAAAAGTCTAATATATTGCACATAAGACTTGTTCTACTCAATCTTGTACAAAGTATTACAAGTTTTTATTCTTTTATCTCATTTTAATTGAGAAAGGCATTTGTAGAAAGTGTATTATACATTTCGTTGTAGATACAATAGGAAGAGTGCAATGCAGTGTTAAGCTATAGACAAACTCACTAAAGAGCCATGTGGTGACTTTCAATTTAGTTATATTTGCATGATCAGAAGGAGAAAGAGAGAAAGAAAAGAAACCAACCAACCGAAATTATTAAAAGAGCTTATTTAGCTCAAGATGCCTGATTTTTAAGCTAGGTTTATGTTTACTCAATGCAGACATTCCAGAAAACTCTGCTGCCATGACGCTAGAGGTTTTTCTCTGCATGGTTTACAAACAACACTTATTCAGCCATGATGGTTCACTCTTACCTTCGCGCTTCCACAGCTGACCAAGAGAAGGCAGTCTGCACATGCCGTTTGCTCATTTTCTGTTTAAGTGCAGTTATTTAGAATTATTTTGTAACATACTTGCATATATAACAACACATTACACACATTATTTTTACGTAATACAGAAAATATCCAGTAGTATTCGTTAGTATTTAGCGAACTATCTTCTAACCGAAGTAAGTTATAATACGTGACGTCGGCCAATGAACGTACACTTGATCCATGGAGGACGATGGAGAATGAAATTAGACAGTGGGCCAGCAAATTTTTCGAGAATTTACCTCAACAACAGAGTGCCCTAGTTAGGTCTCTTAGGGACTATTTACCCCGTGAACGTCGCTTAAAGCGGCTACCCCACATGGATTGCGGACACTACCGTAACCATAAGGCATTCATTCCAGCCTAAGCAAAATTACAATCACCCACGATTTTTGTCTGGATACCTAAGTCTCTGCTATTCATAATTTATTAACTAATCCACCAGCGGTGCACGATGGCCGTAGCACCCGAGTTTTCAGTCGTTGAGGAGCAACATGCTACCTCCTTTCTTCCCCCTACCTAATTTTCACTCGACATCCTGCAACATCAACATCCCGCCACTATGTGGTTAAGCTCTATCCAAAGCAGGTACACCACTTAACCCACCTCGGGCTGTTCCTCAGCCTGCCAACTGCTATGGATGGATTTTTTTGTGTGTTTTTGAACCTTAAACTCGTATTCGTGTATGAAACACAATTTTTATTCTATTCTTTGCTGAATGCTAAGAATCCTTCCTCATTTTATTTATTGAAAATGTGTTTTTGCAACTCTGCGATTTGGAACATATTGAGTGCTAATCAGTTCTTGAGTTAATGGATATTTGCTGTCTGAGTTTAGCGAACGTCTAATTGCCTTAGCTTCTCTATCCTCAACACGGATCTTCCTAATGTTATTCAATGGCAGAATTGGAGTTTGTACTTCGTAAATTATCTGTTGATTTAACACGTCTATTGTATAGCTATCTCCCTATCATTTATTTATAAAAGCGATTAATCTTTCAGGCAATTCTTGTATCTAAGCTCAACTGCAAACAAGAAATTGTAAATACAAATTTAACGCATCGTGTTTCCTTAAACGAAATGCATCTGTTGCTTAGCTGGCCTTCTTGGAATAATAAGGACGTGGGCTATTAATCACTTCTGACAGGGCCACAAATACAAAAGTTTCTGCTGAGTTAGGCCGCGATCATATATTTAGACAATTCTGCAAGTGACGTTGTGGAAGGATGTTGGCGGTGGCACGATCTCATCTCGTAGAGAGCGGTGAAGCGAGAAGACAAAAGCTTGTTAACAACACTGAGGTGTGAAGTGATAAGCCGCGTTGTTTTGTACACCGGACAACAATCAAGCACTCATAAAAGAGATAAAAATGAAAAGCGTCCGCAACTACCGAAAGCCTGGAATTTCCCTATTCCTGACCTCTGTGTGGCATAAATGGAATGCTCCAGTCTTGTTATCCCTTATAACTACAGTTTACAAAGTTTTTGCAACTGAATTAACATAAATCTCGCGTAAACACTCGACGAAATGGAAGGATATTGATTTTGACATACAGTAAACAGTGGATAAGACACTAATTGTGTGTATATATAAATAAAGGGAATGACATTTCGGTTCCTTTTTCCAAGAGAAAGAAGCCCTATTACCAAGAGGGAGACTCGGTTCGATTTCCGATATTCATGTGGGGATTTTCTCCCATTGGGAGACATGGCATGGGATGCACTTTGCATCATTAGGTCCTTGAAGAGCCGATAATATTGTGGAGCTACCTGAATGAGTTTAGCAGCCGTTGGTTGCAAGGACAGTATATGGATGAGAGGACGGTATTATGGAATACCATTTACATTTCTAAAAATAAGAAGTTTTGAAATCAACATCGCCAAATCATGAGTACATATAACTAATTGTGATGGAATGTCACTTGTAAAAACTGCTATTCAGATTTTGTTATAAAACAATATATTTAGAAAAATATGACAAATGAGTTTAATATGAAGTAGTAGGGTATTATGGAATAGAGGGTTTAAACCACAGAAAAATTAATTTGACTTCTTAAAATATGATTGTTTTAAAGTAGGGAAAACATCTATAAAGATAATGGTCTTCTCTGCATTTTAATGAATTTAATTGTTTAAAAATATAATTTGGATATAACTAGAGTAGCTATAAAATAAGAATGAGCATGTGTTGAGCCAATGCAGTTACCCTACTGTCTTGGTGTTGCCAGTTGCACAGCTAGCGGGCGACAGAGATGGAATATATATCTGTCTCTGTCTCAACCTAGCAAGTATCATACAGATGCTGAGATGTACAGTGATACAATTCTGACAGAGAAGTTCGCTTAATATTTCAGCATGTGTGTGAGAAAATACACAATGATTATCACATAATCTGAACCTTAAAACCTTGAACTGGAGAACAGTTCGCTTACATAGCTATCGTTCATATGCACACAAAACAAAATGATTCAAATTAGATGCATTCTACAAAATAAAGTGTTCGTTACATTGAAACAAAATAGTGACATTTCAACTATTTGTGAATATAGTTTCTATTTTAAGGATGCCATATTTGTATACTTCTGTAATAGACTTTAAACTAATTTTTATTTCATTAAAATATGGCAGATATGAATGTATTTATGAATCACTTTTACAACATAAGTCTCCTGTACTAATGTTAAGCATTGTGTGCAGAAATTTTAGTCCTGCGGCAACAATAGCGCTTCTTTCGAGCAGAAATTTGCGACTATCATTGGTTTTTCTATATTTGAACCCAAGAGACTTCAGAATATTATGTATAGAAGATACAGAACCCGTATGTTCTATTTTCCCCCTTATTAAATTGATCAGCCTTTTGGTAGTTGGCTATTTCCCCTTGTCATATAAATCATAAATTGTTCCACGTAAAACAGACTTATGAAAATTGTCTAAGTTGGTAGGATGTTTTCTAGCTGCTCGATGTTTCCCTGGAGTTCTAAATATGAAAACTTCTCCTAACTTGGTAATCTGTTTGCCTTCTTTAACAATGTTCGTCACAGAATGAGCACTCACGTGACAAGCTTGTAACATTAATATTTATGTAACATCTTACGAGTTGTTTCGCAGTTACTACTAGGCGCACCAGTACCAGGTTTGCTAAGCGATATATTTACTAACTTTCAAAAGCTCGTGTGCGCTCTTAAAAGATCACCACTTCACAGAATGTAAGGAACAAAATGCAACTGCAGTGTAGCACGTGTGTGTTTTTCTTCAATGGCAGTTAATAATTCTTTCTTTCTAGTCAGGCACCTTATCTTTGTATATCTCCGAAACTAGATGTGCTACAAACATGGATGTTGGACAGTCGTCCTCAGAAAAAAAAAAAAAAAAATAGCTCTGTAACACGGGAAAACAAAATAATTCTGTAATTAGTATCTTTAGAGCGCGCAAAGAAATTAGCCGTATGGTTCGGCAAAGCGAGCCAGTGTGCATGGTTAACTATACAACGTTGCACGCACCGCATTGGCTAGTAGCGGTAGAACAGACACGCCTAGCCCCACCTTATGTCCATTCCTATTTTGTAGCTACCTTAATAACATTGTTTAGCTACTAATATACTCAAAACTCATTTTTAACTTTATTTCTATTCAGTATATTTTGTGCAGTGATAAATGTTATACGTTTACGTGGATATCATGAAATACTTGGTATTTCCATAATACCTGACATGGAATATTGGACAATGAACCTTTAAAGTAATAGACAATACAATTGAAGCAACATAATGGGTGGCGCACAGTTCCACGATGACGCTACAGTTTGTAAGGAATAATATGGGTAGCTCAGGGTTCAGCAATGATGTTTTTCTCAGGGTATACGTGGATAGGTATGAGTAAGTATAGTTCTAATGACACTGGAATGCCCGTTTCAAACTGATTTAATGAATGCTTCTTTTTATCATCACATCAAACTCGAAGTTGCCGACCAAGGGTTACCGATATATCAATGTCCGGAGTTACCGCGTGTAGACCGCTTATTACTCGATAAAACTTAATTCATTCTTCACACACATACGAACCAACAAAAATCTTCTCCCATCGCTTCTGATCTGCCTTCGACCAAGACAGAAGCAGACAGAACCGACTGAATCAGCCGCCAGCCGCGGACTGTCCTCCCACACAGCTGTGTGCGTGTGTAACTTTCACCTCTGAGAACCCTCTTTATTCAAACCAAAACTCCTTTGTGACTATTTTGTCCATCGTGATTATTAGTCTCGGTCATGCCATTATTAAGAGTCCGAAGAAAACCCTTTTCAAACAAAGTCAAGTGCTATCCCTTAGAATTCTGTGCCTCCCGTGTCTTTTGTTACACGATTCAACTCAACTGCCATTCAACCCAGTGCACCTGCCTGCACGTTTTGTAACAAAGATACACAATTTCTTTGAAATCCATTACTATTGTTTACTTATTGCATCCCTTAATTTCGGTATCATAATGCTAGCTAAAAACGAACACAGTAAAAAAAAAAAAAAAAAAAAAAAAATGAAACGCTTAATATCAATGATCAAGTCACACGTGTACTAGAGGGTTAAAATGCTTGAAAATTTGCCTGCGGAAACCTGAATATCAAAAACACGTTTTAAATTTTATGTAGCAGGGAAATAACAACAACCTGTCAACTCTCACTGCAGTGAATCATGAAAGTCTGACTACTTCATAACACTCCTACGTAATAGCAACAACAAACAGAGCCGAAGTCTTTGTATTCCATATTTCCAGATTATTCCATCATACGTTGCTCTATCGTTTGGGAGGACAGGGACGCGGAGCACGTCTCACCCTCTACTCCACTCCTGACGCCACTAGTGGGCAATGGTGGGGAAAGCAGCCGCCTGGCGGAGGGTTTACTTCGGAAAAGCTCTATTGCGCCAACGGATTAGATATTAATAAATATTATCAATATTATTAATGTTATTATTATTTATAGATGACTATATATATAAACTCCCTCGATGAAACAAAAATGGTGCTATTCAAAGTAAAATTATTCGCATGTAATAAAAAAATAAAAAAAAAAATGCTACACAAAATAAGATAGCGAAAAAATATGAATTCAATGAGACACCAATTATCAGAGTCATATCAGCGCCGTCGATGTGCCGGAATTTCGTCCTACAGGAGCTTTTTACATGCCAGCCAAAGCTACTAACGTGATGTCATTTAAAACCTAATAAAACCATTGACTGAGAAGATTGTGGAGCACGAGATATAATTTAAATATTTAGGATGCAGTTTATCATGCTTTCAATTAATTCCCACCCTTTTATGTACAGCCTTTACTACTAGGGTAAAAGCGTTTTATTAAAGTTTGCTAAATCGTGTGGTGAACTACGTTCTCTTTTTGGATTAATTTTGGGGGCAGCACCGGATCTAGGGCAATTGCAACCGCAAATAACAGACTCAGACAGTGATTAAAGCAAATATTTGTTCCTGCAACTCAAACCTTTTTCTTTAATCTCTCGTTCACACTGCCCGCGGTCGGAAATTGTTAGTGGTTACAACTTTCCGGATGCATTAGCAAAAACGGTTTCGATCGATGTCCAACTCGATTTACTCAAAAGCATGAACCGAAAGTCTGAGAGGGAAGTAAACATATGGAGAGATAAGTATTGAATCCTGAGGGGTAGTTCTGTGGACTTGTGATGTGGCAGAAAGCAACCGCAAATAATTCAACAGAATTTCAATATCTCTATGATGAGCAGGTATGTATATGGCATTTTGCCATATATGAAGGGCAGCATTTGCGATTCTTGTAGAAATACTAAACAATTCCATTTTAAAACTAAACTGACCTTGCAGCTAAGAATGCAATGAAGAGATATCTTCAGAGTAAATCGCCTGATAGGATTTTCTTTACTGTTGTGGACACTTAAATGCGATGTCAGACTAGTTTTAAAATTGACTATACTGTGACTTTGTGGGTTCGTGAAATAAAAAGTCCAATTACACCACTCAAAAATGTTCTTTATTTCCACCGACTTACAGTTAAACTCTTGCCAATTACACAGAATTACGTGCTGCAACAATTACAATTCACCAGTTCGTCCGTTACAACTTCACTTGTACTCGCGATTACATAAACTCCGATACACATACACAGTTCGTACAGTCTTCCGTTGCACAACCCTTTCGTTCATTAACACGTCACTGACTAACACTGCCTTCTTACACCAAGAACTGTCCTCACTCACACACTAACCAACTGACTGACTAACTCCGACTGACTCTGACTGACTAGCTGCAGCCCTTTTTATAGGCATCTCGCCGTCTTCTCGACGTTTCCAGATGATGAACGTTCCCGTAATTTCTGGAACACAGGTGAAGGGGAAACAGACCGCACAATTATGTTTCTTTCCCCAGTCGTCCCTGTCACCACTATAAGACAAACGAGGGGGAGGTGCGGCTAACACGAACCTCCCTCGTCTCCCGCTCTCAGCTGCTTTCATAGGGTGTTCTAACGCTCGTGTGACACTGCTCCCTCCTCAAAGCTGTTCGCCCCGAACAGCACCATCGTAGCGTGCGAGGCGGTCCAGGTGTACCACCAGCATCTGCCCGGAGTCTGAGCCAGAAGTAGCGCTGCCGTAGTTTGTGAATCATACGGTTCGCTCCCAGGTGTCCTCCTGAAGTACCGGCGTGCACTTCCTCCAAGACTTCCGGGACCTTACTCCGGGGGAGTACCAACTGTTCTCTCTGCGCCTTCCCATCGGGTGACTCCCATACCCGGAACAGCACGCCCTCTCTGGTCTTCAGCGAGTCCCATTGGGCCCAGTGCGACTTATAGGTGGCGCTCCTCGGTGCGATGTCCTCCCAGGTTGGTCTCGTCCCTGCGTCCACTTCCCTCAAGAGTGGCCCCAAGTCTGCGTCCGCCAGCTGCTCCCTCCTCAGGCCTGCGCTATCCCAGCCTTCAGCAGGCCCTGCCACAACTACTCGGACTGCTGCGGCACGCTCCTCCTCTTCCACTCTTGTGCGCTCGTGGCCGTCCTGGATCTGCGATAGGACACCTCCAATGCAATGGTCGCTGGCGTCGGTGTCCACAATGAAGGCGCCACCCGGTTGTGGGAAACCCAAAATTGGAGCACTGCACAGGGTCCCCTTCGGGTGCTGGAAATCGTCTTCGGCGTCCTCCGTCCACACATTAGGCCGGTTTTCCTCCGTCAGGCGGGTGAGGGGTTTTGCGATGTTGTCGGCCTTTTCCTCTAAATCATTAAGGCGGTCGTCTACTTGACCCTTCCGTTTGCCCAGGTTCGCGACGTCATCCCTTACGCCGGCCAACCGTTCCTCAAACTTTGCGGCGAGAGCCTCGTTCGCCACCTTCATTTCCGTGGCCAGACTGCCGTTCGCTGCTCTCATTTCTGTGGTTAACTCGCTCTTTATTTGTTTCAGTTCCGCGGCCAGGTTGTCATTTGCCGCTTCTGTTTTTGCAGCGAGGTTTTCAGTTGCCGTCTTCATTTCTTTCAGTTCCGCTAAAATCTTTTCTAATGCTGCCTCCATGGTTGTAATGTTCGGTGATGTTATGTTGTTTTCCCGCTTCCTGACACCAGTGTGACTTTGTGGGTTCGTGAAATGAAAAGTCCAATTTCACCACTCAAAAATGTTCTTTATTTCCACCGACTTACAGTTAAACTCTTGCCAATTACACAGAATTACGTGCTGCAACAATTACAATTCACCAGTTCGTCCGTTACAACTTCACTTGTACTCGCGATTACATAAACTCCGATACACATACACAGTTCGTACAGTCTTCCGTTGCACAACCCTTTCGTTCATTAACACGTCACTGACTAACACTGCCTTCTTACACCAAGAACTGTCCTCACTCACACACTAACCAACTGACTGACTAACTCCGACTGACTCTGACTGACTAGCTGCAGCCCTTTTTATAGGCATCTCGCCGTCTTCTCGACGTTTCCAGATGATGAACGTTCCCGTAATTTCTGGAACACAGGTGAAGGGGAAACAGACCGCACAATTATGTTTCTTTCCCCAGTCGTCCCTGTCACCACTATAAGACAAACGAGGGGGAGGTGCGGCTAACACGAACCTCCCTCGTCTCCCGCTCTCAGCTGCTTTCATAGGGTGTTCTAACGCTCGTGTGACAATACATAAATTATTGGAACATAGTAAGCGTAATAGCGTGTGAGTCTTCAATTAGGGAGATCCGGGTTTCGAGTTCCATCGACCAGTCACTTATAGTTTGGGATTTTGGTAAAAGTTTAGGTAGATAAGCGTAGTTTCTCACCTACCACAATTTCATTTCCACAAATTGCCATTCATTCCCTTTCATTCTCATGTTTCACGTGTACATCTAGGCTTACTATCGTATAGTGGGCTGGATAGATGGTGCAGATGTTTGCCTTAGCGAAGGACTACTCTCCATGGATACCTTTTTGCCCACTTTGTGGTGTGGGGGTTGCTTGTCTGCCTCATATTCAAGAGATTCCAAGTTCGAATCTGGTCAGGGTGAGTTATCTGGGTAAGATTTCTTGCCCTTATCGGTTAACTCTAAGCTCTATGGACCCTGAGTTCTTTTCGGCATCATTTCACCCATTTCATTTATCTTCCTATATGACTTACCTAGGAGGACGCTAAACAAAAGTATGGCACTTTCTGGGCGTAAAATCCCTTAGCATGGGTTCCTTCAGCGCAGAAGTAAAAATCTGTTGTAGATTTACATATGTAAGAGAAGCTTTAATTAAGCGAACTTTCACGCCCAATATAGGATGGGACTCCGAGAACAACAGCAGCTAAAGCAACATCCCAAAAAGGACCTCAATGTCAATTTCGCCATTGATATCAGAGGGTTGCTTAGTCATTAGTTCATCATCCTCTATAGTCAGGTTTAGAGGTGGGACGGGTATTCAAGCCTGGAAATATACGTTTTGAGATCCCATGAATTAACTAAAGTGTAATTACCCAGTGACGTTTAGAAACCCAACGGAATGAAAATCTGTGTAAGAAAATTATTAATGTCTGAACACAGTCTGCTCAGGGCTTTGCATTGATAACTGTATGTTTCGCAGGTAAAAATAAATTAGAGTCATGAAGCTATTTCTGCCAGGCCTGATGACATTGAACTGCAGGTTACGAAGAAAAGGTGGCAACTGAAAATAGAAGTAGTAAGGGGAATGGTGAGAGGGCAACGTTCTCCTCGCCCATATTGTTTCCCTTTGTATATATTTTTTCCTTTTCAACCGTTTTCTATCAGCTTTAAAGCTTATATATTAATTACTGACTTCTCGCGAGTCAGAACATTCCTGCTGCATAGTATAGATTCTCTGTATCCTCCCTTGTTATTTTCAAGTTCGTCTTAATTTTCGTGCCTTCTTGGTCAGTTCGTCAACCATTTTATCTGCTTTCAGGACTCGCAGCTAATCAATTTCTGTATATGGCTACTATAATTATTAGCACATGTATTGTGTGAGCTGTGCCTACTAACCTCAATATTATATGTGGTTTCATCGTCCACTGGGTCTAAATTTTCCATGTACTGCTCTGTTTTTAGTAAAACGATTGCCAGTAAACTTTCCCTCTCCAAATATTTTTGGTGTATCTTTATCATATATTCACCAATAACTAGTATAAGATATTATTAAAAACAAATAACTGTTCAGAAAACAGCCAAAGACAAAAGAAAAACTAGTATCATTGGAGTTACAGTAGTACTAACAGGAAACTTGAAAGATCCCTTACAAAACAAGGCTTAGTTCACAAATATCTGCTCAGTGTTACAGACATTATGATCGACTTTCTGAACGTTTACGAAAAGGAGCAAGGCAACAACTTAACACCCACTAATATAATAAGCAAATGAGGTATTGCTCCAATGAGTTTATAACTATATATTCGTAGTCTAGAGGGATGAAATTATAATAAAATGTAAAAATAAACAAGTGAATTTTAAGCCCAAGTGAAGTACATTCTCACCTTAACTGCTGTAGTCCGCAGCATCCCGTTCTATATTGGACGTGAAAGAGCATTTAATTTTTCTCAGAGGCCTTTATCCGACAACATCCATCATCCTCCGCTAGGTTTGAGTCCGCGATTTCGGGAATTACAGGATAGCATGTTAACCCTAGCCAGAAATAGCAATAATTCTGTTGCAGTACTTTACATCCTAAGATTCTGAAATCACTATACATTTATGTTGCCATATATAATGATCTACATACGAAGTCTAACTTTGCACACTTCTGTTTGATAAACAAACACCTAATTTGAAAACAAAAAGGAATTGTCTAAAAGATTGTTATAAAACTTACTGATATTTAGTAAATGATCTATAAAATTCTTAATTGCTTTACCCAAAGGGGGAAGGAGTTGTAATTGATGGCATTTCTGGCATTTTGGGTCTTTGTGTATTCAAATCATAACATGACTATATTACGTTAACTATAAATCAATAATATTTCATATTCTTTTGCACAAAAGCTGAATGATTTACTTATTATTCTCTTATTTTGGAAAAAAGATCTGCATGAAAATATTAGTAGGCGTAAGGATTGTAATAAGCTCTTATTTATTTTATAAAAGTCCATGTAACTAATATTTAAACAGTTGTAACAGTTTGTTCGTCAAAGTAAACCGCCTACCATAAGTTAATTCACTATAGATAACATAACAAGCATTAAAACAGAGAAATTTACTTGCTTTTAAACTTCATTGATATTTGTGTTAACGCTTTAGGCAAAATATTTACTTAATCCCCGCAATTTTAACATACATTAAACTGAACAAAAAGAGAGAGGCGGAAATGATAGAGAAGGAGAGAGAGCTTAAATTGGGAGAGAGGGAAGGAATAAGGAAGCGATCGTAAAGAGGATATGGAGGAGGGACCAATGCGACCTAGGCAGTGAGACTGATAATGAGAAAAAGAGAAAACAATGAGAAAGAGGAAAAGAAGCGAATGAGGAGAGAGTACGGAGAAAAATATTCGTATAATGTTAAACGCGAGGTGGACTGTGCAGGAGATTAAAAAAAAATGTAATGATGATGATATATTCAAGATCTTCTCGGGAAACAAGCCAGGTGAAAAGACGATTAGAAATTGACGTTTCGAGAACGTACATCGCTCCCATCATCAGTATATTTTTAAGAAATGTTATAAACACTAAATAGAGATAACAAAAAATCAACAATGACAAAACACTACCAATACTCGCATCACTGAACAAAAGACTGCAGTAAATTAGATTTTGAATTAAATTAATTGGGAGTCGATTAATGACACTAAACAACACTTACTTTTAAATTTTCCCGGAACTAGTTTCAGAGGCCTTCCCTCTATCTTCAGCCGGACATCGACTGGTTCTCATTGGTGTAGCTGCCAATATTTTGTCATCGGTCTCCTCTGGTGGCGGTTCGAGGAACTTGCTGAACAAATCTTTCTGGGGGATGTCGAAATTGAATACTTTGTTCCTATTTTTTGAAATAAAGATTTGTTCCCATGTGGACAGTTCTTCTTTTCCTGTTGTATGTTTTAGTAATTTTGATTTTGGTTCTGGATTTATGTTGTGGTTTTTTTCCCCAAAATGCGTGGCAACTGCTGATTTTTCTAATTGTTTGTATTTTATGTTCCTAAAGTGTTCCTTTGCTCTTGTTTCTAAATTTCTTTTGGTTTTTCCAATATAAATTTGACTACAGTCACAGCATTCAATTTGATATATACCAGATTTTTTGTTAGATGGAATGGCATCTTTGATGTTTGAGCAAATTAGGTTTTTTAAGGAGAAATGGTTGACTGGTGCTAGTTGAATGTTTTGCTTTTTAGAAGACTGTTTTGAATTAATCAAAGGCCCATGGATGGTAAGTGAATTTTTTGAAGATCATTTTAGTTTCTGTAGCTGAGAGGGTTGTGGTTTCCTTTAGTAGTTTCTTCTTATTTGCTAAGTTCACTTTTGTGTCTACTAGTGATTTGGCAAAGTCATTTTTCTGTGCTATTTCAATAATTTTGTTGTATTCTATTTTGTATTCTTCTGCTGTGAGAGGGATGTTGACCAGTCTGTGTGCTAAACTATTAAAGATTGCCTGTTTGTGGGATCTTGGATTGTACCCATTAGCTTTTATGTATTTTGATTTTGAATATTATCGTCGCCAGGAAAGCCTCAGGTCTTATTTTGATGATGATGGTGACGATGACGATGACGATGGCGGTGGCGGTGGCGGCGGCGACAGGTACCAGGTGACGGTGACGATAATAATAATAATAATAATAATAATAATAATAATAATAATAATAATAATAATAATAATAATAATAATAATAATAATAATAATAATAATAATAATAATAATAATAATAATAATAATAATAATAATAATAATAATAATAATAATAAATATAATAATAATAATAATAATAATAATAATAATAATAATAATAATAATAATAATAATAATAATAATAATAATAATAATAATAATAATAATAATAATAATAATAATAATAATAATAATAATAATAATAATAATAATAATAATAATAATAATAATAATAATAATAATAATAATAATAATAATAATAATAATAATAATAATAATAATAATAATAATAATAATAATAATAATAATAATAATAATAATAATAATAATAATAATAATAATAATAATAATAATAATAATAATAATAATAATAATAATAATAATAATAATAATAATAATAATAATAATAATAATAATAATAATAATAATAATAATAATAATAATAATAATAATAATAATAATAATAATAATAATAATAATAATAATAATAATAATAATAATAATAATAATAATAATAATAATAATAATAATAATAATAATAATAATAAACAAAACTGCATAACTGTCTTTCGACACATTTTAAAATGTTTTGGTTTGGATGAAATTTTAACAGCGGTTTATAGAGAGAAATTGCTAAGAGTATCATCAGTTTATGGTTGTTCATGTGTATTCACTGCCCGCCTCGGTAGCGTAGATCGTAGCATGTCTGCCTCACGTTCAAGAGGTCCCGAGTTCGAATCTCGGTCAGGGTGAGTTACCTATATAAGCTTTTTCCGGGGTTTCCCTTTTCCTTCAAGACGAATGTCGGGTAACTCTAAGCTCCATGGACCTTGGACTCATTTGAGCATCATTTCACCCGCTTCATTCACCGTCCGATATAACTTAATGTTGGGGCGGTCGTAAATTAAAAAGAAAATGTGTATTCACTGTCTTATTATATGAACAATAAAAGGGATATTACTGAATTTGTTATGAATATACAAAGCAGTGTAATTTTTGCGTCAGAGAGGTTTACTATATTGGTTTACTTATGCTATTACATGAAAATGGACAACTTTCTAAAGAGAAGTTTCAACAATAACAAACTGCAGTATACGCCACCAGACACAGCAGGATTACAAAATAAATGGGTGCAACTGTGGAGCAAATATCCTGTTTCAGCAAGCATTTTCTGAAAGGGAAAGATATACTGCATTACATTTTCGTGGTACTCCATAAAGCGAGTAGAGTCAGACATATTACAGTAAGGTATGTGCTACGTTTCTCAGATTAGAACATCTATCACTTTGCAGTGCTGGGCTGCAGAGATACCAGTTCTCCTTTTATTGGCTTCTCACATAGCAAGATTCTTTCCTCTTTGTGAGGTTGAATAGAAACCTCTCTGGATATGAAAAGTCTATATTGCCTTTGCTTTCACCGTTTGAAGAATGGCATCTTAGATATTTGAGGGTTCTGTCGCTTCCTTTGTGCTCTTCATTTTTTTTTCTTTCTCTCCGATTTATGCACATGTAGTCCAAATACCTTGAAGCTGTTTTGTGTACATACTTGCGATTTCTCTATTTTCCGGTCTTTCACTACATTTGTACTTATGGGCAACAGCAAGATAGCAAAGACTTTGTTCTTTTATAGCTAAGCCGTATAAGTAAAGTGGCATTTTCACTTAAGAACAAACATTAGTGTATGCGTGCAAGCTATGTTTTTGTTTCCATGGCATTCCTAATTACACTGGTCAGCAAAATTTAAGTTGTTTAATGTTGAAAGAAGTACAAAGGGCGATTCTTACTGAATTTTGTGTGCTGATTCAAATCTTGTTTGCAGAACTTTTCCATCACCCATAGTTTTTGAGTAATTACATTAACAGGATTTCTTGTAATTATACAGTTAATATGTGTAACACCTTAGTTTGAGTACCTTTTACATAAGTAAAATGTATGTGAGACTTTTGACTGTATTTTGCTTAAGGAATATCTATCGAGTGTCCAGTAGTAGTTTGCCAACATATTTGCAGCAATAGTTTGCCAACATATTTGGAGTCCATTTTCCCTAGTAGCATCTTTCCATTTCAGCAATGTCCTGATGGAAACGCTCGCCATGTTTGTCGCTGACAGCGCCGAGGTTCTCAGGAAAGAAGTCGAGATGGGAGTCCAACATGTGTATATTCAAGGACATATTACATTCCATGACCTTGTAGATCTCAATCAGCTCACTGAGAAGTTCTGCATAATGTTCAGTCATGTGGCTTCCAAGAAAGTTTATAACAATGTTTTAGAAAGGGAACCATGCAGCTCGTTCTTGCGTATTTTAAAGGCTTTCAAACTGCGAATCGTTCATAAGGTGTCTGATTTAAGGGCCAACAAACATTTTCTCTTCTATTTTTGCTTCACTGATCTTTGGAAACTTAGTTTTCAGGAACAGAAATGCACTCCCATCACGATCCATTGCTCTCACAAAGTTCTTAAACAAATCTAGTTTGATGTGTAATGGAGGTAATAAGATTTTGTCAGCACTTACAAGTGGTTTGTGAGCAACATTTGCCTGTCCTGGGTTGAATGATTCTCTCTTTTGCCAACTCTTTTTAACATAATGATTGCTTTTGTCTTTCCTATCCCACATGCACAGGAAACAACAAAATTTTATATAACTAAGTTGCAATCCGAGTAAGATAGCTATCACTTTAAAATCTGCACATATCTGCCATGAATAGTCATCATATTGGATACTGCATAGCATGAGTTACATGTTTACAAAAATCTCATTCATGCCAACTGCATGGACTATAGGAATGGATGAAAACTTGTTTGCATTGTGTAGCAAGACACCTTTCAAGCATGTTTCCGAAGAGTCAATGAGCAAGCGCCAATCTTAAGGCTTATGTTGATTATCCAGGGACTCTATCAAAGAATCGACATCATTACAGAAAACTAGGTCATCCTGTTTAGAAATTAAGTGCTGAAATTCCTTTTAGCGTGGGCGAAAATTTATTTTTGTGCCATCCTGCAGGAGATGCCAGCCTTACAATCTTGAAGCAAGCAACTTGGCTTTACTTTAGAAAACCCGAGATCATGAACCAAATTATTTAGATCATCCTTAATAAGTGCGGCTCGTTTATGGCAACTCCTTCCACAAAATCTGGGTCACTTTGTTGTAATTCATTAATGTCATCAACACTTTCAAACTCTTCAGTCACATTACTGCCATCTGGTGGAGTTGAAATGGGAAGGCCTGGTTCATGAGGCACTGGTTGAATTGCTTATTCCCAAGATGGATATTTAACATTGTGTTTTAATTTGGAACTTATTAAAGATATACTTGTCAAGAAGATGTAAGCAGTCTGTTATATGATCCTTAGTTCCCGCCATATGATAGGAACTGCAAAAGGCATATGACGGGAAACTTTTATTCAGGTGGTTAATAGTGTTGTACATTTGGCACAACAGATTTCTGGAGCCCAAAACTTATTCTCATGAATTTTATTGGCAATATAACGCACATAATCTTTTCTAATTCGAGAAGTAAAATTTCGCCTCTGTGAATTTAAAGTGAGCTCACCACAAATGTATAAAAAATTGTTTTTATCATTTACACATTTGCAAGGCATTTATCCTCCAAATTCCCAATGCTTAAGAAAACACACTGTTAGAAACACTACACTTGTTAATTTACAACTGAGAACACATAGGATTAGCTTCTATTAGGTTCTACTCCTTTAGTAACTATGCAGGACAATTTGTATCTGCAAAAAACCTTACTTTGTCAGCTGTTGGAGTAAACATTCACTTGGACGGTAAAAGCATAGTTTTGCAGGGGCTCGTTGTTATTCCTGAAGTCATAGACAACAATCACCTAAAGCAAATGTGTAATTTGTTGCGGTATTTGTTGATCTAATAAGATAAAACTTCTTTCTTTTTATCAGCACATTTACCGCCCTATGTTAACAATCACCATAACCGTTTTTTGGTGGGTAATGGAGAATTTCTAACTCGATTTTTGTATTTGGCACATGCAAATACGTATGAATCGGTAGAAATTATTTATTTAATATTTTCATTGTTGACCAGTGTTATCTACTACGACCTTCGGGAGAACCTTGCTCCATCAAACGATGACTGGGCCAATTTATTGTTTGAAGACGCTCACCATAAATATGTACATTAATAAAAGTGGGAAAAATGATTTATTTTAGTAATAGCTCCAAACGTTCCAGTTAAAATAATAGTAGGTTGCGAAAAACTTTCCAAAAGCATCATTCAAGTATCACTCGGTACCAATCAGTCCACGAATATCACAGCCGAACACCAAGTTATTCTTGGTGCACTGTTAGGTTAGTTTCATGAATCGGGGGATTCTCTATTCTGTTATAATAATTCATTTGAACTAAGCATAAAAGATACCTATAATTTAGTGAATGCATTATTTTCTATTGCCACACCAGCTCCAATCATCTAAATTACCAAAGAGTTTGTGACATACGTTACAAATATTTGTAATGGTAGTTTAAATTCTATAATAATTTCGAATCTTTGTTCACTAGGACCAAATGCGAAAGAATCTTGCAGCGACAAGGAGGTTGTGGAACAACAAAGTAAGTGCTCCAAATAGATCATGTGGGAAGGTGGTTGAACTATAGGTAGAATTATATGTACTCAGACGTTTCCCAGGCCAATCTCTGACTTGCAGTTGTGCCCTCGCCTTAGCTGAAAAATATTTTGTGAACATTCAGCTTGGTAGATGAATGTTGTCTTCCGGGCTTGTCGGCCGTGGTCTAGAAGTTCTTGAAGGAACCGACGTTTCGCCAGGAGCTGCGCCTAGCATCCTCAGGGTTGATCGGGTGTCCGCACGTCCTAATTTATATTGGCTGGAAAGGGGCGGGGCTAAGGCAGATCGCGTTCTGATTGGCTCTGGTCGGGAAGTGGCTGTTTCATGTCTTTACTGTTTCTGTATTCATGTGCGTGTGATTTAAGTCCCTGTAATGCGGGAACCCAGGCTTTATTTATGAGAAGTGCGTCATTCGACTCCTGACTTCTACAGCGGACGGATCAACCCTGAGGATGCTAGGCGCAGCTCCTGGCGAAACGTCGGTTCCTTCAAGAACTTCTAGACCACGGCCCATAAGCCCGGAAGAACATTCATCTGCAAGACGCCGGCAGTGAAAGCCGGTCTCTCACATATAAGATGGGCATTACAGACAATGTGGGATAGCACAAATCTCACACAGTTAAACGAACTGGCTTCTCCATGTACTAATTACGATATATGCAGGCAGAGAGTACTTTAATACCTGTTTTGTACAAGCTGTAGAGCCTGCCTTGATACTGCACATTTTCTGTATAAGTTTGGCAAAGTCAGAAAATAATGCTAGAAAGAATTTAAATAAAATGACATCTTTGAAACTACAATGATTACTTTGCAAATAGCTAATCTTAAACAAAAGAAACAATTCTTACTGACACACTTGGTATTTATATTTTTTTTTTCTGAAGTAACTACTTTTTTGTACAGAAAACTCGAGGAGAATAAACAGAATTTAATATCACATTCTCAGGAAATTCAAAACATGCACTTCATTTCTTGTGTTAATATCTTAATATCTTCACAACCGTTAAAATTCATTTGGAGAGAGTAAACAATGAAGATGATTGAGCTGCAAAAGCTTTGTTAAAAATATGACTGGTGTCATTAAACATTTTCTGTTTCAATGATAAACTTTGCTATTCACAAATAGATATGGAACCTGAAAACACACATTTCCCTTGAGCTTTTGACATTGCTCATTTCAACACGTGTCGTCTATCCACCTAATAGTTCTCACATTAGAGAAGTTGCCTAGGAAGCACGGGTTCAGTTTTAATGTGAGAAATTTACGGCTGTCTTACCAGAACATTTTTAACAGTTTTGATTCATTGTTATTCAAGTTGTAAGTGAGGTAGTTTTTATCATTGCTAGCATAAAGGAACATGGATTCGACAGTAAAATGCGCAAATGAAATAATTATTTACGTAACTGAAAGGAATTTGGCAGGATTATGAAGCACTTATTAATATGTTCGAAGTTTGCTTTAAGTGTTTTACGTGTTAGCATGCAATTTTGTGAGGTGCATTATTAGGTCTACATTCTATAATTAATGTGCAGGGCAGGAACTTTGGACAGCAAAACATTGACATGAGGCGGGTGCAGGTTGCGAGACACTGACCTATGGAACCTCGCGATCCACTGCTGCCCTGATGTACCGTCGCGCTCCGAGGGAGGGTCTGACTTCGAATATTGAAATGTGTGCTGCTTTAGGGGCGGTGGAAAACTTTTGTGGAAAAACAAACGAAGTCCCTGATGATACTAATAGTAATTGTGTTACATAAAAACTCCAACGTGTTCTTAAAAACAATCCATCATATTCGAAATTATGTGAAGTGCGAAATTGTTTAAATAGCAACACAGATTCAAATATAAACTGTTTCAAGTATGCTCCAATCACATCATGCGATGTAGAGAGAACGTTCTCTCAATACAAAAATATTTTGTCAGAAAATAGAAAAAGTTTCAAATTTAAGAATTTACGAATATACGTAATCGTAAATTGCAATAAAATTTATGAGTAGAATTAAAATTGAAGCAATGTTACTTCAATAGATTGAATAAGCTTAGGGTTTTTCTCATATTATTGATATACAGAGGCCGACATAAGTTTTCCAACGTAAACATATTTATTACTTATATTATTTAGAGCTACGCAGAATAAGCATACGTAAATATAACTGGTACAAAATATACTTGAGTCTTCCATTAAGCATATAAACTCATAAATAGCAACGAATTACAGCTGATGATAGTGTGGGCATTGTCTGCATGTGTTGTTTAGTGACTGCAGAGTCCATATTTCTCCACTCTGTTTGAAGAAGTTCTTTCAGATGGTCCTTGCTTCTAGTGTGATGCTTCCTCACACGCTTCTCAAGTTCCTTCCAGATGTTCTCTATAGGATTTAAATCTGGAGATTGGGGCGGTGTCTTCAAAGTGTGAGGAGTGTTGCACACGATCCAAAGCCTTACAATTTCAGCAGTATGCTTCTGATCGTTGTCCTGCTGGAAGTAATAATCATGCCCTAATCCCAGCTTCTCTGCACCCTTTTTAAGATTGTTTTCAAAAATCCTCTTGTATTCAAATTTGTCCATGATCTCATCTATGAACATCAGTTCCCCAAAGCCACACGAAGCTGTGCAGCCCCATACCATCACACTACTGCCACCATGTTTCACTGTAGCTACCATGTTCTTAGGTTCCCATTCTGTATTTGGCAGTCTCCACAAGTTAAGACATCCATCATTCTTGTATAAGCAGAATTCGCTCTCGTCCGACCAGAGAACCGTATCCCAGAATTCTGTTGGTTTCATCACATACTGTTTAGCAAATTCTATACGCTTTTTCTTATTCACCTTATTAATATATGATTTCTTCCTAGGAACGCGGACATAATACCCTGTACTATTTAATACCCGTTAAACTATTCTGCTGTAAACCAGTGCCAGAATATTATTCAAGGCATTCTCTAATCTCAGATACAGTGACTCTCGGATTCTGCTCCACCATTTCCACAATTTTTATTCGCTTTCTGTCTCTGGTGGCGAGTTTAGAAGGAGCGCCATTTCTAGGTTTATTTACAACAGTATTTGTCTGTTTGAAGCCCTGAGTTATGCAGAACACTGTAGTTTTGCTTTTGTTAATAGTTTTGGCAATTTCGGAAAGAAATTTGTTTTGTTTGTACATCTTTATCACGATATTCCTCTCTGCCACCGTTGTCTCCTTACCTTTACGTCACATATTACCTATGAGTTCACAATCGGCTGAATAACTTTGAGCACACTGTCTCGAGGCACAGCATAAACACAACTGCTATGTGGTAGGGGCGTGTCGGGTACGTCCAACCACCTTTCTCTCTGTTCGATTAGGTACGTTCGAATACTTATGTCCTCCAATAAGAGGGGCAGTAGAATAAATACAGTACACATTGTGTAATAAATACATGCAAAGTGATTTTTTAAATATTGTTTCCCAGACACAAATGATTAGTGTTTACATGTTTAACAATTCAACGCTGCCAAATAAATATTACAGTATTTATAGTACGTGCAATGTTACATGTTATATTATTCGAATACTTCTGTCGGCCTCTGTATACGTATTTAGCCAAGAGTCTCTGTTGTCGTCGACCTACTGTATGTTGTACTCAAGGTCGGAATCAGGTATCGCGTGCTCTACGGACGTCCCTCTGCCACCCTCAGTTCCTTGTAAATAAAGCCAATTCTATGTCTCGGCGTAGCAAACTTACTAGTTTCGGTGTCTAAAGTTTTGTCCTGTTTATGTGTTACCGGCGTGAACGCCGTACCTGCTAGGCAACTTCATCACCACACGTGGACTACGTTACTGCCTTCCACACCCGTTTCAGCAAATTTTTCAAAACTATTACCTAGTGATAAGCTTGAGAATAAAAGCTCAGTAGTTTCTTTACCTTCCATAAGTAAAGGGCAGAGAAAGAAGGAATTTGCAGCTGAATTTACTCTTGGGATTAGCAACGTATCGTATACATGAGCTTGGTAATCCCTTGTGGCTTGCTGTACAGAAGCTAAAGTTTCAAACCGCCTGTTACGTTTCTCACGAACTTTACAAACAGCGCACCTTTAAATATTTTAATTTGGGATGTGGTGTGTAAAACACCTCCCTGTTTTGTGAACGTGTGTGAGGGAGCGGTACGTAACCCGCAGCTGTTAAATGCGGTAGCTTTCACACGACATAATGCCCTTCACGCGGTCTGAGTAAACAGAACAAATGACTGTGGTGCTTCACGGCATATTTGATTAGTTTAGCCGCTCTGAAAGACAAATTGCCTCGCCAACTTATTTCGTTATATCCTGCAAGTTCTGGTACATGGCTAACTTAATTTCTAGGTAGAACTTTTATATGCCACGGGAAACAACAAAGTATTTCCTACCATTTTCCGAAATGCGGTTTTTGCAAAGAGAATTTAATTACTCTTCTCTCGGTTTGATTCGACTTACATAGCAACCGCAAATATTCATCAAGCATGGAGAGTTCTCCTAACGTAACTCCACTGAATTATAAAACTCAAAATTCGGATCTGTGTATATAAAACGGGGTTGTTATATGATGGTATATGGAAGTACATACAGTTACTCCAAAAAGTATTCCTCTAATGTATTGAGTTTACGTTGAAGGATATGTGGAGTGGAAAATCATCAGAATAATGTACAGCAGGGATACTGTCTTATTTACTGATTAAAGAAAAAGAATACAAAACAGAAACACATAGCATCTATTCAAATACACATAGTTAAACATTCAAAAGAAAATATGCAATATAGGATGCAAAATAAGTATTCGTCTGCATACTGAAAATGGTGTAGACTGTTACGGTGAGTACTTATTAGGCCCACCATTCCTCTTTATAATCTCCTGCATTCTCCTTGGCATGGATCTCACCAAAGATTGCGTCATTTCCACCGTAATATTACGCCATTCCTCTAGTATAGCGTTCTTTAGATCCTTTATATTAGATATCTGATGATTCCTAATGTTTTTGTCCAGTATACTTCAAAATTATGTATTGGATTCATGTCTGGGGATTGCGGTGGTGTCGGAATCCGTCATGGAGTATTATACAACAACCATAGCTTTGTATCTAGGACTGTATGTTTTGGATCATTACTTTGTGTGAAAATATAACACTCAGTAAGACCCATATTATTCACACTTTTGGGCAGGTGTATTTTGGGATGTTTATATAAACCTTATGGTTCATAATTCCATCAATAAGACACAAACTCCCCACAACATTTGCACTCATGTAGCCCCAGACAAGTATTGAACCGCCTCCATGTTTAACTGAAGTTGTTATATTTTTCTCCTCAAGCTCACAATTCTTTTTTCTCCACACTATTACTCACCCTTTTGACTTGAAGAGCTCAAATTTACTCTTGTCAGTAAATATAACCTTCTTCCAGAAATCAAACCCATCATATTTAGGTTCTTTAGCAAAAGCAACTCGCTTCTTTCTGTTGATTTTACTGATGTATGGTTTTCTACGGGCGGTTTGGTCTCCATACCCAACTTCATATAGCACGTTTCTTTTAGTTTGTGCTCAAACGGATTTTACTGTGTGTATTTGAACTGCAATAGCAAGTTTTGAAGTACTTAGTTTAGGACTTTCTTGACTTTTGTAAGTAACTGTCGTTTCTCCGTCTCGGATAGACGCAGGACGACCGCTTCTTGATTGATTTCCATAAGTTTTCTGTTGATTAAATCTGTACTGGTAGGTCTTCCAATGGTTTCTCCAATTTCTTTAAAATATTTTTCTTTTTAAATAGCTTGATGCAAATTTATCTCTCTTCTTTTGTAGTTTCACGACGTTTTCGACCCATATTATTGAAATAACAGTCAACGGCTTTGAAAACAGATGGGACTGTCAGGATGAAACACAACTGCATAAGAAAAGAGAAGGGGTGTGTCGGCGAGGCACCATACCTGGGACCCTATTTATTAGACGAATACTTGTCTGACGTCAAATGGGGCATGATTTTAAATAACCAGAGCTGTTCACTAACTAGCAATATATGAGCCCAAATTGTTTATCATTTTAAATCTAGATGTAAACCTATGTAAGGAAGTAGTTATTGTTCGTTTCTTATCTATATTTTTTCTGATTGTGCTTGTTATATTCTATGTGCTATAATTAGACGGATACTTTTCGGAGTATCTGTTTGCAACTAGAACATATAGAGATTTCAGTTATTTTGTAAGCGTTTGTTCTACAAGTGTTACAAAACTTCCAGATCTCCGCCTATTTTGTAATTTGAGATCCTAAAATCCTATTAAAAGTTCCGATTATCGGTGGAATACGACAGAATTTTATTGCCAAATAGACAAGAATATCCAAATCGAGCCATTATACTGGTTAAAGAATCAAAGAATTGTAATATGGTTTATTACATTTTCGTTTGAACAGTTTTCTCTTCAATAGTTTTCCTGTATTCCCATTTAGTACAGTGCGATCCATATAAACCTGAACCATTTCAATGCGCCATAACCTATGAATCAATAATAGGACACACATGCAAGTTTGGGAGTATATAATACACAATTTAGATATTACATTACACTATTTACATCTCAGAGAAAATGTTGGATGTGTCCTCCATCAGCATCTATACATGTTTGTACTCGTCTCATCATATTCTCCGAATTTTACGGAAAGTATCCGCGCCAATGTTACCTATTTCGGTTCGAATGGATTCCTTGAGAACATCAATTGTCCGTGGCCTATTCTTGTACACTGTATTTTTAGATACCCCCACAAGAAAAAATCCGGTGAGGTTAGGTCAGGGAATCTGGGCGGCCTGAGACCTTTTGAGATTATGCGATTATCAAAGAAACTGGTTACAAGTTCCAGGGTGTCATTAGTTGTATGGCACGTTGCTCCATCTTGCTGGATACAACCTTCTCTCAAATCGATATTCTCCGTAAAACTTCAGAGAATGTGGTGAGACGAGTGCAAACATGTATAGATGCTGGTGGAGGACGCTTCCAACATTTTCTCTGAGATGTAAATAGTGTAATGTAATCTCCCAATTGTGTATTATGTTCTCCCAAAGTTGACGTGTGTCCTATTATTGGTTGAGGTTTATATGGGTCGCAGCATATTATTCATTATCAAACTAGTCATTTTCCTCTAGACACCGATCACTCTTATTCTATGGGTCTGTTCTATCCAGCTTGTTCAAGGCTTACCTGCTTCCTTCTACCATGAGGAGATTGCTCCAAAGAAGTCTTGGGTACATATAAGCCTTTATTCTTCTAGCATGTCCATACCGTTAAAGAGCCAATTGCTTTCAGAACTGTCTCTTTTATCATTTGTCTCAAGTCTTTATTTTCCTTTCCTTTTAATTTGGATAACCAAGTACTGCAACTTACGAGTATTTCATCTGTTTCTGCTGCCAAAATATAAAGGTTGTTTACCCTCTACCAATGCACATCTCTCAAGTACCTTAGGACATCATAGCCTTCCACAATAGCCTTCTAAACCCTTTACTTTGTATGATTCAACATGGTACCATTCCTCAATACTCCAACAATCGTACAGCTCATCGTGCTTTTATAATCTTGCCATGTACTCCAGCTTCACAACTCTCAAAAAGTGATCCTAGATATTTGAATGTTTTAGCAGCTCTATTAGTTCACTGGGCTGAGCAGATTCACTTCTTCCTGCTACAAGGCATCGGTCTCTTTTTTTTCTACATTAACTCGCAACCGTCCTGTTTCAGAGGAATCCAGTGTTTTCTCACCATATATTTCACATCCTTATGACTGTTAGTCTGCAAATGATGAAAGTACTGTGCAACATTGGACTAGTATACGCATACATCCAAAGACGGATATAATTCTTCCACAATTTGTGATTATTTTATTTAATTCAATATGTTTAAATTAAAATTAAAAAGTTTTGACCATATATATAATTAAAATTTGGTAAAATATCGTGCCTTTTCATAAATACATCCAGTAGTAATTGCAGCGGAGGCCCTCATCTATCGCAGGAAATCTTAATCTCTGCTTCACAATCTATGACTAAACAGCTCTATATATTTTCACCAAAGACGTAAATATGTTACTTGACTGCGAACTTAAATTATAATTCTGAATAGACTAAGTGTCTGGCTGAGCTATATTGCCCGATTTTTCTTTTAATGTATATTTTAAACACTTAAGAGTTACAGGCGCCCGACTGCATTTCTCTAGTATTTATTTTTCTTAATATTGCATTGTCAATATAACCTGCCTGAGAGTGGTAATATTAAAATAAATAAAGAAGGAAAGCAAAAACAAGGCTAAGACATTGAGCTAACGTTGGGCTATTTAATGGGAACTATAAAAGCATACTTCTAAACAGTGTAACCTCAAAAACAGCGCAGAAAGGGGTTCCAAATCCATTAGCTAGTTATGCTGTAACCCTTGCTTGGTGTCTGGGGTCTTTATAGACCCCAAGGCTGCTTTAACTACGTAGAAACGGGTTCAATTCCAACGTAGACTTCTTGACTTCCAGATATGCTTTTTGTGTACTTTTATTGTAAGTGATAAAATATTTATGGTAATATGACGGTCGGTAGCATATTATTTTGAATTTTTTTGTAACAGGGTCAGAAACTACCCCAGGTATACAATATGAGATTTTCCATGTTATATTACAAATTTACTACAATAATTAAAACTTGGCAACATTGCAACTTCTGAACCTTCATTTGTATGTCTTTTGTAGTTATAAATTCGTAGACAGTACATACACATGCACTGTTGTGACAAATTATTATAAAATACAGAGTTAGCAATTGCGTTTCGTGGAAGTTAGACGTGAAAAAATAAAAACCGTCAAGCAATAATGTTCTACAACTCAACAAAGCCAGCTGTTGATACTGTTCTAAGGTGGCTAGGAATTATTCAGTAAAACGTGGTACAAGAAGGTGGCCACTTGCTCTATTTCTTGGTATACTTAGCATGCCTCAACGCTTACGTCCTGTACTGTAAATGTTCAGATCATATGAGAGGTAAAATTCTAGAAGAGAATTCCTCTCAGAACTGGGAAAAGAGCTACTCAGACCTCAAATTGAGAGACGAATTCTTTTCCCCCAGTTCAGAACATAACGCATTCGATAAGGATCTTCTAAATAGCAACCAACCAACCAAGATGCAGATGTTCAAAATCTGAAACGAAAAATATTGTTATTCCTGCCCAAGGTCAAAGGACAAGAAAGTGAATAAACAGTGAAATGAGTGTCACAAATTTATCTTCAAACAACATGCAAGAGCCCGCCTCGGTAGTGTAGATGGTAGTATGTCTGTCTCACCTTCCAGAGGTCCCGAGTTCGAATCTCGGTCAGGGTTAGTTACTTGGATAAGGTTTTTCCGGGGTTTTCCCTTATCCTAAAAGACGAATGTAGCGTGACCCTAAGCAACATGTTCATTTGAGCATCATTTCACCCATTCCATTCATCGTCCGATATGACTTAAACAAGTTAAAGTACGTAAATTACAAAAAAAAAAAAAAAAAAAAAAAAAAGCAAGAGTAAAAGTGTTTTGCAACAAGTGTTCATTTCAAGTGGAGAATGGGTAGAACTTAATTTATAACAGGATTTTTATAAAGTGATAATGCACATCATAATAAAAATTACAGTATTGCTATTTAGTGTGCGTAAATGAACATTTTGTGTTAAAATAGTATATATATATATTTGGAACTGAAACATATGTATGTTTTTATATTTCAGACAAGGCTGGTACATAACTTATAGAGCTTACAACAATGGAGCTTTAATTTAATGATGTGCTTTGGTTTCAAAATAGTCATTATTATTTCTTGTGGAAATATTTTACACTTTACACCACATAGTTGTTAGAATCGTTCTGGGGTGAAAAAATACTCCGGATATATAATATGCCTTTCCAGGGCTGATACTATGCGAGAGATAATACCGGGTCTTGTCACCAAGCAAACACTTCTGGTAGCTCTGGTGCTTTAGGCTTCAGCTCATTAATACATTGAAAATAATAATAATAAGATTAATTTTACAAACGACTTCATTGAATAATACCCTAGTTTTATCTCAGATATCATGAGGGTCAGATGCACCTTGATTACCGAATTTATGCAAACCGCTGAACTGGATGAAGCCTTAAATAAAAGCAAAATAATATCATTTAATACATCAATTCGGTTAGAGCGTAACTGACATTGCTTAGTATGTGTCATACTCGATTACCTGAGAGGTAAGCCTGAAGTCTCTGGTTGAAATCTCGTTCCATGAAAATGCTGTTTACGTACTTAGTGCTTTAGTATCTAAGTGTAAGAAATTAACCTAAAGGCATGCAGCAATACAGCAACGCGGACAGTTCTTTTCGTTCTTGCTTGTTATTGGTAAATTGACAGGTTTTCCAATACCCTGTGTTGAAGCACTGGCAAATGCTGCTAACAACAGCGATTACATGGGATTTAATTGCTTCGAAAATAGTTTCTGTGCATCTGCGTTAAAGAGTGAAAGAACTTTGCTTCTAGTTCTTAGCCACAAAGATACCTGTTAAGTTTAGTCTACGCTTTTAGTTCATTTATGCACTTAAGGGACACTGGAACTAAAATTTATAACTTTTTAAATTGTAAAGCTTTAATTGAAAACTGGCATGCTTAATATGGGAAAATGCAAATGTTCGAAGGTGTAGCTCATATAATTTTCGGAAAATACAGTTAAATATTTTAGTTAAGAGAATACGTCAGTGAAGTATGAAATGTTATACTTGAGTGTGAAAGTAAGTATATTTCATCACTAAACCAAATATCTGCGGTAAAGTAAGGGGTATCTAAGTTTGATTTCTGATGACCTGTTCGGACCTGGGTAGTTCTCCCTGGTCGGTAACGAGAATGTTGAAATGGTATGAAATGGTTTAAATGAAAAAAACGAAATGGTATGAAATTCTGAAATGGTTTAGAGAGCAGCCAGAGCGAAGCCCAAGTTAAGATAGAGGATGAAGTTAGAGTGAAGCGAGAGCCAAGTCAGAGTCAATTTAAAGTGAATTTAGAGTTAAGTTAGACTGAAGTTAGAGCGAAGCCAGAGCCAAGCCAAAGTGAAGCCAGAGCGAAGCCAGAGCCAAGCTAGAGTGAAGTTAGAGGTAAGCCAAAGCCAAGCGAAGGCCAAAAAAAAAAAAAAAAAAAAAAAAAAAAAAAACAAGCGAAAGTCAAGTAAATTTACTATAATTTGGATTTCACGGACGCTGATGACCGCACAGTTGAACGCCCTTAAACATAATCATAATCTGAAATGGTATCTTTTAACAGTGGTATCCTCTCTCCGCATCCTCGGCCGCGCCGTGGCTAAGTGGTTAGACCGCTTGGCTCTCACGAAGGCGGCCCGGGTTCGATCCCAGGCGACCGCAAAGTGAGATTTGTGGTGGACAACACGGCGCTGGGGCGGGTTTTCTCCGGGACCTCCGGTTTCCCCCGCCATCTCATTCCACCGGTGCTCCATCTTCATCTCATGTATCATCAGTGTCACCGCCTGCGGTGCCGTATGTAGTAAAAGCGGGCGTTAAACACTACACATTTCATTTTTTTTCTCCGCATCCTCTCATTTCACATTTCTTCTCTCTCTCTCTCTTTAACCTTAAAAGTTGGCTCACTTTTTAGAACTGCAGAATTTTGTTTTATGCAAGTCAAAGGGTTCTATTGGGAAGTAGAATTTTCATACGTAAAATGTGGACTATTACCAGAAAATATGAGTTGAATGAATGAGAAACAAAAATTTTCATTTTTATAATGCCTTTGCTAAAATAACTATCAGTTTGTTTTAAACCCTTAAACGGCATGCAGTGGTCTCGTGGACTGATGCCAGTTTGCTATCTCCTCTGTTTTTTAGAGCATTCAGGCTGAAAATTGTATGCCTACCTACATTTCAGTTTGAAAGTGGATAAGGATTTTGTTGATAAATTTCCTCCCCAGACCTATAGCCAACGGCTTAAGCAATTATGTTAATTAGGTTAAACATTGAGAATTATTCCGCCGAAAAAGTATTTTGGAATGGGGAGGCTTCTGACAATCTTCGTATCCCAATTAATGCTGAACCTACCTAAGTAACAACTTTGGTGTTTATCGGACTTTCGTTTGTGAATTTGCTGTCCACAAACTCAGTCCAAAAGTTTCCTAAAACCTTTTTAGGGGAAGGGAGTTCAGAGGGCATCAAAACATATTATATGGTGAAATCTCGACATCGAATGGTTGGAATACCACACTTCCTCTATTTCTCTGTAAATATGCGGTAAAGACAATAAAAACAATGACGAGTTCCGGTATTTACCTCGTGTGTGGACCAGAAATGTTACACCATCTCGTATCTCTCGTTAAATGTGCTCATTCCCTTCAGCTTTCCGGTTTCTGGCCTCTCCGTGAATGGCTAGATTTTCAGACCACGATTACACAGACGGTTACGGCCTGAGGTTACGTGTTTCATTGTTGATGAAGCTCCACGCTTTGTGAACGGTCCTTAAGAGCTAATGGTGTAGCGAATGGCCGCGGGACAGCAGTCCCCATCATGCTTAAATAGTTCACATAGGCTTTCAGCGTGTCACAAAGCTTGAAGAAGTACTTGAATATGTTGGAAAAAAGCTGTCCTTGTGTAACCTACAGAGATAATACTTAATGTATCCCGTTCTGCATTTTATATCTTCTTTTGGAAAATAATACGGTTAAATGTTCAAGGTTTTAGTTTAACGGGTAACCAGTGGGGGCTAGTACAATTAAACTACTTACATTACAGGGAACAAAAATATTTGAAAAAATCTTTGTCTTTAAGTCAACAAAGTACCATTGTCACATTGCTGCTACAGATCGGGATGCACTTTTTTATTGAAAGAAAATATAAATATCTACTATTACAAATACAAAAATAAAAATTATAAGAATTATAAAAATAAATAAATAATAAATATAATATAATAAAATAATAAAACTAAAATAATAAAAGTTTTTTTCGGCTTTCTCTCCTCTTGGCCAAAATTTGAAAGTTATTTCATTAATAATATCTTATTGCCTGCATATTTCTTAGTTCTAAAAGTAGCTATTTAATGGAATAACTTATAAGAAGCTGCAGCATTTATTTCTTTAGATTTTTAAGGTGACTCATTACTGGTAAAAATGAAATGTAATTGCAACCGATTTTCTCTTCGTTATATGCAATCCTGGTGATCAGTTATCTTCAGAGCAGCTTAAACAAAAGAGCAAGCTGAAACGTTCTTTTGTTTTTAATGCGTGTTCAATATAAAACTCGTAGCTCAGCTTACATCAATGTAACAATGAACCTTTGCAAAATGAGCTGCAATTCCACATACCTACATAACACAGATATGGACAAAGGTGAGCATAAAATATATCTAGGGTAACATGTTGCTGAGTTAAATTTTTAAAAGCTATAAATACCTCTACGCAATTAGCATGACATATGCGAGCATTTAGGTGAAGAATTTCCAATATCAATATGACGAATAGTCACCAATGTCTCTGAAAATTTACTGCTGTGGATTTCATTCTTAGAGAGGTTCTTAAATATAATATCTTTGCAAGAATACCGTGTGTTGTTGATGGCACGATTCACTTCTTTAGAGAGGCACACCACGAAAATGATACAATTGAAGTACTGAGTAGTACTTTGAAAATGTTGAAGACCGCCACTTGGAATATTACAAGAGACTGTTCCATTGATTAAAACTACCTTATAAATCAATAGAATAGTTGAATTATTTGTATACTTCCCATTTCATTAAGGTCTCTCTATTTTTCCCCATTCTTGTAAATCCATCAAAATATTCATTTTCCCCTCTAAGTTATTTCATTCAAGTTAATTATTTAGCTGAAAAACTAAGAAGAAATTTAAAAAATTTGGAGACTATTCATATAGGCAATGTAGAAAAAAGGAACAGCTATTTTAATATGAATAGGGAATCTTCCTAATAAATGATTGGTGTGATGAAAAAAACATTCATTTTGCTTTGAGTGATGCTTCATATACATGACAAAACTCTAAATATACAGAAATAACTATTTTTACAAAAGGCTAATGATATGAAAGAGCTTGTCTGACACCAAGTGTACGCTTTAATAAGTTCTACTTCCTTCTGCAGTCATTTCCTCCATCTCTTGGGGTTTGCAGTAACAAGGAAGAGCCTTAAAGCTATTAGCTATAGGGACGCTACCTTCTGCACTATCGTGACTCCTTGGATCGGCCTCCCTCTCTCTCCTCTCGCCTCATCCCTCCTCCCAGGTGTGCAGCACTTGGGGGCATAAGCACAATGTGCCCAGCATGGTGGCCTACAGACCGAATCCCCTCCATAGTGAAATCCTAATCTTCAAGGTATTAAACATTGCGATATACAAATTTATTAATTGTTCTATATCTGCGTTATAACAAATATCAGGGGTCGCTAAGATCCGACTTGGAGCGGGAGGTCCACATTTCAAACTCTGACTAGGCTACAGTTTTCCTTATATCTCGCAAATGCCAAAGAAGCAATACAAACTAAGCTCTGGGATTTTTCATTCCAAAAAGTAATTTTATAATTATTTCATTTCATGTGTCATCAGACCCAACACTTGTGGTGCTGTATAACAACGAGCGTTAAACATTATGCAACCATTATCTGAAACATGTTGAACCGATATGGAAACGTTTGGAGGTATTTTTGGATGCAAAAGTTTGTTTTTTCGTGAGATTTCCTGAACATCTTTCCCTGGCATTCTAAGTTACTGAAGCACTTATTACGGTGCTCGTTTACCTTACTTTTCATCTCAGTTATGTTCGCAGCTTTTTTTAGCAGATCTGAAAAGTCAGTAAGTCTTGATGCTGAAATGTTTGATGCAATAAAATAAGTGCATCTGATATATGAACATCATTTCTGGAAAATGTAGGTATATTCATTTTTTTTTTTGTAGTCGCAGTTCTTGCAGTGGCTTGTGGGGTTGTAGAGAGGCGACAATCCTTATTTTCACACGCTACCAAGCCTCGCTGCTGCATTACGTTTCCCCCTCCTTGCCAACCCTATTGTCAACTTTAGAAACCCTAAACCCTCTGATTATTTAATAGATATATCAACTGAATATTGCAAACAAGGAAGTTTGACTTGACCTTATCCACTCAGTAGCACAGTATCGCAATGCAGGGAAAGGGATAAAAACAGAAGAAATTATTATTAAATGAGACAAAAAATTTAATGAGAAAAACTTAAAGCATCAGTGTTCTTAAAGCATCGGTTAACTTTTATAAGTTTTTGTTCAAAAATACTAGCATTCTCACTCTTTTAGGATCAAGTCTATCTCTTCTCCTGTCACATATCAGTCTTGTGTTAAAAAGTCTTTCACAGAAGACTGTTGCAAATGCGACACACAAATATTTAGCGGCTAAGTTCCTTTATTTTTGGAAATTTGGAATTTATTTTCCAGTAATCCAGTGCACTAGCAAGAGGAGGTGACACATATTCTTTCAGATACGCAGTGATTTGCTCTTGGGAACTGGTAACTGGCATTGAATCTGTTATACGATGATTTTTTGCATATTGTTACCGTGCAGATATCACATTATTGATAATTTCGCGAGCATTGTAATGTTGTACTTGCGGCAATAACGTTCTCTGATTTTAAAATAAAATACATTTGCAGAATCACCACCGAGTATCGAAAAAGTATCAAGCGAATTTTCTGAAGTATCATTCCATAAAGTCCCTGCATAAGCTAAAGTTATAAGCTAAAGAAGCTAAACTTAGAAGCAAGTCCCACCCAGCGTATAGTGGGAGTGGTATGAGGTGACATTTTTTGTTGTAATTTACGTCCTCCAACTTTAAGTCATATCGGATGATGAATGGAATGCATGAAATGATGCTCAAATGAGCCCAGGGTCCATATAACTTAGAGTTACCCGACATTTGTCTTTCAGGATAAGGGAAAACCCCGGAAAATCCTGACCGAGATTGGAACTCGGGACCTCTTGAACGTGGGGCAGACACGCTACCATCTACGCTACCGAGGCAGGCAAGTGCGACGTTGATGTTTTACTCTGAGAGAATTGGGGAAGCTTTGTAATGTCATCCAAGTCATAGTCTGCTTAACTCTGTAAGAAAGAGTAACAGTCTCATGTGATAATTTCTGCTTATACAAGCATTGCCTCACGTCACTAGCTGATCCCTCTTAAAGGTCTTCCCACTTCCCCGCACCCCGTAATCACAAAAAGCTTGGTCCCGTACAGTACTTTACTCGTCTGTAACCAATAACACACTGACTTTGACGGCTGGACGGCTCGCCTACTGGAATCGCTGCCATTGCCAGGGATGTTATTGAAGTACATACTGAGCCTAATCAATCTTCAGGAGAGCTAGGATCCGCGGTAACAGCCATGGAGGAGTTTGATTCCCTAACGTCTCTAGACGTGAAATGCCGACGTCGGCGAGACGCTCCTCCCCACGAGCCTCTCTCTCTCTCTCTCTCTCTCTCTCTCTCTCTCTCTCTCTCTCTCTCTCTCTCTCTCTCTCTCTCTCTCTCTCTCTCTCTCTCTCTCTCTCTCTCTCTCTCTCTCTCTCTCTCTCTCTCTCTCTCTCACGTCTCGCCATGCCACTCTCACGTCTGATCCTCCAAACCAAAAAATATGACAACGAAATGAAATGGCAGAAAATGGGTGCTAGAGATATTAAAACAATACAGAAATCATGACAGCATTTGTCAACCAACCTGGGGCAATTGTGAAAAAATCCAACTCCAGCGTGGCCAGTTGACACTTCCCGAATCCTAGCGTTACGCGTTAATATGGAGCCATCTCACTGGTTAGGAAGAGTTATAGGGGAAATCAGCCTAAGATGGGGTGATGCGCATTTGTAATTTCAGCTGCATAGTGCTGAACCTTGCTAGAAATGTGATGGACTAAGAGAGTTTTGGCGACTAAGCATCCTGCGGTTACGTCATGGCATTCCTGCTTGAGATCGTGTCACGGTGAGCTGACGAAGGAAATTTGCTCCTTGAAGTTATTTGATGCTGTTGACATCTGCGTTTACAAATATAATAAGATGTTTATTGTTTTAAACACAACTTTACTAAAGTTATAGTATTAAGATCCAACTATCTTTCTATGCTTAGTCCTTTGCCTTAGTTCAATTACAAAAGGAGTCGGAAGAACTAATAAATTAAAAATGGTGAGTCCCCTATTATGGGGTACCATGGAGAGCTTAATTAGGGGTACCTCATATTAGAACCTACTTTTAATATTCATGCTAGAAACTAAATTTGTATTGCCAGGAAATCGAAACATGGCTGAAAAGTCATATTGGTCGAACGGTTACAGTTTACCAGACAGAAAATCTCTTTGGAAAAGCCTATCTACGTGCAGCCAGTGCAGAAACAGCTAGTAGCGAGTTCCGCAAAACGGGAATATATACATTCAACCACAACATTTTCAGGTCGCAAGATTTTACAATCCATGAAAATGAAACGTGCAATGAACACGATGAAGCCTCTGAATCTAAAAATGTGCCACAAGTGACACATCCACCTGTTTCCCAGAGAAGATTTATCCTGCCGACAGACATCAGCCCAATCCCAACACTGAAGCAGAAGTTCATCAGAACAAGCCAATACACCTCGAGCTCAGACATCTTGTGTAGTTACAAGCTCAGCTCACTGAAAAGAAGTCAAAGAAGGCCAACCAGACCCCACCAAAAGCCACATAGGTGGACCTCAGCATTGCAAACCAAAGCGACAAAGGAAACCAGAAAAGCAACAAAGTGCACTGTTGCATCTTCGTCCTCCGAAGACCAAGACGACTTTGTGCCTTTGGATTGAAAGAGGACTGGGGAAACGAGGGTGACGACCACAAGGACGATGATGACGACGACGACGACGACGACGATGATGATAATGCGGAGTGCTTGTATTGTGCAGGCGCTTTTTTAGGACTAGGAGGGAAAAACATGGATAAGGTGGTGCAAATATTTCAATTGGGCACATACGGTTTGTGCAGGTGATGGTTCCAATAGGTTCTGTTGTGAAAAGTGCGTGAGAAAAGGAAGTAAATAACAAAAAACCCTGTCTAGTAATTGGACATCAAAATAGGATGGCAAGTCGGGATATGAACCTTGAACTTTCACTTCGGGTATTAAAAAGTCATATTTAATAGAGACATTAAGTAGTGTGAACTTTGCCCGCCTCGGTAGTGTAGATGGTAGCATGTCTGCCTCACGTTCAAGAGGTCCCGAGTTTCGAATCTCGGTTAGGGTGAGTTACCTGGATAAATTTTTCCGGGGTTTTCCCTTATCCTGAAAGACGAATGTCGGGTAACTCTAAGCTCCATGGACCCCGGACGCATTGAGCGTCATGTCACCCATTTCATTCATCGTCCGATATGACTAAATGTTGGAGGATGTAAATTAAAAAAAAAGTGTGAACTTGTGTATCTATAATGATGTAAATTAACACAAGGAAATGTATCCCATATTAGGAACCTCTGCCACCCCATATTAAGCACCACCCCATATTAGGAATCACATTTTCGTATTTTAGAGACTTGCATTTTATTTGCAGGACAGTGTATTTAAACTCGAGTATTACATTCTATAAGAGAGGTAAAGAGTTGGAGTGTACAAATCTATTATTCTTGGACACTCATTTGTGTTATTATTGGTCATACAACAAAAAGAAAAAAATGTACCCCAACTTTCCCCTAACTGAACCATTATAAATAGTGTGTACTCAAATTTCGCCTAAAAGTATCTTATAACCTCAGGTATGGTAGAATCGGAATGTAATTAATGTTCTGCTTTTTGGTTATTTAAATGGCGTAATGCAACGCTCAGTTCTTGCATTTAACTATGTCAAAACAACATATTATTTACTTTTGATTCCGATTTTAAATTTTTTCAGGATTCATGAACAGACCTAAAAGACAGTTTGAGGTTTAGGGTTGACAATTTAATAGCTCGACTGATTTTAAGCGTGATACATTTGCTATACACTGTCTCTTTTTCCAAAGAAAAACTCTTACACTGATTCTATTCTACGTATAATATGCAACATTTCAAAATCTTAAAACGTCGAAACGTTCATTATGGGAACAATTTCATTCTTTGAAAATTAGTTTCTGGGTGACTTTATGTACATAGAACCTTGAAAATTAACTCTACGCTGAATGCATTGTAGAAGCATATGAGCTTAACGAACACTTTAAAGTGCATAGATGTTTAAAAACAGAGCTACCAAAACTGGAATGTGCAATTTATTTTCCGATTCTGTAAAACATGCAAAACATGCTATGCAAAACATTGTAGAGAAATGTTTTAAACTAGCAATAAAACGCTGTTTAAATTTGAAACCATAAGTCTTGAATATTTACTTATAATAAGGAATGGGTCACACCAGTTTTTCTCGGTACTTGACACCGATACACTATATTTTCCACAATATGCCATACTTTGATACTGTTATTTCTATTTATAGCTTTGATAACAAAATAGCATATTGGAAGAACTGTGTAATACTGGTAAAATTAAATAGGTGCACATATTTAATGACTATCAGTGTTATTATTTTGTAACTATATAAAACATTTAAAAGCAAACGGTTCAGTTTTATAAGTCTTTGTTAAAGAATATTAGCACTTTCATTCTTTCAGGTCAAATCTATTTCTTTTTCTGTCGCGTATAAGTCCTATTGTGTTAATTAGTGCCACCAATGCATTATTTCGTTGGAGTTGCAACAAGCCTGTTGACAGGAAAGAGATAGATGGTGCCCCAAGCTACAGCCACGAGTAGGCGAGCGCTTGACGCTTGCCGAGAGAGAGAGAGAGAGAGAGAGAGAGAGAGAGAGAGGGGGAGAAAGAAGCGGGGAGGGAATGAGACAGAGAGAGATCCATTGTTCTCTCGCATCGCCACGAAAGGCCTTGAAAGGTCTGCGCGTTTCTGGAACTATGGGTGAGGATATAAAAGCGGGCAGAGATGTTGTTAATGGAGTTACGATTTGAGCTGTTAATTGTGTGTGTGTGTGTGTGTGTGTGTGTGTGTGTGTGTGTGTGTGTGTGTGTGTGTGTGTGTGTGTGTGTGTGTGTGTGTGTGCAGCTATTTGAAGTGTAGCGCAAGTACATTATTTTGTTTGTTTACGTGTGGTGAAGCAACGACAGACCTTCAAGACTTGTGTATGACAAGTCATTTTTAAAGACTGTAAGGGGTATACAAAGCGACTCTACTGAAATAAAGAGCATTTTGGATTTCTGAAGACTAGACTTTTAATTCTACTAACCGACAAAGTCACAAAGGTCTTTCAGAGAAGACTGTTGAAGATGTGACACACAATATTCAGCAGCTAATTTTCCTAGCTTTGGAAATTTTGAATTTGTTTCCCAGCAAACCAGTACAATAGAAAGAGGAGGTGACAAATCGTCGTTGAGATATGTAGTGATTTCTTCTTGGGAACTACTAACTGGCACTGAATTCGACACACAATTATTTTCTTGTATAATGTTACTGTACAGATACCACATTCCTGGCAATTTCTCGCGCTTTGTAATGTTTTACTTTCGGAAATTCTAAAATAAAAAAGAAATTGCCTAATAATCAATCACAGAAGTGTTGAAAAAGGAATTCAGGGAATTTTCTGAAGTATTGTTCGATGTCGATACCATACAAGATCATGAGTATCGAGGTATTGCAAGAATAGACGAGTCATCCCTACTTATAGTGCACTTAATGCAAAAGTAAGCACAGTAGATTAGATTTTTAGGTTTAAACTATAGGTTTACGCTATCGATTCATGTAGCGAAAACAAGCCAGACGGCTAGTTTCATTTAACAACCTGATTACATAAAATAGATATAAATAACTAAGTTAAACGTTTAATAGCCAAGAATTATAACTAGCTTGTCGTATTTTAGTTAAAAAGTGTAGAGCATACACAATATCAGCAGCGGTCTTCATACCGGAGATAGGAACACCTGATATCCAAATTCTGGGTAATCTGAGCTGATTGTGGTGAGCGTAGTCAGTAATTTGGGTCCGTTGTTGCGACCACTTGACTCCAGCACTAATTACAGTTGTATAAAATAAAAATTATAAATTGTGACGAAACAAGCGACATTTACATTAGCTGCTGCTTAAATAATACTTTATTGAGACTTACTTTAATTGTAGTAAAATTATATTATGGTAACGTTTATTCGTTTGTGTACATAGAATCACTTCTGCAAGAAACTTTTATAATAACTTCTGCGTACCTCTAGGCAAATATCTTGTTTACAAGTACTTTCAGTGAAAAAGGACGCATTCAAATATATATATATATATATATATCATAATATACTTATTGATATAATTCTACACGATACGGCGAACATAATTTTACCGACATATTTGTCATTTCTAAAGGAAAACCTGCATAACAAATTTTTTCACTATGTTAGAAACCATACTGTCGCCGATCGCATTGTTGGTTGGAGCCGCCGCAAAAGAGCGCCGAGCATGCATGGGCAGGAAAGAGACAGATAGTGGTTCGCGAGTTGGACGCTTGCCGAGAGACAAAGAAACAGAGATAGTCTGGAATTTCCCGCTGCCATAGTGATTGTTATCAAGCGATCGGCGGCTTTCTATAACAATGACTGGAGGTATAAAAGCAGGCAAAGTGTTAGTTACTAATCAGTTGCTAGTGAGTTGCTAATTGAGGGGCAGCTGTGCAGTAATTGTGAGTGTACCGTAGTAATTTCTTTCGTTTATGTATGGTGAACCACCGAGAGACCTTGAAGACTGCTGTTTGTAAGTCACGTCATATTTACTGCTGCAAGGGGTGTACAAAACGTCTTTTACTGCAATAAAGAGCATTTTAAATTTCTGCAAACAAGACTTAACTGTACGAACCCACAAAGTCGCAATATGCTTCGTTTTAGCTTCTTCTTCTTCTTCTTCTTCTTCTTCTTCTTCTTCTTCTTCTTCTTCTTCTTCTTCTTCTTCTTCTTCAGCTTCCCTAATTGTACCACTATCGTGGTGTTAGGGGACTTTGTTCTAACTAAACCTATAACAAATAGCGTGTTGTATAATGATTTTGGTTGCTTCATAGTTCATCGAAGCCGCACTAAGGATTTGATAGTGCCTATGCAATAGTGTCCATCCCTAATACTTAGCCAAATGCGTCTTGCTCTTTAATTCTCTCTAAGGGGTGAGAAAGCAGAGAAAGAAGGAATGGTAATCTTGAATCTTGATTTTAATTTGACTGGGCGTTAAAATCGTAGAACAAAATGTAAACTAATGCAGCTATACATATTTTGATTTGCTTCAGTAAAATTCTCTCGTCGTTCTTTAGATTACCTTGCTCGGAGCCAGTAATCCGGTTACTTCCACCCTGCAGCGCAGAAATATGGATTTTCAGTAGAAAATATTAAAATACATTTACAATCCTTGAAAATAATTTACAATAAACCCTCATTAAGATGAATTGCATGACAAGTGGGCCTTATTTGCATAAGCAGCATTTCCACTCCAGACGGTAATAAACCGGCACTAAAACTGTTAGAAATTTCCAGTAGAACTTCTAGTCAGAAAGCTTTATATACTTTTAGAAGGAATCTTAAACGAGTAACTGTTGTTACTAGGAGTAATTAGAAAATATTTAACAAATTACGTAACAACTAAACAATAAAAAGAGAAAATCTGTGTTTGCTGTGAACATAAAAATGTAGTAGAGAGAGAAAGATTTTAATGTTTTACATTTACTTTCCTTATTCATAACGTAGTGGTGCAGTCCGAGATGATTCACAGTTTACTGTCTTTCTATGTCTCAATGTTACTGTCATTTGCCATAAATTACGTCTATTTTCTTACCTACTCTTATCTTAATGTAAATAAATATAAATAAGTAAATTCGTTAATCCTAACTATGGTTTCACTCAATTCTTAGATGGACATGGCAAATTTTCAGCTTACTTATTTCGATTAAAAATCAAATCAACATCTGATTGTATTTGCGGAAATCATCTTCAAGATGTCTCTCACATTTTATTTGATTGCCCATTTTTCTGTTTTGAAAGATACGAATTTGAATTATTTCTTTAAACTTAGGTTACACTTTCTCAAAACCACTTACGCATATTCTGATAAATTACAAAACTTATCAACATTTCATGGCTTTCTTAAACAAGATATTTCTTAAGCTAAATGATTCATCTTGATGTTTACTGTTTGTCAGCCTGATATTGAATTTTGTTATGTTTTTGTAAATTGTAAAATATTCAGAAATTTGTAAACAATATTCCTAATATACCTTTGGGTAAAATAGGAATTAAAATGGATAGTATATAAATAAATATTCTTATCTGAGGTAGAGTTATGGCATAAATAATGTTGCTTTTTTATTTTGGTGTTTTGGAGAATCTATTGCGGTTCTTTGGTTTGGCAATTCTATATACAGGAAGCCATGGCTAGTGTTGCGTACATTGTGAGCATGTATCGGTCTTCATTTGTTAATAAACAACAAAGATAACAAAGTTTGAACTTAAACTGCTTCTAAAACGTTACTGGAAACAAGATTATAAAGTCGCTGTCGCATGTGAAGTGGAAGAAGAAGTTGTCGTTAGTGAGCGCGTGGCACAACGATGGTTCCGTGTCAACAATGGAGACGAAAGCACTAAAGATTTACCACGTTCCGAAAGACCTAAAGTATGGAATATTGAGGATACACGCCAAGTTTGCGAGAAAATCCACAAAAAAAGTACTCGTAGGCTTTCAGAAGAACTTGGTGCATCAAAAAATACCATAGCCACATTAATACATGTGGAAAATCGGAAGCTGTAGCTCTGTCTTCATGAACTGACACCTCAACAGGCTGAACGTAGAGTGGATATCTGTAGTCAACTTATCCGTAATCCCATGAATGATAGATTTGTCAGGAGAATTACCACCTGTAATGTTCAGAAGATATTTTATGTTGTTTAAATTCTTTCAAAATACAAGTTTAAAGTAAAGCAGACCATGAGAATGATACAAAAGAGCTATGAATTTGTGTAGCCATGGCAACGTAATAAATAACTTGGAATCTTTCCATGAACCAGGTCTACTGCAAGGAACATTCGTAGAGGACAGACATAGATAAGTATTACTCTGCAAGTGTGCATGTAAGGGGTTATAAATTGACGCATTTGTTTGATGCATAATAGACACAATAATAGCTGATGTGCTATTAAATTATAATTAGTATTTTGCATCATTAGTAGAACGAGTAAAGGCAATTATCAATAATCATCAAAATTTTATGAGAACAAGTATCGAATTGTATATGTGAAATAAAGTATACTTCTTTGGGAAAGTTTGACTGAAACGTTAATCAATCAGTAGCAGAACTGAATATTTCTAAGCTCCGAGACTACGACTCTGGGTGCAGAGATCATCGCTCGAGAGCAGCCGTGGTGAACTTCAAGAAATTTTGCTAAAACTTCAGCAAAGGCGAGAAATCCATCATCACCACCTTCATATAAAATAAAGCGCTGCAAATGCAAAATATCAGTTCGGTTCCAAAGTCTACTGTGTATTTGCTGGAATTTTGAAGGAGTAATACACAGGGAGTTTGTTCCAAAAGCGCGGGCAATTGATGCAAATATTTACTCTCAACAACTGGAGTGCGTTCATGAAATTTTGAGTTGGAAATATCCAGCATTAGCTAACCGAAATCGAGTTCTGTTGGAACAGGAAAATGCAACACCCTATACTGCAGGAACAACCATGGAAAACATTTAGGAATTTGGAGGAATTTAACTATTGCCACACCCAGCATACGGCCCTGATCTCGCACCATCAGAGTATAATCCTTTTCGATCCATAGCCCATTTTTTACATGGAAGAAATTTTGACAACCTTGAAGCAGTACAAGTGGGTGTCACCGAATTCTTCGCAACAAAAACCAGAGATTGGTACCATCGTGGGATAATAATCCTCGCTGAACGATGGCCCAAGACCATAAAATCTAATGGTCTAAACTTTGAAAAGTAATTAATTGCTTGCCAGAACACATTTCAAATATTTTCTTGCTTCTTAAAAACGACATTACTTATGAGATAGTGTCTATATTATGTTTCTGGCTCGCACCAGTTACTCTTTCTACTCTTCAATTACTTTGCTTCCATTTCACAGCTATTTGTGTGTGGTCCGATTGCTAATTATGCACCATTCTTTCTTAGCTAGCTTTGTGTATGAATTTTATCCTTTGCAATATACATAACATTAATCACACTTTATTAATTATTTACCTGTTTTAATACTTTAATTTGTGTTTCTTTCTGAGTGTTTCAGACACCAGAAATTGCTGCATTTATTTTTGCGCTAAACTAGGATGAAAACAGAGAACGCGGATGAGTATTTACATTGTTGCCCAGCGTGTGTCACCAAAGCATTGCTAAATTCATAATGTTCGGCTCCTGACCATGATTGCGTCAGATAAATCAAGTCAGAATTTCATCTGCTCTTACATGTACGAGATTAAAACATACAAAACAACGGAGGAAGAGAGAAAGATAGATCTTCCTGTAACCTGCTACGTCAACTGAGTTGTGGTGTACGATGATTTACCGTACATACCGCAATGTTTCTATAGATACCTATAGATGCGAACGCATACGAAATCCGGCGAGCTCTACACCTCTCTGAGTCACGTGAGAGTATGTCTTAGCTTACATAGTCCATATTATTGAATAACACTATGGAGAGAAAGGATACATTCTCTTTTATTTTATTTATTTATTTTTGTAATTTACGTCCTCGAACGTTAAGTCATATCGGACGATGAATGGAATGGGTGAAATGATGCTCAAATGATCCCAGCGTCCATAGAGCTTAGAGTTACCCGACATTCGTCTTTCAGGATAAGGGAAAACTCCGGAAAGAACCTTATCCAGGTAACTCACCCTGACCGAGATTCGAACTCGGGACCTCTCGAACGTGAGGCAGACATGCTACCTCGCTACCGAGGCGGGCTCTCTCATTTAATATTGGCTGATGAAATATTAATAATGACTAATGACAAATGTCATATACATAAATACGTAAAGTATAAGCGATTGACAGAGAAGCAAACAAATAAATTATTATATACAAATATAATAACTTGTAACATAAAAACTTCACTTATCTTATAAAAATGACGAAAGTTTTCTTATCAATTCGTCAGGAGCGCGATTTCGTGAAAAAATTTTCACATCCTCAGCGAGAGTCATAAAAAAACTTTCTTGTCAACATTACAGCCTCTGGATGTCACTATGGTTTTGTCAGTAATACCAAAATCTGAAAATGAAACAAATTTAAAAACAGAATCGATTGCCAGAATCCAAAACCAGAAAAACCATTATTATTGGAAACCGGAACGAAAGAACATTTTCGAAACATTAAATACAAATAGACTGATACATCGGCCGTAGTAGATCATTTTTTTGTCATTTAACCATGAAATAAATTCAGAATAAAATAAAACAATAAAATAGTCCGATAGATTTAATAGTTTTGGAAAATATATTTAGTTTGAAATACCGGCAGTCGATTCTGTTTCTTAAATTTGTTTCATGTTCATATTTTGGTATTACTGACAACGAAGTTGTTTATGACTCTGGTTGAGGATGTGAAAATTTTTTCATGAGATCGCGATACTGACAAATTTGTAAGAAAACGTTCAACATTTCTTACAATATAAGCGAAGTTTTTATGTTACCAGTTATTATATTTGTATATACGTCATGTGCATAATTTAAATATTGAATCAAAAGCATATTATTAAATATGCGTGTTTTACCTGGTCCTTTTAGGACATTTTTAGTATTGCTACGTTCTTCATTCAACTTGTATATGAAAGATAAAGTAACAATTATGTAAACAGGTTACTGTCAAAGGTGTTTTATAAAACAATTTGGTATACCCCGTGGAGAATAGGGCAGTCATTACTCATTACCCACCTGACCTGTATCTTCCACAATATGTCAAACGAGAGTGGCTGGCACTGACCTGCTCTCCAGAGTAATTCCAAAGAATGATAGTTTCAGAGTATGCGTGACGGAAAATTTACCAACTAACAAATCTTTAAAACTATTATTTTGAAAAAGTCATACTTAAATCATTCACATGTCATGCTCCTATATGCATAATAAATCGATTTATATTATATTTACATAGACATAGTCAAAGATTAATCCATCATCGATTGTCCTATAACAACACCATTTTTTATCGTGTTTCCTATTAGTCTCACATTAAACTTGTTATCAGTTCATTCTCAAGATAACTGCAGGCAACCTTTTCTATATACTAATGCAAGTACAGATATCTTGATATCCATATATCTGCTTGGTTAATGGAGAAATCATGTATTATGTGCTAAGAGCATTAACCTGTTGATGACATATGTGAACACATAACCCTCACCTCTACTCAAGAGAACAAAGGCGACGCATAAAGTGACACAATTATGAAGTTGCACAAGGTATAATCGTGGCTCCTCAATTACTGACAAAAGAAGTGGTTCAAAATGATAAGAACAGGAAAACAAAAAAGTAAACTATGAATGTAACGCTTCAGGTATTCAAAAATAATTAGTGGTGTTGAAATGTCATCTGTTATTTGTTTTGTACTCCATTGAGAAGCTTTCTTTCATTACAGGATTTTCTAATTCCTTTTCATTTTATGTGTGTGTGTTTTATAAAAGTGTAATTATAGTAGGGAATATTTTCGGTCATAGGCATTTTATTCATTATTAAACCTGGGAAAATTATTAAAACGTCCGTAATTTTATAAGAGTTTAAATGTGTGAGAACAAGACTTTACAACTTTCTGGAGGCCGAAATATTTACTGTATTTTCTGCTAAAAGTATTAGGAAAATAAAATAGTGAATGCAATTTTATATAAAATTAAGCACCCTAAGTTGATTATATCTAAATGTATCTGATCAGGATAATATTTATAAGGAATATCTAGCTTTTATCTCGCAAGAGAAAAAAGGATAAAGATTTAAGATATTCCGTATTGGAAATTGAGGTTGAAGCGGACGCCTATTAGTTAAAGTTTGTGAAAAAAAACGAGTTTAAAAACAAGCATTTCTCACTTGCATACAGGGTGACGATTTTTGCCATGTTAAAACCCTTAGCATGACTTTCTGAGAAGAGAAGTAAAGCAGTGGTTCCATATCATAGGTTTGAGTTATGTACGAAATAACCTAGTAATATAAAGAGAGCTCTGAACAAACCTTTCAAATTCAATGAGAATAGGACGTTATAGCCATAGAAGTTAAAGGCGATCTAAGAACAGAAACTTAATTTCTAGCCAATATTTGTTTTTCCAAAAATCTCAAGCCTGTTAACAAAACAGTATCGACAAAATGCTGGATAATAGGAGATAAGGACACAGAATTTGAGCGTTAGCTATTTAAAAACAATGCATTTAAAATTCTAATTGACCCACTATTCATAGGTTCCAGTTCACAAAGCAAAGCTATTTCAGATCTTTTAAACTGTCTCTTCAGTTATCACACCTATTTCGATACATTTTAATTTTAATATGAAATATTCACACACACACACGCGCACGCGCACGCGCACGCGCACGCACACGCAGACGCAGACAGACAGACAGACAGACAGACAGACAGACAGACAGACAGACAGACAGACAGACAGACAGACAGACAGACAGACAGACAGACAGACAGACAGACAGACAGACAGACACACACACACACACACACACACACACACACACACACACACACACACACACACACACACACGGTGTTCATTTTTATTCGTTATTTCCCGCCCTCCGATTGAGCAAGAATGACGTCATAGTTCACTGGTGAGTCTAACTTGAAATCATAGTGTCCTCTACGGAGAAGAAGCGTAATTTCTGAGGAACAGTAAGCAAATTACAGCGCTAAGAGTGGTTGTTCTGGTAACTAATACAACCAATCTCCCCTTTCACCGAGCACCGTATCTTCATGTTTAAATGCTACTTTCGTACCGGCATTAAAATTGGTGTGGCATATAAATATAATTTAAACCGCTGCATAGAGGAGTTTATGCAATACTATCTGGCATTTAGACAAGTACCTCGGAGCGTAATGTTGTCAAATGTCCAGGTACCGTCATAGTGACATGCTTTTGTTTGCTACATAAACGTCTTACACTTTATCAGAATACGATATAAAAATTTTGTCATTCTCAAACTTAATTAAAATGTCTATTAATATTGGTATCCTTATGAATTCAAAATCCAATAGGTGCATCAAACACCTCCAAGATATAAGATCAATTAGTGACAAATTGGAAGCTATAAACTGACTGGTCCCAATCTAGAAGCAATAAATAATATTAAGACAGAACATACCTTCTCGCAGTACTGCCAGTGTTTAAGGGGAAAAGAGAAATTAAATATAAGAAAATGGACACAAGACTATGTACTAGAGATATTTTATTGTTTAGATATGTATGAAAGCTTTGTACATATTGTAACACTAATTTATTTTTCATTCCTAGAACATGTTCTGCCAATTTTCTGGTTTGTAATGAAGTTACATTCTGAGGAAACTGTGGGTGATAGAAAAGAATTGAGGTCAAATTGAAATATTTTTATTTCATGTGACAGGTTTACAATATACATATATGTCTACTATAACAGAAAAACAGATGTTGATTGTGAAATAAGTGTTCATTGACTTATAATTTCGTATATTATGTATGGTCTACTTTTATGACTACATAATTAGCTTTGCAAGGCATTGCACTGTAGTACATAATTTTGAAGAACAGTTATCGTATCTATGCACCAGGGGAAATTACGCACTTTTATATTACGTGGGCAGGACCCACCTCTCAAATAGCATATATACCTGCCGGTACAGGGAGACCTCAAAGCTGCTGTCAGCACATCATATACGATCGCAATCCGCTAGGGGAATCGTATATAACCTCGCTCCATCAGCGATGCTATTGATTACGTCAAATTTTGCGCGGTAAGGTCACAGATAAAAATGAATAGCATATATATAAATTCACAACATTTGAAGCTAAATGTTAGGTGGTTGCAGTGATTTTTATGGGGACTATAATTAAAGTTTATGAAGTGTGATTCATTTAAGTATGGTCTTACTTATGGGAAGCAAGCTTAAAAATTCTATATTCATGAAAACATAAAAATATTCCAATAAAATGTATTTCCCGGGCTTGTGGGCCGTGGTCCAAAGGATGAAACTTCTCCTGAAGATGCTCGTCGGAGTTATGAGCGAAAGGTCAGTAGAAGTTTCATCCTTTTTCATCATGGCCCACAAGCCCGGGAAATACATTTTATTGGATTAACACCGGCCGTGAAAGCCTAAGCAAGTTTATAAAAATATTCCAATTACAAAGAAAGCTATTTTTGCTTTGGAAATATATGCATAAAGCTATGCCATTACATCTGCCGAAGTAAAAGTTAAGGGATAGTAAAAATATATACTGCTTTAAAATACTTAACAAAGAAATCGTTTAACTTTAGCACTTCAAATGCTGAGATATATTATTTTACTACGGCAAACTTGGCGTTACAATTTTGTTAGTGGAATTACGGAAAAAATAGAACGTTTGTAAAAGAAGAAACTTTTGTCTCCTCTTAAAGAACTTGAAAGGTGCAATAATTCAAGAGAAGCCCACAAGGAGAACCCAAATATCTGAAAGAAGATACACAAATATTCTTTTCCCAACGGCGGTAAAGTACTTTTAAATTAGGTAGTCTAAAATATTACTTTGTAAAATGTAAATAATGCTTTTAATCGTACAAATTCTGATGACATATAATCCTTTAAGTGTTGGATCATAACATTTCTACCCTGTGCATCAGTAAATCCTTGTTATAGATCCACATTATGAAAAGTTACATATATTATTGGATAATTGTTAGACCATTTTATGTCATTTTCTACATTCACAGTGACCGTATTTTCAATTTACATCGCTATTTTGTCTTCTCCTTAAATGTATACTGAGTGTTCAAAGAGATGTGTGTATATTCCACCAATTTACAGGAGGATAAAATTCAATTGAGTAATAAGAATAATTTATATATTGTTTAAATGGATTGACAAAAATGTTATTTAATGGTTAATGTGGAAATGTTTGCTTAGGGATAATTAGGCATTGCCAGGCAAACAGTGTATTTAAAGCAATAAATCCATATTCCAAACTAAGTATACTATAGATCAATGTTCCCTTTTTATCTTTGATAAGTGAGTACACTCACGATTATATTTTTCTGGTTTTATGTTGTACTGTAGGTTCAATCCTTCATTCATATGCATTTTGTATTACGTGAGAACATTTTCTGCAGTTTTGTAAGACTTGCTTCAAAAATAATTGTGTTTATTTTCTTCTCAGATTCTTCAGATAAGAACAGAGAAAAATATATTTTAAATATATTTTATATTATATATATTTTAAATTAATTTCATAAATTTTTTCATCATTATTCTTATAACTATAGATATGTATAAATTAACTGACAACATAGTGTACAGTAATTTTAATAAAGTACATAAACCTGAGTTTCAGATAATTTTGGAATGATGATTTGAGTCATTTTTTAAAAACTGGACGACTATTTTATGGCCATTTTGCATGATGTTTACGTCATCAAAATCCAACCCCTAATGATGATACAGAGGTAAGGAAAGCCATTAGAATCTGTTCGGAGTGTTGTGGTCGGACACCTGCGGCCCGCAACGGGGCCAATAAGGCAATGCAACACGTGGTGGGAGAACTTACCTTGCGGATTCTGCAGGAACGACGGCTGAATTTGGTCCTGTTCGATATAAGCATCTCCGGGAGCTGGGCTGTTGCAGTTCCTACTATCGATTGGTGCTCCCGCCACATTTTGGGGCTCCGTGTGCCTTGCCCGGGCAATTTTCAACCCCGCTATGATGACTCTCATTAAAACTACAACACCAAACTGCCGGAAGAAGGTCAGAGGTCCTCCGCTTCTTTGTGAACTCTTCCGGTCACACGCGCCCTGAGAGCGTCTCGATACTCGATTTCTACGCGAAAACAAAAAATGGCAAGTTCTACAAGGAAAGACATCAATACGAACGATAGAGTACCTCTTAACCCGTCCCTGAAGCTGAAGAGCGACTTTCCAAAACGTATAAAAACATTTGTTTCAATTCGAAAAGAAATGGACATTCATCAATTTGCAAAGTCATGTGTCAAAACTTAGCTATGAATATATAAATCAGTTTGCCTACTGAAAATCGTATTGATGCAAATAAATTAACACGGCATGGAGTACAGGAGTGGGTCCAGAAAAAAAAGAAACATTAAAATCGTTTAAAAATCACATAAATTTCACGCTTTATCTCCTGAAATAGATAAAATATTTTTGGAGTATTCCTCAGAATTTTGCAGAAGAGTAACGGATAAAACGAGAGGTTACAAGTAAGAAATTCTACTTTATTATACTCAAAAAAGAAAAGTATTTGAAAAGCCAAACCTGTGTGTAAGTTCAGCTTCTACTGTAGCATGATTTTCATAGGTAATGTCACGAGTTATTTTGAAATTACCGATAAGTTGACGAGCGACGAAGTCGTGAGGGAATTTACCTACGGAAGTTCAAAACCACGAGGTGCATTTGTAGAACTATTTCACGAGAAAAAGAACAACAAATGTTTGAAAGCAGTAAAACATGTTATTTGATTTCCTAAATGATATAGGCCTTCATTCGCATGAGAATAAAACTTAACCTCACAAGTTACGGCATACTAACCTCTCAGCCATTTTGACATTTGAAAGTCGCGCTAACAGTCGAAGATCTGTGAGATGTATAATCCTTTGCCTGTTCCTAAACATACAGAATGTGTTATCGTGTTTGAGGGTGCGAAAACAAAATAACTGACTGGTGATTGCAGGTTGCGATTTTCAATGCTTTTACTACAAACTCAAATGTTGATCAATAATCCTCCCTCCGCAAAACAAAGATTTAACTGCAGTTTAAAATAATTTGGAAGCACATTAATATCTTTCCACTATTACTAACAACACAATATGAAACAAAACTCATGACCCAATAGTAATAGTCAATCGAGAAATTATTGCAGAGTAGGTAACGGCATATGCGATATTCAAGCCTCTGGCACAATGACCTCTGATGATGTATTTACAACTATTTATGAACCATACTGCAACTGTTAGAATTAAACATTGTAAACACAAAAAGAGAAATGGTACACGATACATCTCGATGGTTAATAGTTTACGAAGTATAAACGTTAAAATACGGGACACCTAACATTTGCTGTTTTCGAACTCTGTAATTAAAAGCTGCCGATAGGACAAATTACGCAACTGTCCCGTATAATACGAGAAAGATTGTGATGTTACAATATGCACCAGTTTACAATTAATACAGGTAGAAGTTAAATCTGCTACATCAGTGTAATTTTACGTCCAAGTCTTGACTGTTTTACCTCGTTTCAAATTTTCAGTAGCTTCAACTTTGCATATGTGCAATATTTAACATTTTTATTAAACACTCTGTAAATTATTACTAAAGGTTTTGTTTTTTATCATGCCACCGCTCAAAATATTAGAAAAGAGAAAAATTGAAATTAATTGTTCTTTCACACTAGCCGTGTGTAGGCTAAATGTGGAAACGCAGAGTCAGACTGAAGAATTCAATGCCATAGCCGGGATTTGAACCACGGATCTTCTGGTTTCCGTCCAGCCGCACTACCATTGTGCTACTATGGCCAACGTGCCGATGACATTAAATTCTCCAACTGACTCGTATTTTTCCGGTAAACCACTAGGAGTTCTCATAAACACATGAGACAACTACCTTAATGACCACTTACAACATGTAAGTACTTTAAGGCCCGGGCTTTATAGTTAACCACTATTAGTGTCAATTAATGGTAATTAATTGCTCTTTCACACTAGCCGTGTGTAGGCTAAATTGTGGAAACGTAGAGTCAGAATGAAAAATTCAATGCCATAGCCGGGATTTGAACCACGGATCTCCTGGTTTCCGTCCAGCTGCACTACCATTGAGCTACAATGGCCAACGTGCCGACATGACATTAAATTCTCCAACTGACTCGTATTTTCCCGGTAATCCACTTAGGAGTTCTCATACACACATGAAACAACTACCTTAATGACGACTTACAACATGTAAGTACTTTAAGGCCCGGGCTTTATAGAGAAAATTGTTGAACATAGCGTACTGTTATTACTTAAATTTTCTGGTGATTACGGTACTTTTTTTTCAAAACAATCTTCAACAATTCTTATCTTTTTACAGAAAATATTAGTTAGTTACTAACACTCCCCACATGGCAACCTTGGCCTTCGGGGTAGCCTCACCCCACCAAGTGATGACCGGACCCATTTCTCAGGTGGAGGCACCCAGAGGGCGGTGTCCATTACCTCCGATGATAGGGTGATAGTGAAGATGGCGGTGAGGTGAGAGGACCTACAGTTTTTACCGTGGACTCCGAACCACGTTGGGCATAGGGGATACTTCACGTGTGCTAGACAGAGGTGAAGGCGTGGATAGGGCCGACTTAAAATCGCCAACCCCAGAGCCGGGAATTTACAGAAAATATTACTTTAGCTTTTAGAAAGTATTAGTAGTAAAATTTTACTTTATTTTCCGAAGCTCACACTTTTGTAGTAGAAGTGATTCAATAATTTCCTTTACATATCTCACTCACATTTAAACAACTGAAAGACGGAATAAAAATTGATGATACAATAGGTCTACTTTCTCTGCTAATGACATTTCACACATACAATTTTACATTATAAGTTAAATATAAATAAGATTTCAAGCCGGATCTGAGAAGCACAGATCTACACAGCTTGATCATCATGTTAAGTAGTGACGTTTCTTTGACCTAATTAATTTTCTAAACTCACGCCATCTCCTGACCTGGCATTTAATTTACTGAAAACAGTCTTTTGTTCAGTGATGCGAGTATTAGTAGTGTTTTGTCTTTTTTGGTACTTGTGTTATATCCATTCATACATTTTGTTATTACATTTCTTAAAATATCCTGATGATGCAAGAGATTTACACTCCCGAAATGTCGATTTGTAATCGTCTTCTCACCTGGCTTGTTTCCCGAGAATATCTTCAACAAGTTAAATTAAATTTTTTAAATTAATTTCACGCATAATTTCGTTAGGAGTGATTTCATTAAGTGCTTAAGTTTCCACCTTATAACATGCACTAACAGTATTCGTCTAATTTTTACTAAACGAATTAATTTTTTCGTGTTAATAAGGTCTTGAAATTAAAACAATGAAAGCAAGACAAGAAGAAAAAGAGAAGGATAGAAATAAGAAAAGAAATAAATAAAACAAAAATATTACTGACTTTCAGATGAGTCCCTTAGTTGACACACTCACTTTTGAGAAAAAAATAAAAAAATTCAACAAAGAGTATTTAGACAACAGCATTTCGAAAATATCTTCTTTGGCAATCATCGAATATGTTAATGAGCTCTAAAACCTTTAGCATTTATTTGTGCATATCATACGAATTCCTAGGTATACATTTTACAGAAGAAATAAATTGGACACCAATTGTTGTCATATAATATTAAAGATATACATTTTACTTTTAATGCAAATATCTTGAATAAAGGAGTGTTAATTCAATCTACATCATTGTAGCCCTTTTCTAATTAAAATGGAGGAAACATTTTGAAAACAAATGGTGGGGATTTTCTTGAAAATCGTAGCTATTTGGAAGATAAACTTAATACAAGATTGGATTTTGTAATAATTTTGGTATTTGGTTGGTCTCTCCCTAATCCAACCCCCATCTCTTACACAAAGAGAGGTGCGTGGTACAAATGCCGTAAGAATCATCCTCCCTAAGGATTTTGGTTCAGGCTGGTTCAGCCCTTCACAAAATTCGTTTCCTAAATTCATTTTATTTAACGTAGTGTCAGTTTACAGCACCTCTTCAGGAATAAAGAGCATAAAGACATTACTAAATACACACACATCGCTCGATATATATACCAACAAGTTTCTAGAAATGTTTTTTTCTACTCAAATGACCCCATAAAATGTATTTCTGTAAAACACAGTTATGAAATTTTTTGTATGTGTGAGTAACGTACATATGTGCACGTGAAAATAAATTTGTGAGTTTGTTTCATTAAGCGAAACACATAGATATTCTTGTTTCGTATAGAACACACGACTTAGTTCACTCTGTATTTCACTAAGAGATATTTCGTAAAAACTGTTAAATTACCTATAGATAACATAACATAAGCCCACTGAAATCCTTACACTTCTAGGAAAGTCGCTCTTCAGTCTAATGCGATAAAAGCTAATAGAAACTTTTGACAGGTGAAATATCACTGTTACAAACCAAAACGATTAACACAATCCCGTGCTCCGTTACCGCAGAAGTAACTGCTGTTGAAGACATTACAGGCAATGAAATCTCTTATCGGGGGCAGCCTCTTAAATTCATCTTTCAGCGCTTATCTTTCCGGATACCAAATATTTACTGGTTTCTTGCACCAAGAAAGTGCCAACAAATATTTGTGTTGGCTATATTTTAAACTCTACTAAACAATGAACCTGCCACCGTACATGTCAACGTCATATGTTGTACGCCATGTTCCTCACGGATGCAACCAGATATGTTTGTAGAAACATCTTTAAGCAGTTAAGATCAACAACTATGTATTGTTTAAATGCACGTTAGAGAGCGAATGCTATTAAGATTCCCGAAAAGGCAAGTGTGAGATATTTCCCCTATGATAGTTCTCTTTGCTTAATTCTGCTTGGTGATTTAACATTCATTGCCCGCCTCGTTAGCATAGATGGAAGCGTGTCTGCCTAACGTTCAAGAGGTCCCGAGTTCGAATCTCGGTTAGGGTGAGTTAGCTGGATAAGTTTTTCTCCGGGGTTTTCCCTTGTCCTAAAAGACGGGGAACTCTAAGTACTAATAAAACTCATAGCGAACTACTTATGCAACCGCAAATTCCAGTCCAAAGTTAACAACCAACTATCGACTCCCGCCCAATCAAAGCGGGAGTCCCTCAGGGAAGTACTTTGGGGCCGATTATCTTTAACATAACCTTGAACGACATTCCAAAATCGAATTACACAGATTTGTATATTTATGCAGACGACACAGCAATTGTGACACAATCTGCCAAACTAGAGTTCATTCACCGGAGGCTTCAAAATGCTCTAAATAACCTAAAAGAATTGTTCACAAAATAGCGTAAACCCAAAGAAAACGCAAACCAAACCGCTCAACCGCAGATTCGGAAGATATCAGCTTCCCCCACTCTCTATATTCGGAGAAAATATTGAGTGGACGGACACAGTCACTTGACTTGGACTAAAGATAGACCAAAGACTCACCTGAAAAAATCAAGCCCTCCAAATCAGGAGAAAACCAAGTGCCCAATTAGTCAAGCTCTACCCTCTCATAAACATGAACTCGAAAATGATATATGAACATGGAACTCACTCTATATAAGACTCGTATTAGACCCATCTTCATCTACACGACTCCGCTGTGGGGGTACACCGCCATAACAATTGTACTAAGATTACAAACATTTCAAACAAAACTTTACGCATGATAGCGAAAGTATCTCATACAGCCTCTGCTGACTTATTACAAAGCGAATTAAAGATGTACACATTAGAACAGCTCATTAAGAAACTAGCTGATGGCACTAACAAAAACCTCGGGAAACACCACAATCCTCTAATAACACGCTTAGGAAACTACACCACAGAAATAAACATACACGCCAAACTCCTATATTAATTCGAGACAATACTCACACGACTATAACAACGACGTACAGAACTTTCTAGACAACCTTCTCAGAAATGGCCAACACAAGACAGTTAGGCTGTAACTCCCTTCACTAATCTTTTTCTTCTACTGACTTTTCCAGAACACTGCCGCAACAGAACCCTTGAAGCCCTTGACAGCCGTCAAGGCGGTCCGGGAATCTGAGGGCCTCCCACCAGTGTCCTACAGGTGCAGTGACAGCGGGCGACTGCATATGGAGCAGGACACTCCGACGACAGCCAGAGCAAGGTACACGACGATAACGAACGGCCACGCCGGAAGAGAGGAATACCAAACTCATAGTTTGCATTAACATATCCCACTACTAACAACTGACAAGACTAGGAAACTAGGACATATAATTTAAGTAGAGCCCATTTCAAGCGTGAATAGTAAGCCAAAATATTTTAATACATGACTTACAGGTCATCCTGGCCTGAGTTCCACTAACACAACATATGTATTACACATGATTAACAGCAGGTTTCAAGGTCACCACCAAGAAGCAACATTGACGCGGTCGCAGGCAACGCATGCCAGCTTAGCTTCCACGTACTAACCGGGGTGCTATGCGGGACCCGACTAAGAGCCATGACAAATGCACGTATACAAATATAAGACGTACGCGGAGGAGTTTTTTTAGTGAGAAAGCCTGGCCCCTGCAGAGCACAGGCACCCTCACACTGTTGGCCATTGAACTTGGGCTATCGCCTGTAACTGGGTTTTTCCGCTCCATGATAAAAAAAGTTCTAAGCCCTATGACCCTGGGCTCATTTGAGCATCATTTCATTCATCGTCCGATATGACTTAACGTTGGAGGACGTAAATAATAATAAAAAAGAAAACATAAACACCATAAACTACTCCAAAACTATACGCATGGTAAAGCATGGCCTTAGTTGGTTTAATTGCCGCTGTTACGTTGTTGGTAAAGGATTCATCTTGTAGAATGGCTACTGTTGAGTTTAAAACCTATAATATTTGGTTGGGTACAGATCCTTGTCTTTTACATGTGTATTTATTTAAATTAGTTTCAATAGTCCCCAATCTGGTCATAGATTTTGGATAGACTCCTTCTTTCCATGTAACCTCGGTACTTAACTAAAAGATTAGCTGAATTCCTTAGTCTAGGTTGTGTAAATTGCAAAAATAAAGTAATTTACTAAAGCACACTGTATTTTTGGCACGCGATTATGAAGGCGATAAGTGGAAACACACTAATACAAAAAGTGGTCATAAAGCTTTGATCTATTTCTGTAATAACGTATCTTTTTATATTTATTGCAGGTAATAAATGAGAATCAATTAATGGATGAACATGTGGCTGATGGTAATTACCATTCTGCAGTTTACTTCATTCCTAGGTGTGATAGGATTTCACAGGGAAATTTAACAACATGGAACAACATGCGCAAACATTTGTTACTTGTGAATAAATTTAAATGAACCATAAACATGGTCTGCGAGACCTTCTGTGGCAGCAGAGGCTGTGCAGTGAATCAGAGAAGAAATTGAAAGTACGCTGTCGTTTAAGAACGAATTACATATGTCTAACCAACGCCTTTGTAAGTTTTACTGCTTGAGCTAAAACAAAAATATACCACATTCAACTGCGCTACAAATTAGTTACTGAAGTTTAGAGCTCGTAAAGTTGTGTGCAATGGTTTGATAGAGGCCTCACACAATTTACACCTCATGGATCACATCCTGTTCACCAATGAGGCCACATTACACATCTGGGGAAAGATAAACAAACGTAATTGCTGGGATTAACAAACATAATATGGGATAACGAACCATCTCACCTCTTCATTTATTTCAAAGAGATATACCCAAAGTAAATGTGTGGCTTGGATTCACAAAGACCACAATTTATGATCCTTTCATGTTCACAGAAGTGACAATTAATAGCAGCGTTTACCTTGACATGCTTCAGTTATTTCTGGATCAACAGCAAATCGACATTACTGATACTGTTGTATTCCAACAGAAATGGGCAACTTCTCATGATGTGTTTATATGGGATTACCTCAATCAAAGGTGGAGAGACAGAAGACCAAATAAGTGGGAGATAAATACAAATACATACAAACCAAAATATTTATTAACTGAAGATACTAAAGAGGATTTAAAATATATAAACCGTTGCAATGAATAGGAGAAGGTCGTGCAGTATCGGCGGGTTAAGTGTTTTGACTTTACCCTGTGCATGTGGTGGTTAATGGGAATCTTACTATATTATTCTCTTATCTCAAGACATGTAGATAGTATAATGTAATTATTCTTATTTTTATTTACAGTACTTTATTACATTGAAAGTAAAAAGGCTAGAATTATAAGGTTTGTAGAAAGTGTCTTGCCACTGTCTTTTCTGTTACGATATAGACTGTCAGTGATACATTGCACTGCCACATTTAGAACAATAGTAGAATACAAGAGTATGAGAACTTATTGTCACTGTTTCTGCTCAGTTTGCAAATTTTTAGCTCACTGGTTTACAGAGATCGCAAATGTAGCGTTGCTAAAGGCCTCAGAATATCTTCCGTGCGCTAAGAGCTACAATAACCACCATCAAGCACTCAGAGCAGACAAACAACTGAAGAGAGGAAGAAGATATCAGACTATAGCGCACGTGGACACACAAGCTTGCTACTGCTACATGGAAACTTCAGCTACATGGAGGGTAAAAGGAAATAACGGTAGTGGCCGGTACTTCATGCCGGCCGATACTGCACAACACTCCCCTATAATATTTAAGGGTTAGACTAAAGATGTATGGTAGGCATAATATACTGTAGCAATAACGATAAAATGCAATTTCAACATTAAATGGAACGCTACTGTATAAATTAGTGACAGGACTGACCAACAAAGACTGACACTGATTTTTCCACCGATGTTTATTACTGCATTCAATGTTTACATGATCTTTTTCATAGTAGTCCCCCCCCCCTCCTTCAATGCACTTTTTATAGTGTTTCTGCCAGTCCTTGAACACGTGCTGCAGACCATTCTCTGTCAGGTACTTGAGAATCGCCTCACTTTTCTTGAGCACTGCTTCAGAGTTCTCAAATCGATTACTCCTAAGCTTTGCTGGCTGCATCGTTATGATCCTGAAGGAAAGCAAGCCAGCACAGTGTGGAAATCGCCAGGTTCACCAACACCAAAATAGGCAAAAGTTGTTCCTTCTGCAGGGAAGGTGATGGTGATGGACAGTGAAGTGACTGTAATGGAATGATTTACCAGCATGCAGTTCCCCCTCACACTATTGTTACAGCAGCATACTATACATCAGTATTGGCTACACTGAGAAAGCATATTGCAAAGAAACGACCACAGCTTTCTCGGACTGGGTGGAGACTTCATCATGACAATGCACAGCCTCACGTCGCAAATCAAGTCATGCAGTTTCTGGCTTGATTCAACATTACCAGTGTACCACATCCACCTTATAGGTCCGATCTTGCACCCTGTGACATTTTTTATTCCCATCACTAAAGGCAAAGCTTAGGGGTATTCGATTTGAGAACTCTGAAGCAGTGCTCAAGAAAAGTAAGACGATTCTCAAGGACCTGACAAAGAATGGTCTGCAGCACGTGTTCAAGGACTGGCAGAGACGCTATAAAAGTTGTATATAGGTAGAAGGGGACTACTTTGAAAAGTTCATGTAAAAATTGAATTGCAATAATAAACATCTGTGAAAAAAGTCAGTTTCAGTCTTTGTTGATGAGCCCTCGTAGTAATAGAACAAAAAGACTTATTTACTATAGTATTTTTAAGAATCCATAAGTTATGGTTCTGATATATGGCCATTGAAACTTACACCTCAGGTTATATTACTGGCTTTTGTTGGAGAGCAGCAAAAATATCTAGGAAGGACAAATAAAAATAAAGAAATGATAAAGAATGGTAAGAGGAAGGCTCACACTGGCTTGGAAGATAAAATTACAAACGCAATGAAGAATTGATTATAGAAGATAATCAGCCTACCAACAGAGAAGATTGAAAATGTATAACACATTAAAAGAAAACATTTTAATATCACTATATTTAAATTATGTTATATTAGATTCTGACTTATGTATAGAAACGTATAGTTTATCTTCTCTGGTAATTATATGATCATCAGCTGTAAATAATGCTTCTTTATATACTTTATACCCTGAAGCTGAAACAGTTTCCCTTGTTAATTCCTGAATTAGTAAACTGGTCTAATGTTATTTTGCATCACAAAATCTTAGGTGTTTCAGACTCTTAATATTTTAAAACAGATACATGAATGCAGTACAAGCGCCTCAGGTAGCCCAACAAGAGCTGCTGTGGTGAACCTCAGGTACGCTATTACTCCGATATTGGCATATCGGCTGAGCTTATGGTTTCAGGAAGAACAGAACGGTCATACACGCACTGATATGAGTCACGTGAAGTGTTAACCATCATACCGCTTGAGGTAGGGCGTGACTCGCATTCGATCCTTCCGGACACACATCTGACTTGGGGGCTTTCTGTGGTTTTCCTCTTGCCACTGCTGCACTCATCTTCATACTTCAAATTCCCTTCCCTTTTACGAGGGCTGTTCAATAAAGAATGACATGATTTTTTTACGGTCATAATTTTTCGCACTAAAATTCAATCTTATTATATTCTGTTAGCTTAATGTGAAACAAACACCCTTACTAGTTTCATTGTTTGTACTCCTGGTTCCCTCCTGTGAGAACTAGGCAAGTTCAGACATGTTCAGGATCGCCTACCGCTGCAATGGAGGTAACATGAAGTTAAAGTTGATGTAAGAGGAAGATGCGGAGTATCTTTCAAACGTAATCACTGCTGATGAAACTTGGCTACATCATTTTGATCCTGACAGCAAATAGCAAAGCTCAGTGTAGAAATCTCCCTTATCACCAACCCCCAAAAAGTCAAAAGTAGTTGCTTCTGCTGGGAAAGTTATGGTCATCTCATTCTTTGATATGCACGGAATGGTTTATCAGCATGTTGTACCTGCACACACACCAGTAACTCAACGATACTACAGGGATGCCCTGAAAACATTGCAAGTCCATATAAGGTGCAAAAGACCACATTTCCTTGAAGCTGGCCTGGATGCTGCAACACGATAATGCGCGACCGCATATTGTCAATGATGTTGCTGAATATCTTACAAAAATCAACGTGAAGTGCATTCCTCGCCCTCCCTATAGTCCGGATTTCGCCCCATGTGACTTTTTTCTATTACCTAAGTTGAAGAAACGCCATCGTGGAAGGCATTATCCATCATCAGAAGCAGTGGTGAAGGCTGCGGAGGCGATTTTGAAGGGTCTCTCAAAAAATGGTTCCCAGCATGTCTTTGAAGACTGACAGAAACACTGTGACAAGTGCATTGCATTCAGGGAAGACTATTTTGAGAAAGACCATCAAAATTATGAGGATGAGTAAAGGTATGTTGTCAAAAAAGGAAATTGTGGTCATTCTTTATTGAACACTCCTGGTACGTTTTCGATCATCCCCTTCTTATCCATTTCAGGGTTGCAGAAAAAGGCGAAAATATCTGGCGGGTTGCGGCTATGCGGTCTGTAAGGTTTCATCTCCAGCATCGGTCCGGGTCGTAGGTCTGTACATCGAGCACGTACGCGGCCGGTCTTCCCTAGCGTCGTTTCGGGCTACGCTGTTTGGGCGTCCTCTTCGCTGTGAGGCTCTTGATGTAAAGTCCTATAGGACAAGGTTGGCAGTTGCTATTACTAAAAATAGGATTACTACCCTAATTATTTATGTATAATAGAATTTACGTCCATGCTAGCACTCCTCTTCATCAGATCTGGTCAGCATATAGATCGCTTTCCTCATCCCCCCGTCCAAGGAGAATACGGAAGTACAAAGACTGTATGCCTGTACACGTACTTATACCTAATAGCCTGTTAAGATCTCTCAAGTAAGTTCTTGAGGTTCTTAAAATCCAAACCAAAAGTCCACGTCGTAAGGGCCGGGCGACAGAAAGAAGCTGATTGCCTTATGGGGTGGTGTATAGTTGGAGCTTACTGACCGTGGACCGCTACGGTAGCTATTAATGTCTATAAGCAGTTCGGCAAACCGATAAATTGGGCTCTAGTAAATCACAGACTACGCTAGCACACTACCTGTGGCCATCCTAATTACTCAAAGAAACAATGAATCAAGCGACTCTGGAAACGACTCTGGAAAAAGGCAACAGGAATATCTGGATGTGTTAATGAATTAGCATGGAGAAATAAATACATGAGAAAAGAAACAAAAGTTAAAATTTATAAAGCAGTAGTTGGACCAGTAGTGACGTATGCCTTGGAAACAAGAGCAGAGACCACAAGAATACGACGAATGATGGAAACAAGTGAAATGAAGGTGTTAAGGAGTATGGCTGGAAAAAACACTATGATAGAGTGAGAAATTAGAGTTATGTAAGATCCAACATGTAGCTGAAAGGGCGAAAAGAAGGAAACAGGAGTGAAATGCACATGTGTCCAGGATGTCTGGCGAAGGAATGGTAAACATAGTGAGAGAGAGAGAGTAATCCGGAAGTAAAAACATTCCAGGACGACCAAGAAAAAAATGGAAAGAGATTTTGATAGAACAGGCGATAAGTCTGACGCAAAGAGAATAAGAATAAGAACAAGAACAAGAAGAAGACGAAAGTTTTGTGGCCAGCTCTTTCTTGAACGGTCTAGAAACCCATCCCTGTTGGAAGAACCAAGCAAGACCTTGGGAACTCTATGCTAACTTGTTCGTAGTAAATGATTTGTCTACTTCTTCTGGTGTTCTTGTATGTTTTTGATTATTGGTTCTAAATATAGCTCCTTCACTGCGTTTGTAATCTCACTTGTGTATCATGTTGTATGTGCTATGAACAACAGCTGCTCTGCTTTTCTCTTGTCCTCCCAGCTTCTATAGCAAAGTTGGTATTATTAATGATTTTACTCATATAAGCGCACTATAGTATCTGTCTGCATTAATAAAGTGCTCATTATCGTGCTTATTGTCCCCAAGGTTAAAATTAAAATTAATATTCTGTTTGGAATATTCTCATCATCCAAATGTTAATATATATTCATGATAGTTAAGTTCACTTTCCAAAATTCTACTGCGCAGAGGATATCTTCACTGAAACTCCATTACTTTAGGGTAATATTTAAAACTTGGTAGGTTGCTTTCCCATGACTTTCTCCACCAGTTATCGTTTATGTTTATATAGCTTCCGCAAATTATACTAGAACCTGATTTATCTATGTGCTTCATGTTCATTCACATAAGACTTTGGAAAAGTGTTTCATACGTTCTTTCGGAAACATGTGAAAAGCAATTTACAAACAACATTTATGGAAAAGAAAAGTATTGAAACATTCAAAGCAATAATAACGGATATGTAGAAAATGCACTATAAAGTAATTACACAAAATTTCTTCCTAGTGAAAAGTACCTAAGAGGGTATTGCTAGGAAATCAAAAGTATATATTCCGTTCGTTATTCTTAGGTCATTCAGTAATTAGTGCCAACATTTGAATTAACAACAAAATATATTTTTGGAACAGTCACATCATTCAGTGCTTAGAAGTAATTTCCTCCGGAACCCTGCATCAATACCTAAACATGATGATTTCATAACTTATCAGAAAGAGGAATTAGACCAAGTAGCTCCACCATACCAGGTCAGTGACCTTGACAGTGATTTGAAGTGAGACCATGTTAAAAAATAAGAACTTCAAAAACCTATGGCCTCATTGAGTGCATTATTTCGAAAGCCTTTCACACAACCATCGTATATTATATTGCATATTTTAATGGACAACATATACTTGAATTCTAAAACATTCATACTTAAACTATGGACTTAAACGTAAACTAGTAATTAAGGATGTATCCTGATACCAACAATACTCGATTCTCATGATATTAGAAGGTATTGACATCGAACGATACTTCAGAAAATTCCTTCGATACCTTTTGGATACTTCGGTGGTAATTCCGCAATTTTTATTTTATTTTAAAATCATAAAATATTATTGCTGCAAGTGGAACATTTAAATAACATGTACTTAATCAGAGCAAATGTATGGTACTCTCTCATCGAGTTGCTGGCAACAGGCACAAGCAGTGGTTGAACCTCAAGTTCCTGTTCTTCCCTCCCGCATAATCGTAAAAATCTATCAGTTCACAAACTTTCCTTTGTGTTATTTTAAATGTCACCTACTGTCGGTTGGTTACCAACACTCCTCATATGCAGCCTTGGTATTCGGGGTAACCTCCTCCACCACCTGATGATGGGACCTATTTCTCAGGTGGAGGCACCCAGAGCCGGTCTATTACCTCCAACGACAGAGCGAGAGGACCTACAGCTTATACCTTGGACTCAAAACCACGTTGGGCATAGGGGACACTTCGCATATGCTAGAGAGAGGTGATGGCGTGGATAGGGCCGACTTAAAATCGCCAACCCCAGAGCTGGGAACCGAACTCGGGACCCTTTGCACGAACGAAACCATTGCGCTACCCCGGCGCCCTATGTCACCTCCTGTAGAGCCCGAGAAATTGCCGGGAAAGCGGTACCTATACAGTAATATTGTGCAATAAAATAATAGTGTGTTAAATTCACTGCCAGCTAAAAGTTCCCCCCAAAAATTACTGCATATCCCAAATACATTTTTCACCTCCCGCTTCTATGCTCTGGATTACTGGAAAACAAATTCAAATTTTCCAAAACTGAAAAAAATAGCCGCTAAATATTTGTGTATTCCACCTGCAACACTTTTTTTTTTTTCTGAACGACTATTTGGCACAGCAGGACTCATATGTGACAGAAGAACAAGTGTACTTGACAATGGAAGAGTGAAAATGCTAGAACTTTTAACAAAAGTCTATTTTTAAAAACACAATTTGCTTTTATATGACTAATATAGAGTGTATAAATAAGTACACTTGTGGTTATAATTTAGTCTCATTAAATATGTGCACATATTTAATTTCATTGGCATTACAGTTCTCCCAATATTCTATTTTGTATTTAAACTAGAAGTAGCAATGAGGTATCGATTATCGAAGTATCCGATATCTGGAAAATATCGTTTATCAGTATCGAGTATCGAAAGAAACTCCTATCGACCCATTCGTACTAATAATCTTCGTTTTCAAAATAAATATCTGGGAGTATGAGAACAGAGAAAGAAGTGAAGAAAGTAGGTAAGTCCAGCCTTTATTACATAAGTATGTTTATTAATTTCATACTAATTTCAAAAGCAAAGGACCCCAAATTTAAACATATCTTCGCAAATAAACAGTTCATTATCATTTGTATACTGACACCTGCCTATAACCGCCCAGTTGTCACATTACCACCCTTTAAAACTCGATTTCTGTTGATCACCAAAGCTAAAGATTCGCATGTATAGGGGCCAGTGTGAATGGACTGCGGGTCTGAGCACAAGTTTACCTTTACGAGTCACTTTTTGTTGTAATTATTTACTAAATTGAGCCATTACACTGCTTCATACATATCTGATGGATGTATGTCAACTAATTTACGAGATGAATTAGCCACCTAGGATACTGTAGAAGAAAGAAACATTTGAAGTTTGAAATACATTACTGAATGGACAGATAAAAAGAAAGTCCTTTATTGATCAGAATTTTAATAGTGTATTACATTTAACATATTAAAATTCCTAATCGTTACATACAAAGTTAATATAAAGCATTTTTGCATCAAAGGCAAGTGTACTTTTTACCAAGAACAGCATGCACTTTTTTACACGTATTAAAATCAGTTTTATCTCAAAATAAAATCCGAGCGTTTAGCGCTGAGGAGGGCACTACACGTCTTTCGTTTTTTGGAAGTTCTGCCACGTCCGGATGCGTGTTCTTCGTCGAGATGTGCCTCGGCTTCTTCCTCTCATCTCTGAGTGCTGCTGCACACGATTTTAGAGAGAAAGTGTAACACTGGGCCATTAGCCGAGAATGGAAAACAGCTGAGCCATTAGCTCTACATTGAAAACAGCAAGAAGGGGAGATGTCAGGAGTGACAACAAACATTTCAAGAAAAATACGTTCTTCCAGCGCTGCCTTCGAACGCTAGGGCTGTGTCGCAAACTCCAGACACACCGTATCACGTAAAAAATGCAAACAAAATATATGGACCACCAATATCGTTTTCCCAAAACAGAACCATCAGAACTCAGAATAAAATCTAATAATCAGGTTTCATAGACAGTAGGCTAGCAATAAAGAAGAATCAAGGGATCAAAATATACTCGGTTCTTTTAAGATAAATACAACTTTAATCGGATTGGAGTATGCTATTGGATTCGGCACTGCGACTACTCTATGTGCACCTATGCCCCAAGTGGAGAACCCCTGGACGAAGAATCAGGCGGGAAGAGACAGAGGGCGACCGTCCCAAGGAACCACAACACTACAGAGGGCAGGGTCCCTAATCTTTACCAGTTGGAAACTCCCCGGCAGGGCAGCACAACCGGCAGCTCACACGGCTGTGGTCCAGAAGCGGCCTCCACCTGACCGGGCTCGGAGACCGAAGACCGTCCTATTGTAGGAGGAAGTGCTTTAATTACAACATATCACCCTGCCATGCTGATGACGTGAGAAGAGAGATGACGTGAAATGATAATGGGGATGAAAAAATGTTGGAAGTGTCCTCCACCAGCATCTGTACATGTTTGCACTCATCTCACCATATTCTCTGAAGTTTCATGGAGAGTATCCTCGCCATTTTTTTTGTTTTGCTTTTGGATTTTGAAATTTACGTCTTCCAACGTTGTCATATCGGACGATGAATGGAATGGGTGAAATGATGCTCAAATGAGCCCAGGGTCCATAGAGCTTAGAGTTATCCGACATTTGTCTTTCAGGATAAGGGGAAACCCCAGAAAAAGCCTTATCCAAGTAACTAACCCTGACCGAGATTCGAACTCGGGACCTCCTGAACGTGAGGCAGACATGCTACCACCACGCTACCGAGGCGGGCATCCTCCCTAATGCTACTTATTTCGGTTCGAATGGATTCTTTGAGAACATCAATTCTGCGTGGCCTATTCTTGTACACTCTATTGTTTAGATACCCCCATAAGAAAAAATCCGGTGAGGCTACGTCAGGGGATCTGGGGGGCCACATACCTTTTGAGGTTGTTTGAGTATCAAAGACACTGGTTACAAGTTCCATGGTGTCATTAGATGTATGGTACGTTGCTCAATCTTGCTGGAAATAACCTTCTCTCAGTTCGATATAATCTCTGTAAAACTTCAGAGAATATGGTGAGACGAGTGCAAAAACATCTATATATGCTGATGGAGGACACTTCCAACAATTTTCTCTGAGATGTAAATAGTGTAGTGTAATCTCCCAATTGTGTATTATATTCTCCCAAAGTTGCACGCGTCTCCTATTATTGGTTCAAAAGATATGGCCTATTGAATTGGTTCAGGTTTACATGGATCACACTATATAACAATAGTAACTCCATTGTAGACGGAGACAAATGCGAGAGAGGCAAGAAGAGTTTATTTTTACCTTTAAAAAATAACGTGCTCCAAAGTAAGTTATATCGAACGATGTATCAAGGGGGTGAAATTATGCTATAAAGAGTTCAGGGCCCCTAGACCTTAGAGTTACAGGACATCCGGTTTCAGAAAACCCCAGAAAAACCGATATAAGGTAATTCACTCACCGAGATTCGAACTCGCCATCTCTTCAATGTGAGGCAGACATGCTGTCATCACGTAACAAACGCGGTCTCGGAATGAGCTACCGGGGTTGCCACACTACATGCAATAGGATCTGATTGATCCTACAGCACTTATAGTGTTATATACCATTATATTATAATGTTACCAGACGGTCCTTCTGCTAGAGGGTTATATTGCTACTTAAGTGGACTATTATTTGTCGCCTTTAATTACTATTACTTCCTTGAGCTTGTGTCTTACACTGTTACGAAACTCGCTGCAGATTATTTGTGTCGCTGAAACTGACAGCTCTACTTTATGTGCAAATCAACGACCATGTTGCTAAGGGGGCGCTTATGGCGAGTTGCCTTTCATGTTAGAGGTTAACTCTACAAACAGCGTGCCTCGACTGACTGAAACATTTCCGTTGTATCTTACACGTGTCGTCGCAAATTTGCTAAACTAGTTGTTTTCAGCACAATATACGCCGTTGTTTTTGGTACTCCATGCTAACAGCAGTGATGGAAATATGATTTATCACTATTTTTGTACTATAATAGAACTTCCCACCGTAACATTAATACTGTTATTTTTGTATGGGTAAGATAATTTCTCATACATATAAATGAAAAATTAGTTACCCTTTAACTTAATTCTTGCAGTGCATTTAGCATCACAGAGTAGCATTTGGAAATAAATTAATGCAAATTAATTCATCGAAGTAATGACAACAGAGGTTATGAATCTATTATCTAGTTGTACTTTGTCTGTAGACATATACCAGAAATAATTGTATCTGGTTAAATAGTTGAAACTCCTGAAAATATCTCTGGTGTAATTTTATTAGAAAAAGGACTTTATATTGGAAATAAAGAATCTGCACAGGCAATATTTTTATTTCAAAACAAATAATACAAAAAGAAAGAGTAATTTACCTACGAGAACAGACACAGCTGGCCTTCATAAAAGGAAAGCCTTTGATACTTTGAATAAAGAGGTGATTGGCTATCATGAACAAAAGGGGCGATCTACCAAGAAAGAAAGCGATACGACAATTAGAAACATCAGAAACAGATTTTTCAAGTCCGACACAGGTTCCAGGAGACTGGATGCAGTCAGAAATGAGTTTATCCGGAAATAAAAAAAAAATATTGAAACAGCCTCTCTACACAAAAGCAAAGGAAAAATGTGGTTTGTATATTTACATGCAGAACAAATAACAAACGAAATATTTAAATACAAACCAAAAGGCAAAAGAAACACTGGAAAGCCCATGAACATATTGCAAATCCGAGAGATTGGAAAATAAAATTGCTTTTAATAAGTGGTGCTGTCACCGGTTTCCGAGTATTTACTACGTGGTGTTCAAAGTACAGTTGAACAAAGATTTTGCAATTTCAATAGATTTATGAGGTCATAGCGCGTGAGGTCTCCACCAATATCTACCAAGAAATAGCTCCTCCAAGTCTGCATTTCTCAAGTCTGAAGTTAACCTACTTGTGAGATAGCACGGGACTCCCTAATTAATACTGACTGGAATGGAATGTTCCAATTTCATACTGCAAATTTCTCGCAAAAATATAGAGAGAAATCACTCGTAGGTCATGCAGAGCTAGGAAGTTGGTACCGATTTCCTTGAGTAGTGTAAGAGCAGCCAGACAGAGCTACTAGGATGCGCAAGGTTCATCGTAGAATACAACTCATTACTGCGAAACAGGTGTAACTGCATGACACAGAGCACGTTGGTAGGAACGAAGACATTCGAATAACATCTTTGTTGTACTTCAAAGATGGGCAGCTAAATTTGCCGTACAACAATTGTATGTCTTCTAGAAATATACTTATTCATGCACTTATTTACTTCATTATTTACATTTACATTTCAGTGGATACTGCAGCAAACATGGAAAAAAGAGAAGCCAGATCGAGAAACTAAATTAGCTGAAATCATTAAACAATTTGCAACGATTATCAATAAACTTAATCTTGTATTACGGGACATAGAATGAGTTTTTCATTTGAAAGTTTTCAGAGGTACATCATTATTTTTAGTAACACGGCCACAGATGAGTAAATATGTAGTAAAATTCCTGCTTTGTCATTTTTTCTAGTAAGAGTCTTCAGATATTTAAGAAATTAATTTTATTATTTGGATGTTATTTTACATTCGATCAGGAAATGTTACAATCTGCGTTATCATTGCTTGGTGTTGTCACAATGTGCCTATTTAAATAATGAGATCAGCCAGAGACGACCCCGTATGTACTATATAAGAATTTGTATGTTGTACATAATAATCTAAAAAGATGTGCATTTACGAATGTTGCATAAATCCCTATTTTTCTCTAATCAACCGGTTTCAGTGCCTCTCCGCAGTGCGTTTCTTATCTATGACTTGTTTGGATGCAGGGAGAAGGTCGGTCGCAATCAGCATAGGGAACGACGAGCGGTACGAACTTCCTATCCCAGGCTCATAAGGCACGAAAATTCTACCATAGACGCTCATTGCCATTATTTTAGGGCCATTATTAGTTCCTTTTAAGTGATTATGCTCACATATTTATCATTTGTAATGACATTGCGAGTCACAAAGTGACGAGAAAATCTAACTAGAAAGTTTGAAAATAAAGAGCAGCATTTGCTGCTGATTTATCAAACATCGATTGAGAAATAAATGAAATGAAATGAATTAATAAAATGAGAATTGGTCGTTGTATATTTGTTTGATCATTTAATACTCTCTGCTATTATGTGGTCTGGAAAACTAGAAATTCGCATGCAATATTATCAGGTTGCAACAGGAAACATTATAGGTCACTTAGTTTAAATATCCGATGCTGTCCGAGGTTTGGCAATTTATATCTACCTTTAGACTTTGTAGATTGCGCCTACACAACATATTTGCGTTTCTTTGGAGATACTTAAGATTATTAATTATGATGATGCTTAAAGAAAGACCCTCTAAAGCTGAAAAATACGAAATATAAAAGAGCACTTCAATATTGAAAAGATGTACAATTTATACTGATTTCTCGTGAAAGATGTTGAATGACATCTACATTGTTACATTCAGGCTGAAAGCACAAGAAAGATAAAATAGAAGAAAGACCAAAATTAGCCTTCAAAGAAGACAAAAATATTTTTTTATATACCCCGCCTTTAACTCCAATGGTCACATCAACGGTCGCTTTCCTTTGAAAAATATCGAAGGTGTTGACTCACATACGTTGAATTGCCTCCATTAGATCACGCACACATTCATACTTCCAGACTCTGGGGAAGATGGAGAAAGATCACCACCCCCAGCCGGGAATCGAATCCGGCAGGTAGGTGCTCAACCGACTGAGTTACGGGGCCAGCCAAGAATAATGTTCTTTAATTTTGCTTATTGTTATCACAGTTTAGTACAGTTCAACGATTTATTAATTTTAAATAAAGCGACTATAACACCTTTAAACTTGCAAAAGTGTAAGAAAAGGTGGCTCAGGTGTTGTAATTACTAATTTGATTGTGTTATTTCTCTACAATCAATATCAGAGATAATATCAACAAGTAATATGTGAATTTGCTGTTCCTTGTTTACTTTGCGAGGCAGCAAAGTAATTGTTTTTCTTCGGTTGGCAATGTTCAAGTTAATTCAGTGGAATCTCATCGAGAAATTAAAATGGAGGGGCTTTAATCATGATTAAGGAAATCATTAAAATACTTCGTTAAAGTTTCAATGAAACAGAACATTGATAGTTTGAAAAGTATTACATGAAATATGACTGGACGTTATGTCCCATGGGGATGTGGATACTTATAAAATAGCATTATAGAATTACATTGTATATGGTTCAAAAGCGCTTTTGTTCTAGCTACAAAGAGGACTGCTACACCTTGGATATAGGCTACATACTTATTAAAAATTGAGTAAAACGATTTAATATCTTCACGTTTTATATATACTATAAATATTTATACAGGATTTTGTGTTAGCTATAATGCCTATTTTGAACATTAAAATCTGTTTTAACAGCTTTGAATCTATTTTAGCATTAGGTTTTTTCATTATTAAAATAATAATGACTTTTTCATGCAGCAAAGAAAGAGGATTGTGTTTGACTAAAAACAATATATAGTTTGTAGAAAAGAGGCATGCTTTAGCATATATACAGAATGTTTCAGAAATACTTTTACAAACTTTGGGTATGGGTTCCTCACACCAAAAGAAGGGAAAAAGTTCTTATGAACATATGTTTCATAATTCTTTGTTTTATCGTTAGGAGGTGTTCAACACAGCGGCACATTTATAACACACAAAACTTATAAGAAATGCTCCAAATATGCTCTTCTTGCTTCTATGCATACCTGTACTCGTCGAATCATGGAATGGTGGTGAATGGTTTCGCAGGCTTCCATGACACGTCGATGAAGTGTTTCTGCATCAGGGATGGCAGCTCCATAAACCAATGATTTAAGATGCCCCCAGAGGTAAAAATACGCAGGATTGAGGTCGGGAGAACGTGGAGGACATGGAACTGGTGCTCCTCTGCCTAACCATCGGTCATGGTAGATACCAGTCAGTGCATTTCGAACAATGCGACTAAAATGTGCCGGAACCCCATCATGCATAAACCACTTCTTTCAGGGGCACATCTTCGTGAAGTAAGTAAAAGTGTGCTGGATAAAGTCCCTGTAGACAGTACCAGTACAACATGCTGGTAAAACGTATGGACCTACCAGATAGTCACCTACAATGCCAGCCCACACATTCTAGCCAGAAGAACAGGATGAGGATTATGGTCTGCCCATATGTGTACGTTGTGGAAATTAGTAATTCCATCTCTTCCAAACGTTACTTCGTCTCTAAACAAAACTGACGAGACAAACAATGGATTGGCCGTTTGTGCTACAAACTATCGGCGAAAGTTATCCCGTGGTGGATAATCGGCAGGCGAAAAGCCCTGCACACGTTGAATATGATATGGATACAGGAGCTGCTCATGAAGTACCTTCCATGCTGTCACGTGTGACGTACCAGACGCCACAGCCAATTGTCCTGTACTGATACCTAGGTCGTCCTCGACAAACTTTAACATCTGTCCTTCGCATTCCAGCGTACGAACTATTCTTGGTCTTCCTCGATCAATAGTCCGTGGTGCAATGGTTCCTGTCTCAGCGTTGGATGACTCGATTGTCTTCGTTCTGGAAACTCCATCTGATAGAGCCATGCGCCTTGCGTCCATTACTATTCACGTGACCATACATAAAAATCATGTCTGCCTGTTCACGAAAAGGTAATCCAGCCATGGTGGAACGAAACACGAGCAGTTAACTCCCTACATGTACACAATTGAAACATTGAAGACAGACTGACAACAAATGACAAACGTAAACAAGTCTCCATGGCAACACTTCATCTAACGTATGTAGTACGATAGGTCTAGGCCTTCTATGAGTGTATAGAGAAATGAAGTTTTGAGGTTGGACCGCGAAGGCATTTGAACTCACACTTTCATTGTGAAAGGAATAACATGAAATCCAAGGATTGTGGGACATGTGTTCATATTAACCTTTTTTCCTTCTTTTGGTGTGAGTAACCAATACCTGAAGTTTGTAAAAGTATATTTGAAACATCATGTATAAATTATTCCCTTTTGTGGAAAGAAAATTGAACACTTGTAGCCTCAGCACTCTGTCATCCGGTAGATTGGGTTGGTGAATCTTTTCCAGAAAGCAACAAGGGTCAATGACATATGTCCCATCGTGGCTTAAATAGCTTGTGTTCTTTTTAAGTGCACATATCCAAGCGTTCATAGATTGTTTTTCAAATGTATTTCAATCAGCTGATTTATATTATTGTTCTGAGCATGTATTATGCCTCTCAAAAATGGGGTGACTGCTGCATATGATCTTTAGAGCTCTTTTTATATTTCTGTTACAGTGAAAAGTTTAATTCTCAATGATTAATTGCTCTTTAAACTTTTAGAAAGCGAAATACATTTTATATGTATAACATGACTGTTTAACATATTAAAACTGTTCTGGGTGCCTAAAACTGTATCTTATCTCCGAAAAATACAGACATTAGAAAGCTGACCCTCTTTCTTTACATTAGGAAACTGAATAGTGTAAGGCTACTTGAAACTTCTTGTTAATGGTGCTAGGGAGAAATGTTTCCTTTCAAAACACAGCAAATCCAACACAAGTCTCTTCACAAGGATTGCACAGCATTCTTTATCCTCTTTCCATTTCTCTACCGAAAGTTTCGCTGTAAGCAGTCTGTAAAGTACTTCGAAAGAGAGGCTCTACCTTTTAGATTTATGAGGATGCCTGGACGGGTGGTTAGACACGAATTTTAAATTACGACGTACGGTAGACCATGAATTTTGTGAACCCTCCTTCTTGATTTCTGTATCTATGACTTTGTGCCCGCGATTTTGGCTATCCGCTCGCAATTTCCGTAGCTCAGAAATGTACTCTCGCTACAAAAAGAACAAATCTTGTATTATAATTGAAAAAGTTCTTAAATGTAGATCCAGAGATGTGGCACTTTTGGTGCCATCTCTACTGATCTCTACTACTAGAGACTGCTGGGGCATTAGTTAACTAATCGACTTAATGAAGGCTAATAAATGGACCATTTTATGCGAATTTCTAACCTTTTGAAATGCACATGCTGCAAGGGAAGTGTATGTACATAGCTACAGGACAATTGGAACTATTCAAATTAGTGAAGTGACAGAATTTTTTGAGATTTTAGTTCTTTAACTGCTTAGGTCAAATCCTTATGAATGGGATTAAATGGGTGAAAGCATACTCAAATGATCCCAGGGTTCATAGAGCTTAAACTTACCCGAAATTCATATTTCAAGATCAGGGAAATTCCCAGGCAAAAGCTTATTCAGACAACTCAACTTGAGGGATATAAAATTTGACTAAGTCAGCTAGTAAATGTCACAGAAAATTTAACTGGTTGTTGTGTGACGGTGAAAACCGAACGAATGGCAGTTAAAAAAACTGAAAAAAACACACAATGAAATTTACAAATATAAATGCTGCAGTCTACCCAATTTTGAGGACATCACCGTATTTGCTGGGAAACTTAAAAAGTGTGATTTGTGTATCAGCTAGTAAAAGCCTGAATGATTTATTTTCTAGCTACCATTTGTATGCTTAAAAATTTCACAAGAACTTAATCGTCTTATTTGGCAAGTAAATTCTCATTTGGGTAAGCCAAAAGCTTTCAGATGCCAGAATGGAATGGAGGTACAGTTGCAAGCGTATAGAAAACGTTATTATGAAGGCAAACAGTGCATCTGCACACTCATCTTTCATGTACTATCAATTCATAACCTAAGCATACGGCAGGAATTATCAGAACCGATAACTTCCTTTGCTTTATTTTCACGTAAATAACTGTTTTCTCGTGTTTTCAAGTATTGGCACATTCTCATTTTATACGTTCCATAGTATACGTTTCGGTTCATATTAATGATATTTTGTGTATCTCCTTATAATTAAAAATTAAAGAATGAGCGGTTTTTTAAAAATGCTTATTACACAATATTCACACATTTAGTAAACATTTGAAATATAGAAAAATAATAGAAAACGTTTTCATCTTTGAAAGTAATATAAAAATAGAACGAACATTCTTCTGTCTACGAGGGACAAAAGTAATTTTCTTCATTTTTTTAAAATGAGAAGATGGTACACCAGGTGAAACAATCATCATAAGTAACAACATCTATTGTTAATTCAACCGCAGAAACATAGTCAGCGGAGGGGGAATGATACGTACACAGAGTACCGAAAGAGAGAGATGAGCAGCTGATCGGCATGCCTAAGGTTTTTTATTTTAAAGAAGACATTGTCAAGTTATTAAAAGTGAGATATCTCAGTTGCCAACCATTTCTGGAAACACAACCATGAAATTGGTCAAAGTATACAACTATTGAAACATGTACAAACAGTTAATGAATTAGATATTTGGGAAAAAATTTATATCCTAAATAGTGAAACAAAAAACCTTTTGAATTTTGAGATACCACCATTAAACAGTGTTTTACAACTTATTAAAAAATTTAAAAAATCCAACATTGATGTCGTTGAAACAAATTTAAAGAACATAGACCCAGTTGAAATTAACCCATATGTCAACCAATCTAGTTTACTCCAGGAACATATGAGCGAGGCACATCTCCCACAGACAACCAGTAACTTAAATATTGGTCAAGAGAGCGAGGGGGAAAAAGAAAAAATGGAATTTCATCCGCCACCATAGGTCTACAGTTCAAGTGATCCACATCCAGAGGAAACAGTTACAACCAGTCAACACCACAGAGGACCATCAGCCACCTGTGTCCAGCCACAGTGTTCCAGTCCCAGAAGTTGGCAGTACAAATCAGGCAATAACCAAATGACAATCACAGGAGCATAAGTTTCTTGGAAGGTTCGGCTCTTCTCTTCCTTAGTAGCTGGTCAACACCCACTGAAGATGGTCAAAACCTGACCGAAAAGCGCTTCTGGAGATATGAAGAACATCTCATCTGAGTGAGTAATCCTAAAAATGTTTGACAACTACTCAGTTTTTATACATGCCTAAGGTTATTCGAATTGAAATCACGATGGGAAACGGACCTGTGCTAACAACATGATCGCCGATGGAAGTGTGTGGTGTTATCCGGTGAGTCCGTCATCCATGAACGCCTATAGACCGTGTATGGTGACGAGGTCATGCCTGCTCCAATAGTTGGTCGTTGATGATGAAGGTCGAAATAGCCATCCCTCCACATCCACGATGGAAACCAACACTGCTAGAGTACAGGTCATGGTGTTAGCGGACAGGCGCATTACGGTGTCAGATGTAACATCTACATGGGTATTAGCCTTGTCAGGCCCATCACATGCTCCATGACGTGTTGGGCTACCGAAAAGTGTCCACAAGTGGCCAAATCACAAGAACCCAGAATCACAAAATAAATGAAGAATGACAATCAGCCTCGATCACTTGATAATCTACGAGAGAGAAGGAAACAAGTTTCTGTTTAGAATCATCACAGGTGATGAGATATGACCACCTCAATGACGTGGAAGCATCCCAATTCACCAGTGAAGAACAATTCAAAATAATCCTCTCTGCAAGAAGGTTTACAGTGTTCTGGGACGCGAAAGATTCCTTGTATCGCAGGGCACGCAGTTTTACCAGAGTGGTTTGTTCAAACTGACTTCACGCTACGGCAAATTTCTCAATGTCAGAAGCGACTATTTAGAAACATACTTTAAGGTTTGTAGTTCATGATGCCACGGTATATTTTTATTTGGCAATAAATTTTCAGTTGAAAAAATGACGAAACTTACCTCCGGAACACCCCTCGTACTTCATGTTATTCCATACAAATATATAAACAAATTATTACCCAATTAATAATGTTCTTGTTAGTGCAAAGAGAATATAGGAAACCGTGTGCTTTAAGCGGTAGTAAAATTATTTAAAGCTGGTCGCCATGTGATAGCTTTGAAAATTTACATTAAGATTCTCTATGGACGGTCCTTAATTGCTGTGGTTCTCAGCATCCCATTCCCCATCGGACGTTAAAGACCATTTAATTTTGTCCAGAGGTCCTCTTTATTGGGCTTGTTGTGGTTTTCTGTGCCGTACATCTAGACACGGTATTACCGGCTTTACTTCCCTTCCGAAGGAAGGCATGCTCAGGATTTTTGTGTCCAAAAACTTCCATCGCATTCCGTAAAGTTTCAGCCCAGCACCTTGAGAACCAGAGGCTACACGTTACCCTAGAAATATGAACGATTGCTTTGAAATTTGGGTGTGCTTGCATTTCCAATAGAAAACGGAAAGCTTAAAAAAGGGAATATATTGGAAACGCTTTACTGAAAAAGGTGATATAAATATTGTTTTAATGAGAGCTATAGCTTTGTGCAGTAAAGTTTTGTCCACACCTTACGGTTTACCAGTTATATAGTATCTGTCAGCAGTTTAAGGACAGCACAAGAAATAATATATATAGAAAGACACTTATTGATAAATCGTAAAAAAAAGAATCTGTGGCATTCGTGTTATACTTAGTATTTTATGTGCAATTCTTTGGACTTATAGTGAGCCTTCATTTGGCCTGGTATTGAGTTCCTGTTCAGATTTGGGTTTCCTTTTCGCCAACTTCACTACAATTGAGTTCCAAAGATTCTCAATTGGATTAAGATTAGGCGGACATGCTGGCCAAGGCAGCAGGTCTGTGTCCTGATCCTGGAACCAGATTCTTGTGAACCAACTTCTGCGTCAGGTACATTATCTTGTTGGAACATATTGCCAAGTGCAACCATTCAAGAGAAAATTAATATTTTTCCATAAAATTGCATCTTTTTAACCACTTCTCTTTATTAGGTCATCATAATATCCACAGTGTTAGAGCTAGAGAGTTCTGCTTTGCAGCAGAAAACTTCATTTTTGACATACGTTTGATCCATTTATAAAATGCTTTAGTTTTCGCAAAAGTTTAAGGACTAGAATGAAACGTCTGATATTTAGGTGTGTCCCTATACTTTTGACGGACACTAGTCATTTAGGTTTGTCAGAATATGTTGAACTCTTGGAGTAAATAACGCGATGCCCACATCTGAAGGTTGGGTGGTAGCCTGTCTGCCTCACATCACAAGAGGTCCGGAGTTCGAATGAGGTATTTACTGAGGTGTTCCCTTATCTGAAAGATGGATGTCTGGTAACTCTAAACTCTATAGATCCTGGGCTCATTGAAACATTATTGATCCTCCGATAAAAAACGCACGCAACAGGAGCTAGTTTCATAGGTTTAGTGTGCGACATAGTCTCTTTCATACGCTATGCTCTTGGCCTTTCCACCGGTCTTAACTATACAACTACACCAATTAAGCATTTTTGCACCTAATAGTTTCTATAGCAGATTTTACTTTATTTCTAGAAAGAGTATATCCTCTTTATTTTCCTCTTTTCTTTTCTTCTTCCCTTGCCAATATCAAGTTGTCCGCGTATAAGACTGAATATTACGTCGAGCGTAAACTCCTCTGCCCTACATTTTTCATGATCTGAAGACCTTCTCTTGTTTCACCTGACAAAAAAGGAATCCTATCTTCCTTATGAATACCGGCTACTGTCTGCCGGAAATGACAGCCACTGGAAGTTTATGTTCCTAAGACTTCTTTCCTTCTGTGCCTTGTATTTTTACTTTTGCTATCACTTTCCTACGGCAAAACAACTTTAACGTTCTAACAAAAAGTGGGTAAAAAGTAAAAGGTCTTGATAAGACCTTAAAGGTTGAAGCGATCTTAAATAAAGCTTATTAAAAATGGATACCAAGATTCTCTAGAAATAAACGTTCTGACGTCTTATAAATCCCCAAAACTCCTTCCCTTTCTCCTGTCTCTCTCTCTCTCTCTCTCTCTCTCTCTCTCTCTCTCTCTCTCTCTCTCTCTCTCTCTCTCTCTCTCTCTGGAGTTTGTATGCCTGTCAGATGAGACAGCATCTGAAATCCTTAATATAGTAAAATGTAACTTCTATTACTGGAAATGTTATATCACGCAAGAGTCTTAAGGTCTTCCACAAGTTTAGAAAGTTTCTGAGAAGAAACCGCTCAGTACATTTTCTATTCAACTGTGCTTCTGTTGAAGAGGCTGCCTACATTAGGATCTGTGAATCCACTTTTGCTATATCGTTTGTGTACTATATTAATTCAATCAATGTACCATGAGTCTGGAGATTGACTTTATTTTTTAATTCGTGTACTTAATTTTCTTTTGCTATACAGGATGTTGATGAACTACATCGAAATATTTTCAAAACAAGTGGAGATATCTTAAACAAATAATTTAAGATAGGAGACTTATAGTTTGTTGGTTCATATGTGGAAGTTACGGCTATATTTTTTTTAAAGTGCCATACGCCACTGCAAATAATGATACCACTTGATTGCACAACACATGAAAATGAAGAGACATGTCGGAGCACTCCCTTTGGCGCAGTAGTTATGACATTAGCTTTGAAGCGAAAGGTGAACGAGTTCGAGTCTCTTCGACTCTTTTTGTTTATCTTTTGTTTTGTTTGTTTCGTAATTTTTTAATATTATGTGTACGCTTTTAATTATTGTATAAATGTATACATTTTACGGTGTAATTTCCCCTTGTCAACACAATTAATTACAGATCTTTATAACGTTGAATCCTGCTTAATACTTTCACATGCTGTACGTCCAAATGAAAGGTGTTTTAAAGGATGAACGAACTTGCATAAAATAAAAATTAAATGCAACTCTTTATGTCACACTGGAAATGGCGACCTGCACATTCAATGCAAAGTTGACAGTGGCAAAAGACTGTCGTACTGTGTTGAAAAACTTTACATGCTGCTATTAGGTCCTCTTCTGAGTGAGGTGGAAACTTCCGTCCTGCTCAAAATAATTATTATATCATTAGTTATATATTATCTATATATTATTTTGTATATAATAATTCATATGAATATACTTCAATTGCACATATTATTTCTCTTGTAGCATGTGCTCGGCTTGCTTGGCAGCTGAAGTTCTCGTAAGGGAGGTTTTATGACTTTGTTTACTTGGAACCATTGTTCGTAGACCCTAAGTGGAGCAGGTTTTTGTATAAGCTGGGGTTCGAGCTCCCAGAAAAGCGTTTGTTTGGTGAAAGTTTGATAAACTTGGAAACAAATAGGTCTCAGCACATATTTGGCAACCTATCAGAAGGCAGAACGCCACACACACTATGTATACCGCTAAAACAGGGCCAATGGTGTTTCAGGTGAGCTGACGCCATGGCGAGCCTGAGTTGTGTATAAATATTTGGGAAAACGTATAGTTTTGTCGAAGGTATTCGAAAAACTGCTCCTCTTCCGGCTTCTTCCTCATCTAGAGGAAAGGGGCCTAATCCCGGAACACCAGTTTGGCTTCCGTTCTGGCCACTCCACGACCGAGCAGCTACTGCGGGTTGCCGAGAAGGCCTCCCTGGAATTCCAGGAAAGGTCTAAAACGGTAGCAGTGCTGCTCGACGTGGAGAAGGCATTCGCCTTAACCTGGCACGAGGGGCTCATTTACAAGCTCCTAGAGCATGAGATCCCCCTTCCATACATTTCCTTGGTAGCCGGTTTCCTCGGAAACCGAAGCTTCCGAGTAAAGGTGGAGGGGGCACTGTCCACAGAGCGGCCCATTGGCGCTGGTGTGCCGGAAGGCAGTGTGCTGTCGCCGGCGCTCTTTGCAGCTTACATGGCCGACATTGCAACACACCACAACACAAAGAACCTGTCAGTATGCGGACGATATCATGATCTTCGCAGTAAATAGAAATACACGGTACAGCTTCCAGCAAATCCAAACCCAGCTCCGGGCCATTGGCGAATGGAGCGCAAAATGACGAATGTCAATTAACCCGGAGAAGAGCTCTGCAATTCTCCTGGCGAAAACCAGAGCCAACTGGTTGCAGCAGAACTTCGTTTTACGGCGCCGTAGAATCCCATGGGTACAAACGGCGAAGTATCTCGGAGTGACGCTGGACCGTAAGTTAACTTACGTTCCGCACGTCAAGGGCAAGCTCCAGCTGGGGCACGTCGCACTCCGGAGCCTATACCCTATTTTCAGATCAACAATGCCCATCCGAATCAAACTCCAGCTGTATCGGGCGATCATTCCGCCTATGATTCTGTACGGCTGTGAGATCTGGGGAACAGTGGCTAATACCTCTTTCGTCAGGCTCTAGACGCTGCAGAACAAGGCACTTCGCATCATTTACGATACAGGTTTTAGATTCCCTGCTCATATCTTACATCAGCACTCCCAAATCCCGTACATTGTCGATGTCATTCGCGAGAGGGCACGATCAATGTACGACAAAATCCAAATTCACCCCAACCCTTTAGTGAACTCCCTGGGAAGGTATGACCCGAGAGATCAAAGACGCTTGCCGTCCTTCAGACTACCGAGAGACGTCTTGGGGCCCCTTGGTTAACCCAAGAAAACCCCAGATGTCTCTGGGACCAATTTTTACGCCTGATGGTTCAAGCGCTACACAACCCGTAACTAAAACGGAGCAAAAAATTAAATCGTGTCTTCCAAAGGGGGAACGATTAAGTGCAGCTGCCCACGAGATTTAACTCAAAGGGGCAACCCATTCCAAATTCCAAACAAATTCAAACACCCCAGCAGAACATGGAACCAAATACCAGCTCATTTCGCAGGTTAAGCCGCAAAGCGGCTAGGTACTACGGCATAAGACACCCGGACGGGGAAAAAGAAAAATAGCCCCGCCTGATTATGACTACCTCTGGACCTCTGAGTAACCCCCATTTGCCGACATAAAGTAACACGGGAAATCTGCGCTACTCGTGCTTAGATTATCGCGCTTAAAATGGCCCGTAGATTCCCCGTGTAAGTGAAATCCGACAACGAGGGGAATAATTCGGAGTGCCAGCTGTAGGTATTATTCGTTCCGGTGAAACCTGCAAGCCGAGGACATTGACCGACTCACACCATCAGGCTGTATCTGGCAGTTATGTACATGTAGTAACAGAAAATAAAAAGTGTCTATGAGATTTCTTCGACATATAATTCGAGCTTTCCGACCTGTCCATTCGACTCTGGATTTCCGACACCTGTAGCCAGTGCGGACGCAGCCGAAGTACCCAACATCACAAAATCATCGAATAACGTCGGAGAAAGCAGCAGAAGCCAGAAGCCGCCACTTTGAGGGAGGACCTAAAAACGCGTCCTGTGACTTTGTGGACACTGCTGAGACCAGCTGACCGTCTCATGAGGTACGTATTGAAAAGACGAAGGAAAAAGTTAACTGCGTGACAGGAACTGAACAAATGACCTTTGGAACACCAGTTTTCGGCATCACAGATTGGGCCACCAGAATAGTTACAGAAATGCACTACAGGAGGCTATGTGATGCAAGAAGGCGGTTAATCGCTGTCCAGTGTCCAATAATTTCACCCACCTTGCTTAACGCAAATAACTGTATAATGTTTTGCCTCACATCATGCATTACCTATTTCAACTTGCTTATATTAATCACGTCTATAATCCCTCAAATTATTTTGGCATAGTTCATTAACATCTTGTGTAAGTAGTACTGAACTAATGTGTGAACAATTGCTTTTTATGCTTATGTTTTTTTGGTCTGCCTACATTTAAAGAAGAGAGCATTCCAATTTAACCCTTATAGCAAGTATGCTGTTTTGTAGATGATAACAGAAAATTATGGTCATACGGCACCAAATGTAAACCTTAACTAAATCCAAGGTATGTTTCGTTAAATTTACCATAACATATACTGATTACTTTGCTTGCTTGTTCAGGTAAACAGCTGTTAAAACTTGAACTTTATCGTATGTAAGTACACTAAATAGGACTACACTAAGTATAAAATACTCTGAAATAAAGGTGGAGAGTAGATTCTTCATATGAAAATATGACAAATAGGTGAAAACGCATGAATTTTGGGCTACTGTTGTACCTTTGCATTTTACTTCGTACATTCAAAGAACTGAGCGTATTTCAGTTTACGTAATACCAAACGACTGATACAAGACCATCGAGTTATATATTAATTTTATTCAAAAAGGCATTGAGCTGTCACGGAGTCTGTTTACTTTCATAATTTGTGTACATTTTTGATTCTTTGTGACTTGTACACACAAATAATCTACTACAATTGCACTGGTGTAGCACCACGACAGGTTAATCATTTCATGAATAGGAAGAAGTGGATACATGCATGAGGACCACAACTCCAGAACCTGCACGTTTGGCCAGTCTTAAAAATTTTGATTCTTATGTGTGGTGTTACGTCAAATAATTATGTTATAAAACCAAAATTCAAAATGCACAGACAATTAATTTTCGCGTCATGGAAACCAATGAAACTATTTGACACTGTGAGTCTTTGAAAAGGTACGACATTTCATAATCCAAAGAAGCGAGAGGAGATACCTTAAATATTTCCATCACCTAGAACATTCTGAACACCTATTAGCGTCGACATCGGCTCTGGTGGAAGGGCTCTAGCTCCCGAGATCACGTGTTTAAACTCGGCGGATTTTTTTTTTTTTTTTTTTCGTGCGGAAAATCCTTAGTACAGCCATCTTAAGAAGGAAAACAAAGCCGGTAGTCCAGTGTCGTAGAATTAGGACACGTATAAGAAGCTTTAACCTTTTTATCCACGCCTAGGAACAAAATTAAGCGGTCTATGATGCCCAACTGGGACGCCGACTAGCTAGGGCGTGCATAAACCTAAACTCAGTTTATTTTTCTCACGTAAGCTGACAATTTCAATATATCATATGTTATTTAATTCCATTTCAATAATAACTCAAAAGGATACATTTGCGACATTCGTTTACATGTATTTTCACATTCTTTTAGTGGAAGAAACCTGCCCTCAAATACCTGTAACCTGAGTGAATGAAGCGAACAGACTGCCTCAGGTAGATACATACGTGTAGTATGGGTGGCCTACTCGTGAATGCGAAAGGGGCTTCACTTACGACATAGTAGCAATACAAAGTTTTGTCCTGCTCCCGAGGCACAGCAATGCAGGTGTTTCATTTCCTGGTCGAGTTCAAGAGGTAATCATTGTAGTCCATATAATGAACAATGTCTTATATTATATAAACGCCATAGAAAGGAGTCACAATATCCATAATGTCATGGATATGAATCATTGCTTCAACTATGGATTTCTTTAAAATGTGTAGTTAACCAAGAATACAGTATGTTTATTCCAAAGGAGTGATTATTTAAAAATTGGAAAGTTTTAACACAGATTCACTACAAAATGAACATCTCACTCTCTATTTAAGGGTTAATACTAGGCTTTTAAAACTCATGGGTCGGACACACGTACAATAACAATATATGTTAAAACCAATTTCATCACTATTTTTCCTATAATTTCACGATGAAGGATTAAGTGAGTTCATCCTTTATTCCTTGTCTAATATCAAGAGGTCATTTTGTTTCGTCAAGACACAAAACAAAAAAACTGTCTTAGTCCTTGCCTAAAAGACAGAGGTAGTTTATGGACAAATATGTAGAAGCAAGGTTCTAATTCCAGACATCATTGTGACTTTTTCCTACTTTAGAAATACGAAATATATATTACGCGCATTGTAATACAAAGTTCAATTTCTATGGCTTACTTGATTTTATGGCGCATATGCTCACACATAAAAATTGAAACACCCTACCCAAAAGTTTTATTCCTATATGTAAAATCAAACAAACATGTAAATTTAGTGTCGGTTGTGTAAAGCCTCTACTTCTATTACTGCCCTCATTGTACGGGGCGCATGATACCAAAAACCTACTATAATTTCACGAGAAGATACTTCGAGTATATAGCCAGCATAGCTCCACACATTTTACGTCAGCACCATTCATAAAAGATGAATGGGCCCGAATGTTTACTCAACTATATTATGGCAATTTTCTAATAATATTAAAATTGTTTTGATAATTACAAGTATACGTTATTTGCGTTTTTATAAATGAATGGGCTTAAAGTGCGATCCATATAAACCTGAACCACTTCAATAGGCCATAACTTTTGAACCAATTATAGGACACACGTGCAACTTTTGGAGAATATAATACACAATTAGGAGATCACGTTACACTATTCGCATCTCACAGAAAGTTTTGGAAGTGTCCTCCACCAGCATCTATACATGTCTGCTCTCGTATCACCATATTCCCTGAAGTTTTATGGAGATGATATCGAATTGAGAGAAGGTTATTTCCAGCAAGATGGTGCAACGTTCCATACATCTAATGACAGCATGGAACTTGTAGCCAGTTTCTTTGATAATTGAATAATTTCAAAAAGTCTGTGACCCACCAGATCCCCTGATCTAACCTCACCGAATTATTTCTTGTGGGGGGTATCTAAAACAGAGTGGAAAAGAAAAAGCCACGAACAATTGATGTTGTCAAGGAATCCATTCGAACCGAAATAAGTGACATTGGCGAGGTACTCACCGTAAAACTTCAAAGAATATGGTGAGACGAGTGCAAACATGAATAGATGCCGGTGGAGGACACCTGCGACATTTTCTCTGACATGTAAATAGTGTAATGTAATCTTCCAATTGTGTATTATATTCTCCCAAAGTTGCCCGTGTGTCCTACTATTGGTTCAAAAGTTGTGGCCTATTCAAATGGTTTAGGTTTATATGGATCGCATTTTGTTATTTACCTTTTGCAAGAAAAACACAAGGCACTGCTATTAAAGTAAGAATAATAAAAACAAACATGCACATGAAGGACTTGAACTCATTTTGGTCCACTTACGAGACATGTGCGTTTTACCGCTCGGCTACCATGCAGACAGCCAAGTCGCAAAACAGCTGTCTATTAATCGCATAGCCGTGAAATGAAGCCAGAATGGTATCAAAGCGTACATTTCAAAACTTCATTGTTATTTCACACTGGCCGTGTGTAGGCAAAACTATGGAAAGGTAGAATCCGGATGCAAAACTCAGTGCTATAGCTGAGGTTGAATTTTTAAGACTGGCTCTACCTTTCCAAAACGTATATTGTGAACGCATCGTCATCGAATGCTTCCGATATTTGCCGAATGAACTTTTGTTTCTGGTGACTGCTCATTCCTATTTTTTCTAAGCCTGTACATATTTTATTAGTGTTAAGAAACAGGATAGAGGAGTTTAAAGCTTTGACAATTAATTTCTAGGGGACAAGGCTGCGAGATAAAGTGAGGGCTGCAAACATAAGGAAGAAGTTACGAATTAAATCGACAGTTGTAGAAATGTATAACTTGAAGCCTTCACGGCGAGCGTTATGAAGCAAAACTTCGCGGGTGATCAGCCGTTTTAGGTGTGTGAATGTCGAGCTTTCGGTCATGGAGCATACAATGGCCGAAAGCTAGATATTCATAAACTTGAAACAGCTGATCACCCGCGAAGTTTTGATTAATAAACAATATAAAAACAGGTAGAGTCGTTTATATGGTAGAAAAAGAACATTTCACTGTGTAGCCGAATTTATCCGGGCACATACAATATGAATGACTAATATCTAGTCGAATGTACGAGGAGGCGAGTTGGAATTTTCGGTTGGGTCAGAGCAGAACAAGTTAACGTTGGCAGGGGCTGCAATGGGTGGAGCAACACGCTAAATGATTTAGCATGTAGGAAGCACCCTGCTTACCTTATGGTCCCTTATTGCCCAACATGAGCCCCATGCTCGTTCGTATACGTCAATAAATCGTTGCAACTTCCCAAGCTATTTCTAAACAGTTTTCTGTTATTAATGGCACCGCCAGAGGCAGGCTAACGTAGCCTTCAAATAGCTATTCAACAGTTTAACAATGTTAAATTATTTGTTATTCTATCCGGGAGAATTATACAAAGTAACTTAGTTATTTCAAATGTCAGTGTAATGTTTTCAGATGTATAAAAATGTAATTTCCTTTTGTACGAGGGTCCTGGGCCTCACAATAAAAAAAAAAAACATGTAAACTTTTGTCTTTATTTCTCAAAATGTTCTCCAGAAAGGCTAATACATTCTTCATATAAGTGTTCTAATTTAATTAAACCATATCTGTAGTGCGATTTTTCATGGCCCTTATATCACTGACCTCCTCATTGCTGTGCAATATTCGTCCTCCAACATTTTTTTGAGGTTCGGGAACAGGTGGTAGTCACTGGGTGCTAGATCAGGCAAATAGGGTGGATGTTCAAGCAATTCCAACTTTAATTCGCACATTTTTCCCATTACAATGAAGTACAGACCGGGGCGTTGTCGTGAAGAAACAAGCTCTTTTTCATTGCCAAATGAGGCTTTTTCTTTTCACCTCATCACTCAAACGTTGCAGTAAGCTTGCTTAGTAGTCACTAGTGATACTTTTGCCCTTTTCCAGGTCATCAATAAAAATAATTCTCTGTGTATCCCTGAAAGCTCTTGCCATAACCTTGTTAGCTTACAAAATTGACTTTGCCTTTTTAGGAGTTGGTTCACCTGGTGCAATCCATAGTTTTGACTGTGATTTACTTCCTGGAGTGTAGTGATGTATCCAAATTTCTTCCATAGTAATAAGCTGTCTCAAAAGTTCATTGGGATTTTTACGGTAGAGCTCCAAATTCTTAATAGAAAGTTTTTCTTTGCAACCCATCTTGCATAAACCTTCTGAAAGCCCAAAACATTGCTTAAAATATTACCTGTACGTTCGTTTGATATGTTTACAGCCCTTCGTATCTCAAAAATCTTTAATCTGACATCTTCCAGTAGTAAACTACGCATTTTTTCAATGGTCTCTCAATTTGTGACTTCCACAGGGCGTCCAGAGCAAGGCTCATCACTAGAGGTATATGTCCCATTTTAAACTCTGCAACGCACCTTTTAATCATTGTAAATGAAGCGATAGAGTCTTTTAATGTGCTGTTCATTTCCTCCTTGATTTCTTTGAGTATTAAGCCTTTCAAATGGAAGCATTTCATCACTGCTCGTTTCTCCAAATCCTCCATTTTCGTGAAACCCCTACACTTACCCTGTTTAAAATGCTGTCATTCAAAAACTAAACAAGCTATTGACCTGTGACTATGAATACAAATTAATTTAGAGTTAAACTCTATAATGCTATCCGCTATAGTGGCCCAGTGGCGCCATCTCTATATGAGGCCCAGGACCTATGAGCCGACCCTCGTATTTATATTCACATTATTGTATCTAAATTCACGTTTATTCTGTATCTCTTCTACAGAAGTTTTACAAAATCCTTTTATGTGTCTACTTCGTGCTAATCGAGATACTTGTCGGATAATAATTATTCATGACTAAACTATCGTGACGTATAAAATTACAGCATGAGATTGGAATATTGTCAGACGCAGATCGAGTCCGATAAACTTGCCGCGGTAGCAACAACGAAGAATAATACAAAATGGATAGGAAAACATCGATTTAGGGTTGCATTATCAGTGGAGTGTGGAATTTGATGTTATGATGTTTTCTACTTCGATTAAAAAATGTACTTAAAATTGGTATGATTGCTATATACATTGATTTTCTAGCCGATAATTCGATGTAGAGGGTTAGACGGTAACTTTCATCCAGCCCGAAAATCTATACAATTATGTGTATATTATCCATATATTATTTATATATAATAATTATTATATATGGTTTAATTGTGTATATACTTTTTATTATATACGTACACATGTAAACTGTTGTCGGCTTGCCTGGCAGCTTAAGTTCTCTTAAGGGGAAATTTTATGACGCTGTTTACTAGTAACCATTGTCTGGGGACCCTAAGGGGAGCAGGCTTTTGTATGAGCTGGAGTTCAAGGTCCCAGCAGAAGGTCTGTTTTGGTGAAAGTTTGATAAAGCAGGGAAACAAATAGGCCTCAGCAGAGATTCTGCCTATCAGTAGGCAGAGAGCCACCCACGCTATGTATAGTGCCAAAATATGGCCAATCGTGTTTCAGATGAGCTGACGCCAGGAAGATGCTGAGTTGTGTATAAATATCTGGGAAAACGTATAGTAAGCCCCATTTGTCGAAATAAAGTAACACGGGAAATCTGCGCTACTAGCGATTACATTATCGCGCCTAAAATGGCCCGTAGATCCCGCGTGTGAGTAATAAGTGCAAGTGAAATCCGACAGAGAGGGGAATAATTCGGAATGCCAGCTAAAGGCATTCTTCCTGTAGAGCCTGCAAGCCAACGACATCAGTCGACTGACATCAGACTGTATCTGGTAGTTATGTATGGAAAGTGACAGAAAATAAAATGTGTCTCTTACATATCTTCGACGTACAATTCGGGCTTCCGACCTGTCCATTCGACCCTTGATCTCCAACACCTGTAGCCAGTCCGGCACATGTAAGATCTTGCTCCTAAGTGGAGCCAGCTTGTTGCTTGTAGTACAGGTTAAGTCTTGTTGCGGTGTGCTGACGACGCTGCAGAGGTGACGGAATGGTGGTCGGAGATTCACCGGTGAAGTTGGACTTGTTCATCCAGGATCTGATCAGCTTGGTATGTATGCTGTGTGGGTCCTTGGTGGTGATGCCGTTTGTGAAGTTCTTTAGACAGGTTACGCGAGTCTGTTAGTTCAAAGATCTTGATGTCGGCAATTTGTGTCGTTAAGTGTTCAGCCTTCCTTTGAAGAGAGAGGAGGGTGTCCGTGTTGGCGGCTGCGGTGGATGAGATCCTTTTCACTCAGTGTAAATGTCGGTGAGTAGTTTGTCGTGTGCAGTAATGGCGTCGAGTCTTGTGGTTAGGTGCTGTAATGCTTCAGAGGCGGCGACGTGATTGGAGCTGACAGCGGGGACTACATCTTCCAGATTGCCTATACGTGTGTTGATATTCAGTACTTCCGAGTAGAGGTCCTAAATGTCATCAGAAGGGGTTCTTGGTGAGGCGGTATGGGCGAAGCGCTCCTCTATGTGTTGAAGACGCCTGTTGGTGTGCTGGATTTCCCCGCGTAACCCTTGCGGAATGTGTAGCACATCGGGCGAAGTGGTGATGTGGTCGGCGCTGGTGATTGAGGTCTTACTTGTCGGCTTCAGTTGGCGAGGATAGAGAGGGCACTGCGCCTGTCCAGAAGAGTGGCCATAACCATTGCAGGTAGCACAGTAACGGCGTCGACGGCGTAGATCATGTTCCCTGCATTCTGATGTGAGTGTGGAGGCACCACAGTAGTTGCACTTAGGTGGTGTAGTGCAGGTGGAGATGTCATGCCCAAACTTGCAGCATCTTCGGCAGGGGAAGTGTTGTTCGTGCTTGCTGGTCTCTATTACCAGGCATTGCCCTAACAAGGGCAGGCTGGTACTCAAGGCAGCGTGGCGTTCCCCTGCATCTGTGAACTGAATTCGCACAGGGTTGTGGGGCCGCGCCGGGTGGTGATCCTGGTTGCTCTCGTTACAGAGGGCCACTGATGTGAAGCGGCGGTGTAGACAAAGCGAATGGGGAGATCACGAGGAACTCAACAATGACGGCCGTGAGGGTTACTGGAGACTTGGTTGCTGGCTGCAGCTGCGGTGAAGGTTCTCGGGTACCGGCAACTGTGGGTGAGGGTGGCAAGCTGAAGTTAGCTACAGACGGTTGCGTGGTGACTGGTGATGCTCTGCAGGATGACCCAGGTGCCGAGGGAGACGGCTGAGGGCTGGGCGACTGGCGAGAGTTCGGCGCAGTTGGAGAGGCTGGTCGAGAAGCCCAAAACCTCCCGGTCAGCTCCACTGTAGGTCCTTTCTGGGCCGTTGAGGGTGGCTGGGAGACGGGTGACGGTGCCCAGAGCTGGCTGGTGTCGGCTGTGTTGAGCCTTTCTTCGTCAGCTGGCTGTGCTGCTTCTCTTTGCCGGCGTTCTTCTTCCCCATGCTGCGTGTCCACGAAGAGATGTTCACACCTCGGAGTCCCCTCAAAATTTCCGCCGCTCCTGACACAGCCGAGACATCATTGAATAACTTCGGAGAAAGCAGCAGAAGTAGAAGACAGAAGCCGCCATATTGAGGGAGGACCTCGAAACGCGTACTGTGACTTTAAGGACGCTGCTGAGACCGGCAGACTGTCTCAAGGGCCATGTACGAAACCAGGTAATTTAGAACTGCAGTAGCTAAGGGAACATATAAATATAATTAAATTAATTGTAACTTAACCGCACGCAGTGAGAAGGCAATTTTCCCACTAAATGCACGAAAGCGTGCTATTACGATACTTGTTTTGATTTTTTTTAATGTTTCACTTTACACAATCAAAGAAGATAAACGCTGTTACGTATTTCCTTGCAGGAAAAAGTAAAAAACAGAAAATTGAATCGGCGATCAACTGTTTCATTATATCCGGCTTTGCAATTCAACTGTTTGCATAACCACGAGGTGTAAAAAATATAGTCACAAAAACGCATTCGACACAATTACTGTTTTAATGAGCTTCTGTATTTATTGTGCAATACGCTTTTCTTTATTTCTTACGCATTACTAGTTACACTAATTAAAAACAAATTCGCTCAGAGTGATATTTTCATAACTTGAAAATGCACACTTTATTAGTCATAATTATTCTAAATTTAGTTTTAATAAAAGTGGCTGAAACATCATTTATGTTGAAGATAATTCGCTGTTGGTTTCTTAAAAATTTTATTGGAAGATGGTGAAGTAAACATCAACCTTCGTATTTTTCAACAGAAATACTTATTTCTAACTTGTTTGCTTTCTCAGCTACCTATTAATAGGAAACAAAAGAGTATTGAAATATTGGTTTGGAATTAGTAAATTAGAAAATACTTAGATCATCTATAATTAGTGGCAACATTTGAATTAACAATAAATAAAACATTTTTGGAGCAGTCACATTATTGCAGTGCTTAGAAATAATCTCCTCCAACATGAACTCGTCCCCACACATCAGGGAGCCGACGGATGCCATCCACAGCGTCTTGTCCTAATATATGAACAGGCTGCTCTACTGCTGCTATACGAGGTGAATTCAAGTTACAATACCTATGTTTTTATTGAGGACTGGTTCCAGATAGGAACTTCTATTCCTTTTTTAAATACACGTGGACGCTTTGTGAATGCGTGGCAGAAATGGCAGTACTGTACGATGCATAGAACTCTAGTAGCACCGACGAGAGTTATGACTGTTGATACTTAAAATGGCAACGTTTTCATGGCAGGAACAGCGTTTTATCATTCGTTTTCTCCATTCACGTATTGAAACTCATTGCCAGTTCAGTGAGACATGTGGTGATGGTACCACGGATGTCTAATATGCATTCCTGGGTGCGAAAGTTCAATGAAGGCAGAACATCGTGTGATAACAAAGAAAGACAGTTGCAGACATTACCTCCAAAACTGACATTTCCATGGCATCTGTGCACACAATCCTGCATGAAGATCTGAAATCCTCCAAAACAACGTTCTCCACTCCCTGGATCATGTCGTCAGACCGGCTGGTGCGAGGCCGCGACTGTCTTGGTTTGCTGTCACACGATGTTCTGCCTTCACTGAACTGTCGTACCCAGGAACGCACATTAGACACATCCATGGTGCCACAACCACATGCCTCACTCAACTGGCGATGAATTTCAATAGGTGTTACACCACAAAAATGGAGAAAACGAATGATTACACGCTGTTCTTACAATGAAAACGCCACCATTGTATGTATAAAAAACAGTGATAACTCTTGTCCATGCCACTAGAGTTTTATGCATTGTACAGTGGTGCTATCTCTGTCGCGTATTCACAAAGTGTCCATGTGTATGGTTTTTTAACAGATGTTGCTATCTGGTACCAGTCCTGAAAAAAAAATGTGTTATAACTTGAACATACCTCGTAATTGCCCGCCTGGTTCTAAAGCGAACTCATCTACGTGTTAATTTAATTTTCTTAAAAATGTAGAAACCACATGGGCTCATATCTGGCGAGTATGGAGGATGCTTCGGAATTTACCTGTTCGCTTGGTCAGTTAATTTATTATATAAGTCTTCTGATCTAACTTTCTTTGGCAGACATTTAAAATAATATGTACAGAAAAGTTACCGAACTTTATTTCAACAATATGGGATATTTCCAAACCTTGAAGTTACTCACATTTGTAACCGTAAGCTTTATCATTTTTACTTTGGCTTACATATTCTCGGCTACTTCTTTAAAATGGATGCACAACGAGCAGATGTGTAGGTATGTACTACGTATTTGAAATATGGCTTCAGGGAACATATTTTATTATAACATTGACAGGTGCTCTTTGATTTATAGCGCTGCAGGCTTTTGCTTTAGTTGTCTGAAGGTGGCGTGACTGCCTGGTAGAATGAAATTCACTTAAGAAAATCAGTGATGACAGCGCAGGAAATAACACAGGTGTTGGCTCAAATCCTAACTCGTCTCCTACAGTATGCCTGAAGAAATGGAAATAAAAACAGTAATGTCCTGTGTAAATGTTATGTGAGGTTAAAGGATAATATTCATATACCCAGCATTTTCTAAGAAAACTACTAACGCTATTGTGCTAAAGTGCACAGTAAATAATCGCAAGAGAGGGAGTCTCTTCATATAAAAATATTTTAATTCTTAAATATAGATGTAGTCCGCGCCGTGGTCAAGCGGTTATACAGCTTGACTCTCACCAAGGGGACACGGGTTCGATCCTACGCGAGGCAAATTGAGATCCGTGTTGGACAACACGGAGCTGGGCGAGTTTTCTCAGGACCTCCGATTTCCGTCGCCATCATTCCATTGTCATAACAGGATCTTTTCCATGCCTGCGACATTCTTCTCTTGGTTACTTTTGTTGTTTTGTCTTTGAAAGACACCAGTTGTTCTACATAGACATACTCTGGTGTGTAGATTAAAGACTTGTCATCGATTATTATTTGGGCTTCGGCGCTGTTTTGTCATTACTTGGGTCTTGCACATATTCATGGTGAGGCTCGCCTTTCTGCTGTGGAAACACAGTTCCTGTACCATTCTTTGTAATTTCTGCGGCGATGAAGAGAACACCTCCATGTCGTCAGCGAATCTCCGGCAAGTTAGCCTTACACCTTAATGTTTACTCCCTTCTATTTTGCGAAATATGTCTTCTAAGAGATATTTTGTGTTAGATTGGGTCAACCATTTAGAGAGGGCGAGAGACAGAGAGAGCACCTATTGATAAAATGTTTTGTCATGTGAATGCACCAAGCTTACAGCTGAAAACAATATTCCTAGCAATACTGAAAAGAAGGCAAATAACAAATGTTTTTAATATAAAGGCATTTTTAAGTGAGAATTATCTCTTGAAAATGTTTCTCCCGATTTCTAATCTGAATTATTACAAAGTATTTTATTTATCTGACCTTTTATTCACAAGTTATGTTGCACATGCTCATACACGATACCAGCGTGCTTTAAAACGGGGATTTGCGTTAGATTGAATTCACATCATTCTATGCCTTAGGTTTTTGTTTTTTATTTACGTCCTCCAACGTTGAGTTATATCGGACGATGAATGGAATGGGTGAAATTGTGCTCAAATGAGCCCGAGGTCCATAGAGCTTAGAATTACCCGAGATTCGTCTTTCAGGATAAGGGAAAACCCCGGAAAAAACCTTATCCAGGTAGCTCACCCTGACCGAGATTCGAACTCGGGACTTCTTGAACGTGAGGCAGACATGCTACCACCACGCTACCGAGGCGGGCTGCCTTAGGTTAGATCACAGGGAATCCAAAGTAACAGCTTGTAAGAGGGTATCGAGTAAAGTTATAAATCAATATTGGGAAATCTTCCCGAAAAAGAGCTATGGAGGTCTCTGACAGAAGAACTCTGTACTCCTAAAGCTATACGTGCAGTAACACACTCTACATACTAGTTTCTACTCTTTACATTGAATGTGAGAAAGAAACAGATCAAAAAAGCGCCTCTTTTGTTTTATTTTCAATATGCGCTATTACTTCACGTGTTAGTTCAGTTGCTACTGAGCAACCTGCACTCGCCCACTTTCTTCTATAACTCCAACTATAACTGTGTCTGATATTGTGACTTCGTGTGTTGGTAGAATTAAAAGTCTTGTTTGCTGACATTTAAATCACAGTAAACAGAAGCTTTGTACAACCATTGCAGCAGCAAAAAGGCGTGACATTGACAAACAGCAGTCTTCAAGGTCGACTCAATGATCCGTACGTAAACAAACGAAATAAATAATTTCAGTACAGTTCAAATGTCCATTGAGACAATACTATCACACAACTCAACTCCACTGCACAACGACAACGACTCAAATGACTCTTTTTCACAATTTGCTGCTGTTTATACCTCCCAGTCATTGTTCTAGAGTGCAGGAAACCATTCGATAACAATCACGACGATATCAGAAAAGCGGAAAACTCCAGACTTCTATCCGTCTCTTTCTTTCTGCCCACGCGCACAGATCTGGCTTTACGGCGGCTACAACACAATAATGCGATCGTTGACAATGTTAGCTTTATATTCAAGATATATAACCAAAAGACATCGTGATTTGGGGAACATTTGGCGGAAGATTGGCAAGGAATTGAAGTCATCCTGTGTTATACTACTTTTTTGTGAAATTAATTCATCTTTTGAGTTTATACGTATTGGTAAAAAATGTTTCCCAGTTTTCATGCGCAAGTTGCCTAAAACATATCAACCAGTTTATCTGGAAAAGAGTACTGCAATTGATGTCGTACTTCTATTAAATTGCAGTTCGCACTAGCGTTCTTTCAAGCTGAAGGATATTAATTGTTTGAAGAAAACAAAATTACATAAGAGAACCAATGGCTCTTTCGTAAGAATCGCTTCACACTTCCAGACTATAGTTTATCAAATTTTAAACGAGTTATCTGTAACATTTAAATGCTATTCTAGGCTACAAATTTTAACAAAGAAAACTAGCCATTTATATTACAAATTCACGAGTGTGAATTTGAAACTGTGCGGGAATTTGAAACCCATTATAATGAGAGCAGCGAACGATAGCCTGGCAACCGAAATGAAGGCGACGAACGAGGCTCTTGCCGCAAAAATCAAAGAGCAGTTGACCGGCGTGAGGGATGACGTCGCGGAGCTGGGCAAGCGGATGGGTCAAGTGGACCAGCGCCTTAACAATTTAGAAGAAAAGGCCGACAGTAACACCAAGTCGCTGACCGCAGTCCAGATGACGGCGGCGCCCAAGGAGATCTGGGAGACCCTACAAAACCGCTTTGGAAACCACCACTTAGTCGCAGCTACCACAGCCAGCTGAAATCTAGGTCGTAGAAGCCAGGGAAGACGCAAAGAGAGAGAGAGAGAGAGGGAGAGAGAGAGAGAGAGGGAGAGAGAGAGAGAGTAGTTGCTGCTTCTCCGGAGTAAGGTCCCAGAAGTCTTGGAGGAAGTGCAAGCCGGTACTGCAGGAGGACACCTGGGAGCAAACCGAACGATCGTCAAACTCCGACAGCGCTACTACTGGATGAGGCTCCGAGCAGACGCTGAGAGATGTTGCCGTCAATGTCACGTGTGCGCGGTGAGTCGTAGGCTCCAAACTAAAAACCGGGGTCGCATGCAGCAGTACAACGTCGGAACGGCAATCGAACGCATCACTGTCAACATAGCTGGACCATTTTCAGTGTCCGACCGAGGCAAAAAGTACCTGATGGTGGTCGTGGACTACATCACCAAGTGGCTGGAGGTGTATGCTATCCCGAACCAGGAGGCGAAGAAGATCACAGACTGCCTCGTGGAGCAACTGTTCTGCCGTTTTGGAGTGCTGTTAGAGCTCCACAGTGATCAGGGCACCAATTTTGAGTCTAACCTAATGAAGGAGGCACTGGAAAGACTTGGAGTGAACAAGACCCGCACAAAACCTCTACATCCACAGTCGGACGCATGGTCGAGAGATACATCAGAACCCTAGAAGAACACCTGAGAAAGGTCGTGGCCAGCCTCAGCGAGACTGGGACGTCAAGATGCCACTGTTCTTGCTGGCTTACCGCTCGTCAACACTCGACACCACTGGAATGACGCCAGGAAGCTTAATGTTCGGCCGAGAGTTACATCTCCCTTGTTACCTAGCTTTTTGGAGCTCCCCGGAAGCGAAACAGAGAGCAACCGAGTATCTGGAGAACCTCGTGGACCATCTCCACGACATGCATGAGATGGCTCTTCAGAACATCCAGATGGCGAGCGACCGCATGAAGACGCGGTACGACAGGCAAGCCAACAGTCAATGATTCCAGCAAGGTGACCTGGTCTGGTTGTATCGCCCTACCCGGACCAAGAGATGCTGCCCGAAACTTCAACAACCGTAGCAAAGGGCGTACCGGATGGTAAAGAGAATTTACGACGTGGACTACCACATTCAGAAAGTGCCCCGAGGAAAGAAGGTGGTGGTACACCTGGATCATCTGGCCCGCTACGATGGTGCTGTTCGGTACGACCAACCTTGAGGAGGGAGCAGTGTCCCCGAGGCGTGCTGAATCACAGCGACAAGCGAGGGCCCGTGCGAAAGAGACAGATACCGCTCAAGCCACGCCCACATGTGGATGAATGCTTGAGTCTTGCTGAGGAGAGATGGGGCGGGGACAGAAAGAGATGTCTGGTAAGATCTCTCTCCTTCGCCTGTCGCCTTGAAGGATCGTGTGGCTTCGCCAACCTTCGAGAAACAGCGGCTGTTTATAAATGCGGCTGAGCTGGAGCTGCTAGAGTGAGTCAGTCGTGCAAATATTCTGCTAGTGAGTGAATGCAGTTGTCTATAGACGTGTGACAGAAGCTATTTGTGCCACAGTATCATAAAAACCGTCGCTGATGGCACTGCACACCAATCTGCAGAACATTTCTGGTCTGGTACAGCAGTTAAATGAGCGGAAAACACGTTTAGATAAATCATATGACATTTGCACCATAATGCAAATTATACTGAGAAATAGGACTCGCATTCTGCGCCCTTTATAATTTTATAGTTATTCCTGGTATGCCGAAATCTTTGAACCTCAAAAAACATTCTTCACTTTCCAATAAAATTTCAGCACCCAATTTATCGGAAAATGAGAGCACCACAATGTATATAATTTTAAAAATAGATGAACGTATTTCTATACTATTAATCGCCTTCTGAGTCATAAATAAAAATTATACCTTCTGTCTCATTTCGTTTTTAAGAAGTAGTGTTTCAAAGAGTACAAACATTACCTACTTGTATTTATACTTGGTACAACACATACATATATCTTGTTAATACACACGATTAATGTCACTGGTTTGAATTTTGAAATACTTTGGACCTTCTGAAGTGCTAAGTCAACAAACCTCAAAATCAGTATTCGGCGATGTACTTTTTAATATTGTGACCGATCGCATTATTTCGTTGAAGCCGCGCAAAGTCGGAGCTACACGTGGGCAGGCACAGATAGTGGCGTTCAGCGCTAAACGCTTGCGAGAGAAAGAAAGAAACAGAGAAAGAGACAGAGATATTTCGATTGTTCTCTCGCTACGTCGTGAAAGGCCGTGAAACTTCGGCAGCTTTCGAGAAACAATGGTTCGGTTATAAGTAAGCGGCAAGGGACGAGTCAGGCAATTGCAGTTGTTCAGTGTGTGAGTTGTTAATGGAGCTGCGAGTTGAGAACTGTTTATTGTGCGTGTGGCTGTTTGAAGTGTACCGCAGGTGATTTCATTTGCTTGTTTACGTGTGGTGAAGCAACGAGAGACTGAGTTGGTGTATGTTACGTAACCTTTAGAGCATGTAAGGGGTGTAAAAAGTGGTTTTTCACTGGAATAAAGAACATTTTGAATTTCTGCAAACCAGATTTTAATTCTACGAACCCACAAAGTCACAATATTGATTTTTGCATCAACTTTCTGTACCCCCTTGTACCTATAGCGAAATATATATTTACTTACGCAAATTAACATGTAGTAGATAAAACGGCCACGCCGTGGCTCAGTGGTTAGACCGTTTGGCTCTCACCAAGACGGCCCGAGTTCGATCCCAGGCGACCGCAAAGTGAGATTTGTGATGGACAACACGGCGTTGGGGCGGGTTTTCTCCGGGACCTCCGGTTTCCCCCGCCATCTCATTCCACCGGTGCTCCATCTTCATCCCATGTATCATCAGTGTCACCGCCTGCGGTGCCGTATGTAGTAAAAGCGGGCGTTAAACACTACACATTTCATTTTTTTGTAGTAAATAAAATAATCTGCTTTTATTAGTATGGTCTATAGAAAATCTTAGAGAACGTTATGCAGTTATGGTCTTTTCTTAAGTGTGGATTTTAGGCTCAATGGATCACAAAATGAGAATTTTTGACAAATAAATGTATAAACATTTTATCAATTCCTGTAATTTCTCACTCTAAGGAATACCAATTTTGATGAAAATAACTTACTTTCATTATTGTTTAATTTATACAGACCTCTATAATTTCTGTGGTGATAACAGGCACTTCCAGTTGACAAAACATTTTAAAATTAGCTTATGCATTGAATACACTCACATACAATCCCATATCTACAGAAGATAGGAAAGGATTTTGGGTAAAAAGAATTCTACATCTCAACCGGGCTTCAAACCCAGGACCTCTGGATTGAAAAGCCAGAAGTTATCAATCAGGGCGGTATTACCTAATGATAGTTATTACAACCTTTTCCATTATATCAATAACACTTCTTGTTTGTGGGAGCAATCACAGCGAAAGTCTAAAATCATTGACTGTGTCTGCTTTAAAGGGGGAAAAATGGTGTTCCCTACTTATGAAAGTCGTGTAATGGCAAAAAATACTGCAAGAGAGAGAGAGTCTATGCTGCAAACAAATGCGTTGATGCACGGAAGAGATAAATGAACAGAAGCGTCGCTGGCGTCCACAATGAAACTCACAGGGAAGCATGTTCCATGGTGGGTCTCTTCTGTGCATGGTCAGCGAATGCCCTGGGAGATACTGACTAAGACATTAATGAATTCTCTTGGCCCAGCAAGACAAAAGAGGAGGCGTTACTCCAAGGAACTAAGGACGGTGAGAAACGGATCACAAAAGGACTTACTGCAGTCGAGTAGGAAAATTAAGGCTGGTCCTCAGCAAAGCTTGCAGTAAATGAATCAGCAGGGGTATTTCATGACCTTGATTCCTTACCTTTGAAGTGGGCAAGGATAGCATTAACGCTGCATTTCATTTTAAGTAGAAGTGGGCAATAATTGTACTTAGAACAATTATGGTAATGCATACATGAAATTTTCAAACCTCATTGAAAAGTGACAAAAATACTATTTCGTATAAAATATAAATTATACATTTTAAGAAAGCAAAGTATTCTCTATTTGCTCCGTTTGCTAACAATTAACTGACGTTATAAATGCAAAGACACAAGCTTATTAATACGCAAATCAACTTTAAATCTTGTTTTCCCGTAAACGTTTTGCACAGTCAACTATTTATAACAAAAGTGCTTATTCCTGCCTCTCAAAGGTACACTAAAGAAAATGATCACATACATTTGTAAAAGAATGCTCCAATTTTGAGAAATAGATTACTAACTTTCGAAAACGCAAGAATGTTGGCGAATACAAAGAAGTATTGTTGATGTGTATCGACATTTAGGTGATCTGCGCTGTGATCGTCTCTTATCGGGTCTTATCTGGTCGATTAGAAAAGTGAAATATTAGTAAGTTGATGTACAGTAATTTACGAAACACAAATAGAGCGATTGGGAGCTGTGTGTATATGATTTCTCGCGCCTCCCGCTGTCAAGAAGACATTATTACATCTGAACAGACTATACTGTGACTTGGTGGGTTCGTAGAAATAAAAGCACAATTGCACAAACCCAAATTGTTGTTTATTTCCACCGAATTACAGTTGGAACACCTGCCGATTACATAGAATTACGTAGCGCACACAATTACAATTCACCAGTTCGTCTGGCACAGATCCACTCCACACTCGCAATTACGTACAACTCCTCTGATACACGTACACAGTCTTCCAGTCCGTTCGCTGGCACGGCGCTCCTCACAGCTGCTCGCCAAGAACTGAGCTGACTCGCCAACTGCAGCCCTTTTATAGGAAGATCGCTATTTCTCGCGGTTCAGTTAATCATCCCGACTGTTGCAGACGTCAGGGGGAGGGGAAGAGATGGCTAGTGATGTATTTCCAACCATCCCCTCGTTAGCGCTACAAGATAAATGGGTAGGCGTATGCTGAATGCTTCCCGTCTGGTCACTACCTGTCAGCTGCTGGTTCTTTCGGGAATTCCGATGTTCGGGTGACAATACATACACTGGACTCGCCGTGTATGTGCCATAAGCTTAGGTAAACATCTCTATGTTGCGAAATTTTCCCGATACGCTTTCTCGCTTTGCCATGTAGTACATCATGTGGAACACTTTTATTTGAACAATAGGTAAATTAACACAACAATCATTGGTATGCATGTATTTAAATAAACATGCAAGCAAAAATTGCTATAAACCAGCATAACGCAATATCTTATGTGCCTTAGTTATTCGGAAATTTTAGCCCAGTTTTCCTAATACAAATAAATAAAGCACTATTATATTATAGCTATGCATCGCGATGTAAGCATTGTAATGGATATCATTATTGGTTGCAATATATGCGTGTACGTATATTTGTAACTATGTTGCAAACAGAAATAATACCATTAAACTGACTGACGCTGAACGACTTATTCACCAAGAAATTGACAAGGTTGCACAAGACTTGGAAAACTGCATGCAATGAGATAGATAAACTATAAGAACCCTGCTTTTGGAAAGAAATAACACGTGACGAGATTTTGGAACCTATCATTATAAACTTAGAACACTCAGACGATGAAGACATTGACAATGACGAATTCTCCTTTAACGCAAGTGACATTCAGAGTGATGTGGATGCGCCACTGGCAGTTTTGTTGGATTAGAAAAATAGGTAATTCATAAACTATAATTATTTTTAACTTATATATTTAAAACATGTGCGTAATATAAATATCCATGTTGTAATTGTTATTTGAACAACTGCATTATTATAAAGCTTTGGAAAATTCAGTTTGCGTCTCCTTAAGTCTAGGGCCAAGAAGACTCGCAAGTGTGCGAGAGAGAGAGAGAGAGAGAGAGAGAGAGAGAGAGAGAGAGAGAGAGAGAGGGATAGAGAGAGGGAAATATTAAAAGAGTGGGAGCAACTATGTGGAAACGCTGAAGGCTCCAACGCATCTGATTCGCTACAAGCCAGAGCTCTTCCCATTTGAAACACATAATAGTAGTATGATTGCCCATGCTGACAAAGTATTTTACACAAAAAACCAAAGCTCCTTGCTCTGAAAATTATCACAACAAATTATCTATCTTTGGGCTTGTGGAAAATAGATGAACTATTTTAGAGCACCCCATTCGTATTAATCCTTTATCAGTATGAATTAGAATAAGAAAATCACTTCCAATTCCAAGGTTTGAAAACACGAACCTAGCTGTCCTTTTCGTATGTCATCACTCTACAAACGCTTAATTTCTCGGTGGAATACTTACTCCTTTATATAACATGCTACTATGAAAGAGAGAAACTTAACCTCACATTTGAAATTGTTATAAAAGAAAGTTAATGTGGCATATATATAAAATAACGTAATTAGTAAATGCAGAATACATTCAAAATAAAACTGTTATTCCAGAATTAGGTGGAGTCACAAGATCAACAGAAACCTTAAGGCATAAAACTCTACTCTTTATTTGTCAAGCCGGGGTTATTGCAATAAACGTCGTGTGATTTAGAACTACTCCAACGAGGACCGCGAATCAAAGTGAAATAACCAGAGAAAGTTATCGTGATTGCAGAACTAGCAAATTAAGATAAAAGGAACATGTGACGTAAAGATACGACGCTATTAGCGGCGCGATAAGTTAGCCAGTCACATAGATCTTCATTAAAAACGTCAGAGAATAAGCATTCCTTATGCAAAGGGTAGCAAGGATGTGAAGTGACAACATTATGACCAAACACGACAGAAAGAAGGACGTAAATTTTGCAAAGTAGAGCCTAGAAAGTAAGGAATGAAAAAAGCTTTTTAAATAAATAATGAAATAAGTTAAATGTCGTACCACGAGAGAAATGTATACATTTGGTGTGCAAAGTGGCAAAAATTGGAATTAACCCGAATATAATTAGTTTTCGACTGATTGAAAGCTGCTAAATCTACAACAGACATTGTGTGTATCAAATTTAAGTTCATTGTAGACCAAGGTAAAAAAAATACTGAAAATATTTACGACAGTTCTTACCTGAACAAACAAACCAAAGTCTTATTCTATGGATTCTCTTCTCTTATTTATTTACTCTATTACGGTTCTCGTCATATTGGACATGAAACACTGCTTAATTTTACTCAAAGACTCCTTTATCAGGTTTGAGGTTAATTTACAAGTGTATTTAATGAACAATAAGAGACCACGAGGGTAACTTCCCTTCTGAAGGAAGCCTTACTATGGACTTTTAAGCCCGAAAATATTCACCGCTCTACGCCTTTTTGACAGATTCCTGGTTAACGTTATAGCAGAATCCTTTACACGAAATAAGGCACCAAACCAACAGGTAGCCGAAGCGAAGATAAAGGATTATTGCAAGGTAAACAGCTAAAGGACCAACAGAGGAACAAAACAGCAGCAGTAAACTGTTAAAACAAAAGCATTATTACCAGCGTTCCGCAAATATGGCTTCCAAACAAACTGTTGCATATTACGAATCCAATCATGATGAATGATCAATGTCATGTTTGAGGTCATCTAATCGCTCACTGTTGGATGCGAAACACTAACAAACAATTGTCATTTTATTCTTGGTTACTTGTTTATGTATTTCCGAAGCGTTTAGAGAATATTGCTGAGTTTTATACAAATATAACTGTGAGGGCTGTTCAATAAAGAATTATCACAATTGTTTTTTGACAACGTACCTTTACTCATCCTCATAAATTTGATGGTCTTTCTCAGTATAGTCTCCCCTGAATGTGATGCACTTGTCCCAGCGTTTCTGCCGGTCTTCAAAGACATGCTGGAAACCATTTTTGAGAGATCCTTCAAAATCACCTCCGCAGCCTTCACCACTGCTTCTGATGGTGGATAATGCCTCCCACGAAGGCGTTTTTTCAAGTTTGGGAATAGAAAAAAGTCACACGGGGCTAAATCCGAACTATAGGGAAAGTGAGGGATGCACTTCACGTTGATTTTTGCAAGATATTCAGCAACAACATTGGCAATATACGGCCGCGCTTTATTACCATAGGCAACATCCAGCTTGCTTCACGGAATTGAGGACTTTTGCGCCTGATATGACTTGCAAAGTTTTCAGGATATCCTTGTAGTATTGTACAGTTACTGATGTGTGTGCAGGTACAACATGCTGATAAACCATTCCATGAATATTAAAGAATGAGATGACCATAACTTTCCCAGCAGAAGCAACTACTTTTGACTTTTTGGGGGTTGGTGATAAGGGAGATTTCTACACTGAGCTTTGCTGTTTGCTGTCAGAATCAAAATGATGTAGCCAAGTTTCATTAGCAGTGATTACGTTTGAAAGAAACTCCGGATCTTCCTCTAGCATCAACTTTAACTGCATGTTACCTCCATTGCAGCGGTAGGCGATCCTCAACTTGTCTGAACTTGCCTGTTTCTCACAGACGGGAACCAGGAGTACCAACAATGAAACTACTACGGCGTGTTTGTTTCACATTAAGCTAACAGTATATAAGATTGAATTTTGGTGTGAAAAATTATATCCGTAAAAATTATGATCATTCTTTATTGAACAGCCCTCGTATATGTAAAAAAACTTCACTTATCTTAGCAAAAGTAATGATTTTTCTTATTAGTTGAATAAGTTGAAGTTGAAGTCTATTTCACGAACTCTTGATCGCGTCGTCATTCAACTAATAAGAAAAATCCACATCATTATTCTTAAGATAAGTGAAGTTCTTTGTTACAAATAGTTATATTTAAACAAACCGAAAAACGCCCTAATATTCTGGTAAAATTTAAAATTATGCTAAATTGAGATTAATGTACATTGTATTTAAAAGACGTCAACATCCAGAATTCAATTATGAAAATTATGGATATAAATAATTATTTTTGTAAAAAAGTAAAAAACTGTAAGTCTGAAGTACATGCAACAAAAATATATAACATTAGTTTGTGTAACAGTCACATTTTCTTTGGATAGATGGATATATGCAATCCTGCTTCACTTTCCTTGTTACGGGAGTAGCTACAAAATTTACAACGACAAGTCTTATTATTTTCTCTAACGCGTATTTTCGTACTACGTGAACTACTATGTTATATAATACATAATATATGAAATTTTACCTAAAATCCACGTTTTAGGACCACCAAATAGTGGCTCTTTAGGAAAAAATTGGCATAAGTGATTTTAAAGCAAAGTGCAGCTTTACTTTCTGTAGCAACTCCTTATAATAGGTACAGCACTCACAAAGTATCAAGACATTCTCCTATTTTCACTCCCTTCGTGATTACGAAAACGAAAAACCGAGTAGAACCAAAGGGAAAACCGGTTCTAACTAATCATAAGTAAGCTAGTGCATGTAAGGAGGAGGAGTACTCTGTTCACGCCATTGGCACATGTTTAGTAGGTCTGATGTAGATGAATTATGCATAATATGCAAATATTACACCCAGGTTTGACTGAAAAAAACACGATTTCAGTCCTTTAAACACAGAGAAAGTCTTTTTAGAATATATATTTGTGTATGTATATGCGCTGGGGTGAGCGAAAGTGTCTTTGTAAATCTTGCTTTACTAATCCTTGGAGAATGCTGATTTTAAATAGGAAGTTTGTTATTTATCCGTCCTTTTGGTTTGATTAATTCTCTCTCTCTCTCTCTCTCTCTCTCTCTCTCTCTCTCTCTCTCTCTCTCTCTCTCTCTCTCTCTCTCTCTCTCTCTCTCTCTCTCTCACGCACGCAAACAGTGTGTCTATACAGGTTTACAGCAAGTCATTATGATGTCATCAAGACAACTCATTACAATATGGCGCACCATATACGCTCCACTCCGTTTCTAAGATCGTTGTCAATGCTCAATGACTTCCTTAAGACCTTTAATGCTACCTGATAAGGCAGGGGTACTTAGTGACATTACAGCCATAAAATTAACTAAGAACCACTCCTTCCTGGACACGAAGGAACACAGCAGTCATGTAATGTTTATTAACTATCAACAGATTTACAGCCAAGAAAATACATACGATTGACCAAGCTTTCAATTACAAAACGTAAATGTACATGTGTAGACTTTCACGACTGGCGTTAATTAAAAAAATGTGTTATGCGGACTTTTTGGCTGAGGTCACTACAATAACCCTATTCGAGTCAATTCCTGAAGATGCCCGGCGTAGAGGCGGGCGAAACGTCAAGTGCTATTTCAGCTAATCGAACACGGTTGAAAGGCCCGGATAACAAATTTTACTGGACAAAACGTACATTCTTTACAGCTAATTTTAAAACAATTTGAATGAATCCCGTTTAAAATTTAGTAGTCTCTGTTATAATATTTTTCAGAATGTTTTCGAATGCGATTTTCTTATAAAGCTGAAGTGAATATACGCATTTGTTTAGAACGTTATACCCAACATTATACGCTTAGATTCCTAAACTCATATGACGAATTGATTTCATTTATTTCATTTATATTCTTGCAGAAATCTTTACACCATGACTAGAAAATGTTTACGACCAGTCTTCCCCTTGACTCCTTATTACTGTAATTCAGTATTTCCAGTTATTTATTAACGCAAAAGTATGTGAAATGCTAGCAGAAAGTCGTAACCTGCCATCAACAGTATTCCAGTTCCGAGAATGATAAAAATAAACATTTTTGCTGTTAACAACGTTCTAAATTACTAGGATTATGTCAGCGTTACCAGTGTCCCAGAATTTCGTCCCTGAAAAGTTATTTTATATGCCAATTTTCATAGGGTTGTCGCCCACACACTTATGCATCGGCATGGACTGGATTTGAATCCACACCCAGGATCAACTCCTAATATCATATACAATGAGATACACATTGATTAGATCTTCTAGGGATTTACCGGAAAAAATACGAGTCAGTTGGAGAATTTAATGCCATGTTGGCATGTTACAATGGTAGCTGAATGAAACAGAACTAGAAGGAAAGCGGGAGATCTGTGGTTCAAATCCTGACTGTGTCATAGATTTTTTCATTCGGACTTTACCTGTCCAAATCGGAAGATCGAAGCTCTTTAGTCCTACGTTATTTAATAAGGGAAACGTTACATAGTTTTCACATAATATACATGGGCCATTCAGAACTAAGTGGCAACAATGCCTGCATTTGGCGCTATCAGCGATAAATCATGTAAGCTGATAACAATGAAAAATAAGAGCATCTAATGTTTGTTAGCTGTGAGTTGACAAGACATTTTTAGTAAGTTTAATTGTAGTCTGTTATCTTTACTGCTCTAAATACATTTAGTAAATACGAACAGAGATGCTTCATTAAAGTTTAGGTTGCAAGAGGTATCAATGCTCGACAATGCCATACAGAATTATTGGAAACTTGTGGTAGACATACTTTACCATATCGTACCGTGGCTAGGTGAGCGAATGAATTTCGTAGAGGAAGGGAAGACGTTCATTAAAAACATGGAGCTGGCAGACCGCAATCAGCAAGTGATTATATGCTTGTGAATGCTGTTAGAACACTGCTGGAGTTCGCTTTAGAACCAGACAGACAATTACTGCAGCAGTAAGCAATCTGATCGAATACTAGGACAACAAGGTACTGTGGATGGCATCTCTCGGCTTCCTGGTGTATGGAGACGAGCTCTTCATGTTGGAGGAGATTACTTCTAAGCACTACAAAAATATGACTGCTCAGAAAATGTTTATTTGTTACTAATTCAAATGCTGCCACTAATTATATAATGACTTAAGCAGAAATACCTAAACGCATACAAAGATATAGATGTAGATCTTGTGGATATGAAAACCCTATTACCCTAGTTCACCTTCTTTGGAAAAGATACATTGAATGCAACAACGGAGAAAAGCATTCTCAATGGCTACTTATAAAGTACCTGTTACTATTACCAATTGTCTTTCTCTATATAATTATTTAGTATGCATAGGATGACGGTCTTGTTTTAATATTAAACATGAGGTACAGACAGCTCTGGCATCCAGACACCAATTCACCAATGTGAGATTAAAGGTTACTTGAACTTTTTAAAATTGTTTCATTTCACACATTTCAACAGTACTTGATGCGATTTACCTTGTAAACAGAATCGAATTTTATGTCTGACTTCTGTTTACTGAAGTGCATTTTATAAATTTCTATGTGGCCGGTTGTTAATTTTACACTCATTCTTTGAGGAACAGTAGTGATATTCTTTAATTTCTATAAGCATAAATCTTAACTATCTTACAAAACTATTTTTTAGTTTTTAATAATGCATGCGTTGAAGTTAAAAGATTTATAGCTCATGTCCGTCAAAAAGGTATAGGAGTTTTCATTGTCGAGGGACTTAAGACTTAGAATATCGGTTCACTGTCTTTTGGATGCCCTACACGCACGCACGCACGCACGCACGCACGCACGCACACACACACACACACACACACACTTGAATGGTTGAGGAAAGCTTGAGGACATATAAAATTTTAGAACTTTACTATTTAATGCTTATTTCCTATGTGTTGATTTGTTTGCACATTCTCCAAAGTATCTAAAGCCCTTCTTTGGCTCATCCATGAGAACATCTTAATGTAATATTCCACATGACATCAACTTTGTTTGCCCAAGTCGACCACGAACAGGTGGCTGAGCGCTTAGGTTGGTTTGGAAAAGTTTAAGTAGCTTTTTGACGTGAGGCTGTCGATTTGGCACTAGGGACGCCATGTTGGGAGAAACGGTATTTAAGGAATGCTTAGTCTAGAGTACAGTCTTCTCCTTAGTCACTCTTGGTCGTTCGCGGCGGCAGACAGATTAACGCACGTCGCTTGCTCAACGTCCAAGACACACAACCATTATGGTAAGCCTTTATGGGAATTTGTGTATGTAATTTCTGTTACCATTTCACCTTAAAGTCTCTTTAAGGTTTTGGGAGGATCTTGTACTTAACAAAAATTGTGTTTAGTAAATTGTCGTACAATGGGAGTAAGTTCTATCATTTTTTCTCTACCATCTGGCTCCCGTCCTTTCAGTTACGCTCCTAGCTATATGCAGATTGTAACATTATGGTGAAATATATTTTAAAACTCTTAACGTCCTTTAACCTTGTAGCTCATTTCTCAGGATGAAGAAATTGAATGAATGAGAGAATTCTTAGATGTGTCGCTGTTCCATAGAGATTAAAGTTACCTATCACTCATTTTGTAGGATAAGTAGAAACAGATCTCTTGAAAGTGAGGCAGCCACGGTAACACCACACACAGAGGTGGATATCAGTGTATCCAGAACTTATATTTTGTTAGCTGACAAAATACTCTGCTAATGACTTTTCTACGAAATTATAACAATATAGCGCTGGTTTCCCAGTGAAAGAGGGAGAAGCTGGTTCCCTATAAATATCACACAAATTTCAACATTTCTCTGCCATTCATTATCGAGCTTTCCCCTTTCAGGCCGTTGTGCGTCGTTCGTGGAAAAACTGCTTTATTCATTATTATTTTCAACGCAGGTTTCCTCGCTTGTAAATTTTTACCAGATGACATAGAAAAACTATTGCACGAAATGAAATCACTACTATCTAAAGGAAAATTATATACTAAAAAAATCAAAGGTATATTATTGAATTATTATGTATAGCGTTGTACCAGCTGAACTGGCAGTAATATTTCCGCCATTGCCAAATATTTGATCTAAGACTTGTCCTTACCTTTTATAAGAATATGAAGTGTTCTGTATAAAATTACGGTGTTGGTATTTCAGTGAAAATACGCATGGAATACGGATATAAACAAAGGACGGTCAAATCATAGAAAAACAAAAAGTTTTTGTTCCGTTCAGCTTTTGTTTTAATTGAACAATAATGAATTACACAGAATTATCCATGTGAGAAGCTGTTGAAGAGTAAATACTATCCGAATATGTAAAAAAAACTAAAGGTTACTCTATTTAAAATGCATAATTTCCAGTTAAACCTGGCGTTAAAAAAAATTCATGAACATCACTATCATACAAACAAGGTTTAAACCATGAATGATCCGTTCCGACTCCAAACCAAAATTGTTCTATCCATCTTCTAACAAGTCTTTCTCTACTCCATTGTACTCTTGGCTTATAACTTCATACTTTTTGGAGAATCCTATTATGTTCCAATCTGCAGACCTGACTGTACCACCTTTCTCTGTACTCTGCTATTTTGTCCGTTAGTTCAAATATTTCCAACTGTTCTCGAATATCTACACTCTTCTGTTTATAAATTAAAATATAACCTACAACAAAAATCAGGAATTTCATTTCCCCAACTCCAAACCGCCTTAAAGTCTTCTAATTACACGTAGAGTCCGACACTGAGAACCATATAATAAAAATGGAATTGCTAAAATTTCAGTAGGGTTTCTTGGCGAACTTTCTTTATTAAAACTCTTCTAATTGTTCGAAAAATGTTGAAATATATTAAGCTTTCCATGTATGTCTTTCGTTTTATCCTTGCCAATGAAAACTCCTAAAAACTTAAAATCCACAACTTGTCCTATATACTGCTTACAGCAGGAGAATAAAGTAGATGTAAACAAAACCACGTGACCGTTGATCGTAGCGCGCCTTCTTCACAATTTCCATGATGCCTCCGCCGTGTAAATAGACCCTTGAAAAAGTACTGCTACTGAGTTGTAGAGACTTGAGTTCGTTTTGCTAAAGCGCACAACGAGTGTGTACTAAGAATATTTCAGCTATAAAAACACATATACTAATATACAGTTAAGTTAGTTTGTAATTTAACTAACCAATGCTGCACGCGCATATTGAAGCTGAGAGGCGTATCCAGTTATGAATCATGTCGAAACTGGCGAGTACTGTTAAACATGCGCGCGGAAAGCCTTTACGAGGTGGTGAAAAGATAATAATATTGAATGTATTTAACAAGTCCAGTGAAAAATTTCCAGAACTTGCTATCGATGAAGTGGTGAAGTTAACATTTGAGTTTACCGGTGTGTCGGTTTCCAGCATTTATAGTGCACGCAAGCTAAAAGCCACAGTCGGTGAAGTTTCAACTCCCAGCAAGAAGATATCACGTGCCAGATCATTGTTGGGTGTTGTCTGTGATGGCTTGTGAGGTCAGCAATCCGCCGAAAAGTTCATAAATTCCCTAAATTACAAAAGAATATCGTTATTGTGATGGATAATGCCCCTTACCACAGTGTGAGGTTAGAACGCATACTAAACAAGTGACATCATAGCATGGCTACAGAGCAAAAATATAATTTTCCACGAGGGTCATGTTAAGGCGAAATTGCTGGCAATGGTGAAGTCTCGTGCTAAAGACTACGAAATACACGTAAGTAGCAGTTAATTTTCATGGATATTAATAGTGTGCTATGTGATACTTAGCCCGAAAAATGTGCATTTAATGTCAAAAATGTATATTAACATTATACTCAACAAAGCGATTAAGCGGTTGGCTTGAATAAACACTTGGTTTTTTGTGTTGAAAATGCATATTCATATTATTAATACATATTAATATTATATTTAACGAAGTGGTAACTACTGTCCGAACGCATGTGGACGCGGAGTGATACGGTACTTTATTCTCTCATTGGACATAGTATAGGTACGTAGCTCTGGCAGGGTCTTTTCCATAAAATGCCATTGCTTTTGTTTTTCAGCAGAGATTTTCAAATTATATTCAGTAGCCAGTATACTTAAATTATAAACAGCTCTTTGCAGATTGTCTTCCGTAGATCCTATAACTGCTTGGTCGTCTGCAAAAGCTTAAGTGCCCATGTTTATAATATGTATTTTAAAATTTATAGTTCAAGTAGCTTGCCATTTACGAATGACATCGTCTAAATAAATATTAAATAATGCTGGTAAAAGTGGATAGCATTGTCTAGCACCTTAATTTATTTTGATGTTTTCTTCTGCGAGTTTTCTTCCACATTTCATTCTTATCTTTGTTCCAAAATATAGACTTTGTATTGCACGTATTACATGGTTAGGAAAACCCCTACCCTTCATTATTTCCCACGTTCTATTTCTATTTATTTTGTCAAATGCTTGTTGAAAACAAGTCTTTGATATAATTTTTGTTGTATGCTTCTTAAGTTCTTCAGATACTGCAGGACTTGAAAAATACTTCAAGATGGATATAGCACAACTGTAAGCTCTATGGACAATCAACTAATTTGAGCATAATTTCATCTATTTTATTCATCATCCGATGTGACTTTCCTCGGAGAATTAAAAAAAGGCTTAAAAATGAGTGTGGAAATGCTGGAATGGAATTCGCAGTATATGATAAACCATTCATTTGCTTATAGGTCAGGGAAAACTATGAAAAACCTAACTCAAGGTAGCTTGGTCGATGGGAATTGAGCCCGGGACATTCGGAATGCAAGCATCATATGTTACTATGGACTGTATCACTTGATTCTGATTATTTAAGTTAATTGTTTTGGTTATTTATGGCTATTTACGTTTATATACATAATCCCATCATCACAGACTAAAGTATATGTGTTTTACATGCTTTTTGCAACCTCTTGCATGTTTTGAAATTATTAGGAAAGAAGAACAGATTTATATAAGCAATGATTATGCACATTTAGAAAATATGTCTCACATAATACCCGCTAAGGCTTTAGAGGAATATATGGCCAGCGACAAAAGAGTTGAATAAATAAATAAATATAGAAGTATTGCAACTTACGAGAAAGGAAGACTTATTATTTAAGAGATCTTCGCAGGGAAATATTAAGACAATAAGAAAGTGAAGAAATAGATTACTAGACTTAAGAAGACCTAATTTAAGAAGCAAGACCAATGAATAGAAGATACTAGTTATGGGTATCGGAAGTAAGAGCTGAAGCCATCGAAAGAAGAAGAACCAGGAGAGCCAGAGGAGATATGTGGAGAGAATCAGGACCGACTGATACAAATGATTATGTACAAGAGGAAAGGTGACAACCGAGATATCTGGAACTGACGAACCAGCTCCATTTACTGATGCCAGTCTCTTTAGAAGATATATAGCAGTAGGAGGAAGCTCTGGATATCAGCTGCAGCAAGAGGAAATTTATAATTGTAGTGAACAGTGTTTCGTAATTTATTATAGTAAATAAAATTGTAGCAGAAACGTAGATTTGAATTATATTATTGGAGCAGAATAAATCAAAGAAAGACCGTTTCAAGATGGATTAGATGAGTAAATTTGTAAGGTTACTGGAATCCAGTAACTGGTATACTTAGTTAATTGGTTAAGGTAGCAAGCAGATTATATCGACAAAATTTGTAAATTAAATTATCCAATTTGATTTAAAAATGAATAAGAATAAAAATTAAGTTTGCATAATTAGGCCTGGTATAGATTCCAGAAACTTCCTAGATGTGCACATATTTTATTTCATGTATTTATTTCGTTTTGAATGCTACAGTAAATGTCAACTTTTTAATGCATTAATCAAGAAGCTGAATATATAACAATGAATGTCAATGTTTTCTCTATCGTGCGCAATTAAAATTTCTTCTTTTCCAAGACTGCTAAAATAAATAATCTATTGCGGAACTGGATGGAAATATTTTATTTACCAATAACCGTCCCGCTTTTGACGTCATCTTCAACCTGCCTCCAGCAATTTACAAGAATTACTCATTGTCAGGCGTAATGGATTCATGGTCTGCTTGTTTCATTTCCGATTTTACTTTATATTTGCCTTAAGGGAACGGACTGACAGGAACTCGTTGCTAAACAAACAAAAAGAAAAGAAAAACAATACGAAATAACGGAGAAGGAAGCTTATCTTGACATGTACAAACTGTCTAATACAGAGAGTACCCTACGACATTTATTTCTGTTCCAAACGGAAATACGACAAACATGACCTTATGCAGAAAAGGATGCTTTATAGAGAGAAATTCTGTTTTGTTGTTTTGGTAACCGAACTCCTTAAGCAAAATAATAAATCATCGATTCAATTTATGACTTTCCAAGAAAGAGAGGGAATTTATTGCTCAATTTAGATGAAGTGAATCGTTTTATCAATCATTCTTTACAATTGCAAGAAGTTTACCATAGTAGCAAAATAAGAGAAGATCAAAAATACAAAGGTTATACAAGTTTACATGCATATCTTCTGGAAATAAATATATTGATCAGTTACATGTAAGGAAATAAACTGAGAGGTATTTCAGATTTTATTCTATTTATGTAAAATACTTTGCTTCAAAAGAAACAAACAACATAATCCCAACTGCAGCTACTTAATGATGAAAGAAGCCTTATAATGGAATAAAGTATAGTAGTTTAAGTATAATAAAATCACTTAGTGGGTCTAGAAATATTTCTTTCTACTTTAAAAATATATACAGTTTCGTGCTCATGATTAACTCTACTCACTCTTCAAAAAACTCCTATTACCAAGCCAAATTCCTTTATATACTTTAGTTAATGGAGATAAAAAATTTCAGAAACGTTTTTATGTACATCTCTTTGTCTTGAGAATAGTGCAGTGCAGTAGACTTAAGTGGTAAATCTTTGAGACTTCACTTTCTTCTCGGGCAGCCAGCCAGATGAAAAGATGATTAGATATCAACGTTTCGGGAGTGTACACCTCTTTCATCATCAGGATATTTATAAAATGTTATAACAACAAATGTAATACTGGATATAACACAACTATAAACAAAGACAAAACACTAACAAAACTCGCATTACTGAACAAAAGACTGTTTTCAGTAAATTAAATGCCAGGTCAGGAAATGGTGTGAGTATAGAAAATTGTGTCAAAGAAACGTAACTACATAATTCTACGGATTTACATTTTTAAAGCCGGTTTCCAAGAGGAGCTGATCTCAAATCCAGCATCACGATTAAGTGTACTCCTTTCAGAGAAAATCGCCAAAGCTTCTTTAATTCTCCGCTCCCAGTAACTGTTGCATTTTGCCAAGATGGTCGTCTCCCGAAATTGGCTCTATGGTCGTTATCAAAACAATGCTCTGCCAGCCCAGACTTCTCAGGCTGCATTAAACGAATGCTCCGTTCAGGTTCGTTTATTCTAGTAGCGATCGTTCTTCCGGTTTGTTCTATATACGGTGTCCCACATTCACAGGGAATGCGGCATACTCCCGGAACTTGGAAGTCTAGTTTGTCTTTCACTGGTTTCAACAGATGTTTAATCTTCGGAGGTGGCTTGTGGATGGTCCTGATGTATTTCGCGACAATTCTGCTGATTCTGCCGGATAGATTGCCGGTAAACGGGATGCAGGCTGTAGCGGTAGGCTTATCTGACGCTGGCTGTATTACAGGTTTCCCTTTCCTACCTTTGGTGATCGAGGTTTCAACGTCATATTCGGAGTAGCCGTTCGGAGTGGCTGGTATCAGAGATAGACAAAGCTCTGTGTGCCAGTGTATTGTGAACTCCCAGTCGTTGAGACTTAATGATGGAAACTATGAGCGTTCAAATAGAGATTTGAGAGTTGTTAGCTATAAGACTGCTTTGAAATTTTGCTCTGTTTACTGGGCTATAAAGAAAAAGGAAAGAAAAGAAAACATAGGCATTAACGAAATTTCACGTGAGAAAAGTATTAGGTATTGGAAAACTCAAATTAATACCAAAAGGAATATTTCTAAAATAATGAACTAATGGTTTGGTCTAATATATAAATGCTAAAATGATGTTTTTATTCAATAATGAATCCCCTTAAATGAATACAGTCATGCGATTTTCTCTTTACTACAGTTGATGTCTGGTGTGACACCAACCATAATAAAAATCATAGCCTTGTACGGAAATGACGCAACAATTTTATACGCGTTGATCCTATTTAAATACGAAATCAAACATTTCCTAAAATTCCACATTCTATGGGCTCATGAATTTTAAGCTCCATTTATGCATGTAATTTCGTTTCGCGCGACAAACAATCCCACGACGCGGCAGAACTTTTAGTGGTCTATTTATGCATGCGGTTGTCACGCTGGGTATTGTTAAGGATAAATATTCAACCATCTCGTTTCCCTATTTAGTTCGCTAACTAGTATCCGTGTGTGCGACAGTTCCACTATTTCCACTATTTACCTCTAAAACACGGACAAAAGTGATATTGGAGTGTACATGCGATAAACAGTGTAAAGTTCGTGAATAGAATATTTAAGATCGTCTATGGAAAATTGAAAAAAAGATGGCACCAATGTAATTCTCTGAAGCAACATACCGAATTGAAATTTTAACTTGATTTGTTACCATAAAATGTTTGGATCCTTAGAGAAGATTCTTGTAAAATGTAGAAGAATAAAACACTACGAAAAGTAAAAACTTTGTGTTTGTATAAGTAGCAGAAGTGATTCGATATATTAACGTGTATATTGGGCAACACTACCACCATAGTAGTGCGACTTGAAAGATTATGAAATACGAATGTCGCATCACCTAGTATAAATGCTTCCATTAAATGATTCCATTCGGCACTTCCAGATTGCTTTGCGCAGTTGATATGAAATCGTCCACATGAATATATCTTTCACGACAGCCTTTATGGTCGAATTTAAGGTACTCACATCTAAACTTTACAAAATTTACAAAACATTAAACAAATTATTAGGCACACAAAAGATGTTGAATCTTCATCTACACAGATTAGCTTAAAACTCTGATATGTACTCTTTAGTTGTTAAGCACACACAATTGCTTTTACTCATATTTCTAGGCTGAAGGGTGAATAGGGAATAATCCTGATTAAAAAAAGTTTCATCTCCAGCCTAAAATTAACGCGTGACCTGTGAATTATTTTCTTATTTGTATAGTACACGTGAACTTTTGTCGTATCATTGGCTTTGAGTTGAGAAACGTTACTCTCTTCATTTCGGTGAGCATATCATATCACATGATAAGTTAACTGGATAAAATATGCTCAAATGAACATAAAGGAACATAATTCTTCTTTTCAGGATAATGAAATCCCGGGAAAAAAACCTCATCTGGGTAACTCACCTTAAGATTAGAACTCCAGGCCTTAAACACTTTGACAAGAAAAAAATGAACAGACTGTAAGCGTATATTTTTTAAGTCTGCACCTGTTCACGGTCGGTTTACAATGGTGTCAAGGAAAGCGTCGCTTTAACTTTGTTCTACTGTATCCTCTCATAATCGAGCAATGACAGATGCCTGCTCAGTATGAGGAGCTGCAGCAAAATTCCAACTTAAGTCCTACAGAACCGTTACCTTCGAACGCAACTGCTGCCGATTGGTACATCCGAAATGACAATATTCATTCTGACATTTCCTTCCCAAATATCATTGAATACAACCTACCTTTATCCCCCAGTTTCTACAGTAATATTCCTACCAGTTTCAACAACCCCATCCGAGGCCTCGAGGAGTATGATCTCGACCCAGGGGAAACGTATTGTGACTTTGTGGGTTCATAGAGTTAAAAGTCCAATTTGCAAAATTTGCTATTATATTGCTACTATAATTCGTATTATTAGCATCAGGAATTACAATTACATCTTTTTTTTTTTCTTTCGTCGAAACACACTGCGTAGAAGCAGAATAACATCACATATCACAATCTACAACACCAAGGTCGATCAAAATAACAAACAGCTCCCGCAACAACACTTCACAGCTGTTTACTATTCGCCTGACTGTTTTACAACTCACGACTGGCGTGTCACAATCTCTTATATATCTCATTCATAAATTCGAGAGGTATCTCGTACAAATCAGAAAATAACTTTTCTCTGACAATCAAGGTATCACTAGAACCTTCCAAACGTGAAATCCTATCTGTGCTGGCAAGTCCTTTACCTCAGCTATCTTTATTTGTCGGCTCTTTGTGTACACTAGCCGCGCTATCGTTAACTGCTTATGCAAACTCTTTATTACCGTGGAACATTATCCGCCGTCTGTTATCTATTTGCGCCGAAACTTTTATGCTCCTTACCGCGACAACATAAACGACCCAGGCTAGGAGCCCCATAACACACCATACATTATCTAACCAACTGAACGTACTCCAAAAATCCTAACCTAATTAAATAAAAAAGTTATAAATATATACAATAAAAAGTCACCATTGCTTATTTTACCCACTGTCCTTCATTAGCATTACATCACAATGCCAGCAAGGGAAAAGTCCCGGGATGGCAAAAGGTCGAAAGCTGCTCCTTCATCGACACCTCTACTGCTTGCTCATAATCGAGTCTCAGTTACTAAATGTGCCGAGCGGTTACAGACAATTATGTAGAAGCTAAACGTAAATAGGTTCGAACTCCGAACATCGTTTTGATTTTTTAATTGTATAAATACGAAATGAGTATTGCGCGCATTGTAATATAACTTCCAAATGCTAAAGTTTACTTGATTTTATGGCATTTATGTTCACGCATAAAAACTGAAAATCTCTACTCTGTTTCTAAGCTAAATGAAATAAATTTATTTTTATTCCTGTATGTAAAATCCAATAAAATGGAAATTAACTTCGTATCGAGTGTGTAAACCCTCTGTTTCTATTACTGCCCTCATTCTGCGGAGAATTGATAAGAACAAATGCCTAGAGATTTTTACGAGAGAATACTTCTCAAATGCCAGCTATATTCATAACAGATGAATGAGCCCGAGTATTTTCACAACCAATTTTAAGGCAGTTTTCTAATAACATTGCATTTATTTGGAAAAGGACAAGAGTGTGTCATTTGCGTTTTTATAAATGAATGTGCTTAAGATATTATTCTTTATCTGCTGCCAAAAAAGAGCGCTGCTATTAAAGTAAGAATAATAAAAAGAAACATGTACATCAAGGATTTGAAGTCATGTTGTTCCACTTACGAGACGTACGTTTTACCGCTCGGTTACCATGCATACGGCCAAGCCGCCAAGCAACTGCCTATCTATCGCATAGCTTTGAAATGAAGTCAGAGTGGTATTAGAGCGTATACTGTGAACGCAGCGTCGTCGAATGCTTCAGATGTTTTCCGAATCTAACTTTGTTTCTGGTAGCTGCTCATTTTTTTTCTTTTTTTTTTTCCATTTTGGTCTAAAGCTCTTATGACTATGACACAGACAGCTGTCCCTGTACCACAGAGCTGGACTTTGATATTATTGTTCGCTGAACTGTAGGTTTCTTAACATTGGCCTTCTCCGCTTTATACTACAACGCACAATCACATTCACACACAAATTATAATTGATTCTATACCCAGCTATGAATCTTTGGGTTGAGAAGTCAAATCGCCTATAATTCCATTGTAGAGCGTTTCTGACACGTACGTTATGTTTGCGCTGTAGGTTGTGGTGTGCCATACACCACGCTAGATATCATGATTTTTTCACTCTGGATTTGAAGATAAAACAACTCGAGGCAAAACCGTGGTAGAGGTTCTTTGAAGCTCGAAGTAGAGACACGCCTAGCTTTGCGTGTTTTTTCTAGATGGGAATAGAATTTTAATCGATCAGTAGTTGAGAGGAAGGCAGAGACGTCAGAGAAGAGTAAACGCTCTAAGCAATATCCTGAATAACCGCAGACTTGTCACCCTATTTCCCATTACGGATCGTAGCTCTTCTGTTTATATCTGCATCCGGAAAGCGTAAAGAACGGCGTTCGGTGAAAATTTATTTGAACTTCTTTTATACAGACTGATTCCACAAACTTTCAAGGAGAAAGTTATTCTGGCTAAATACCAGGGACTTTATAATTTAGGCCCCACAGCTAAGCTTCGAATTCATTTCATACTTTCACTATCTAAAATAATTTACTTTTAGACCTTGTGACACAAGGTTTTAAAAAACTTAATATTTGTAGCATTTACTTAATCGTTCCAGGGATGGCAGTGCGAGGAACAGGAAGACAACAGTAAATACAGTACAAATTATCGCGTATCTCATTTGCAACAGACACAATGAACCTTAACAAATAAAACTAAATTACTTATGTATATCAACCGACCGCTTCCCTTGGATATTCAAGCATTACTGGCATATACTTAGATCCTTTACATTCTGCAGTTGTCTGCATCGGTTTAATTGTATTGAATTATTTTTGTCCATTTCCAATGTCCCACAGAGATAAAAATAGCAGGAAATTAAATCAGCGGAAAGAATGGACATTAAAAGCCAAATTTTGAACAGTTGCCTTTGGTGAACTGAAAAATAAAATATGGCACTAATTTCTTGGCAACTTTAAAGTTCATCTAAAGTGTGTGAATTACTTTTATATATTTTCTTTCTAATGTTCCCCTTAAAAGAAATCATAAGAGTTTAAATTAGGGAAAGGAGGGGTCACTAGAACTTTGTTTCACAAAATAAATCCATACACTCTTAGATTACTTAATGGTTAAATTGGGCCGGAGCTTGCTGCTGTTTCTGAAACAAATTACAGAGTGTAATGGGCAGTTTCCTAAGCAGGTACCCTTAAACAACGGTGGAAAGCAATGGAACGTCTCCTTCCTTGAAATATATGACTCATTTACCTTTTATTTAAGGTGTTTATGTTATTTGTTAACTGAATTTATGCGATAAAAAGTACTACATTTACTGTCAACTTTCTGACACCCACACCACTGGCACAGTAAATAGATTCGCCGACCGGCCGCACGCAGCGAAACCTGCCCCGGATTGCTCTTCCAAGATATGTAATAATCTGAAAAAATTACTTTAAAAAGGTCTTCATATGTCTGAATAGCAAAACCACATGTCAGATAAATAGAAAATTTGGTATTCAATTCTCAATATATTTCATGATTATGACACTTAAAATTCCTTTATATGGAACATTTAATTTGCACGTTGCATTCCTAAAAATAAACTAAGCGATGTTTCAGATACTTTCTATGACAAATAAAACATAATATGAAATTTTCTGAGAGAAGCCTGTACAGTCTCATTTACTTTGTACACATTTTATATTAGTTTACGCGACTCAATAAAACACACAATTTATAACCAATCATTTTCTGTAACATTTACCATTTTCTGTTACTGTTTTGCATTACCAAATAATGCACACCCCATTGACATGAAAAGTCGGTGTTCAATTGTTACAATTGTTCGGTAGCAAAAGCTTAGAGAAAGTTGTCAAATTACTTGCTGCAAAACTTAGCACACGCTCCTAAGTAACTACGCCTATATTTATTGGTAACTAATAAGTATCGAGGTTTACACCATTTTATACATATTGTCGCCAGGCATTGTTTTCTGCCGGTCAGTGACTATGCGAACGCCGAGAGAGAGAAGCGGTGAGTGAAAGAGACAGCGCCCTAGCCACGCCCACGGAGCGGAAGAGCCCTTGTTCCTTGCCGAGAAAGAGACGGAGGTAGTCTGGAATTTATCACTGCATCGTGAAAGGCCGTGAAGCTTCTTCAACTTTCGAGAAACTATGGCACGGGGTACAAATACGGGACAAGGGCCGAGTCAGTCAATGGACATTTGAACTGTACCAAGTTGCAGAGTGGAGAACTGATAATCTGCGTGTGTCGTAATTTAAAATTGAATTCTTTTGTTCGTGGGCAAACGACCTTGAAGGTTGCGTTGGTGTATGTTACGTCATTTTAGAGTCTGTAAGGGTTGTACAAAGCGTATTTTTACTTGAATTTCTGCAAACAAGACTTTTAATTTACGAACCCACAAAGTCACAATACTTTCAAGCGCTTTCCCGTGATACATTTTTGCAAATGTTAGTAGAAAAACTATAGAGGTTCGCTATCGAATAAGACGGATTTGTTACTAACTCCATGAATTAATCATATCCAATAATTAATTTGTATACATGAATCGTCAGGCGGAAATATTGCTACAAAGTGAAGGGCATATACATATTACAGATCAAATTTGTAGGAGAATTTCTAGTTGAAATTAATGACTTTTGAAATCCTAATTTGAAATGAAGACTTTTACTGAGCAGTTTAGTATATCTATTTTCAATATGTGTGATGGACTTGAAAAAAAATGGAACGAAATGGCTACGAAACAACAAAACTATTTGCATATCTGTTATGGATTTTTTCAATTTTACAAAATATAGACTACTATATATTTTAATTGCAAAAGAGCCATTTAACCTTCTTAAAAAATTTACGCGGCTTTAAATTTCTTATAAACCTAAAACTATATTTCATTTGTATTAATTAAAATTTATGTGCGTGCAAATACCGAAAAATGACAGGGGAAAGACTTCGGAAAATGGACTTTAGGCAAGGAGTAACTTAGATTGTTGGACTCTTTAAAATACGTCATTTACGTCCTCCAACGTTAAGTCATTTCGGAAGGTAAATGAATTGGATGAAATGATGCTCTAATGATCTAGGGTCCATGGAGCTTAGAGTTACCCGACATTCGTCTTGAAGGATAAAGGAAACCCCCGGAGAAAAACCTTATCCAGATAACTCACCCTTACCGAGATTCGAACTCGGGACCTCTTGAACGTGAGGAAGACACGCTACCATCTACGCTACCGAGGCGGGCGAAAGTGATAGTAATGTAGTATGTGTAATATAAATATTAGTGTTTTCAAAAGAAGTAATTTTTAAAGTTTTTTTTTTAAAATTCACCATTGAGCTATAGTATGGTGTTCATTAGCTAAATTATTTGTAGAAAACCGTGCATGCTGCTTGCATCAGAAAATGTGATCAAACCTTCCCATTTGAGTAAATGTTACGCATATCTCAAAAATAACGCCGAGAGTTACACTGTCAACTCTGCATTAATTAATTAATTAATTAATTAATTAGTAGGATAAGCATTCAGACAGGCGTGACACCGCTGCCAGTTTTCTCCAAATCTGCACCCATTTCGCTTCATTCCATTAAACTTGAAGCTTTGGAGCCCACTCGGAAGTGCACTCTCCATTATGAGAACGATATATTTGCAAAGTAATTAGCATACAGTACGCGTTACATTGTGATATACTTAAGGTATTAATGTCTGTTAACAAATAACAGTTGCAACAAGAATTAATGGCTATGAAGCTGTCACCTTCAACACTAACGTTTGTGTGCAATAATGTAATGTTGTTTGTTTTAATGCTTGATGCGCAAGACGGAGTGAAACAATTCGTTTAAAATTTGGCGAATTCCTAGAATGATGCTTGTCTCTACACACAAGAAACTACAGCCATATTTACTTAATGAAAGTAATGTATAACATAAACATGAAAAATACTCGTGCTTCTCGCTGTTTTCTGGGCAGCTGGACTCACAGAATGTGCCATAAGTATCCGAGTTCTGGGTTTCAAACCAATAAGTTAATGCACCAAAAAATCTGAATTGTTAAGAATAAAAGACATATATTGACAAACAGTGCAGTTTTTCATTGTGAGTTGGGTTTGAACTTCCTAAAAGTGCGCTAAATTACGGCATGTCAATAAACACTGTGATTCCACAGTGTTGTTTACTTCCTTGTTTTGCAAATATCAAATTTTATTAAGAAACTGAACGCCGGTCTGGAACAGAAAAGGAAATCATTAATTTCGGCAGCTAAATTTGAAATTATTTTCCAATTAAGAAGATGTGTTGATCGAATAAAAGCTGCTAACTTATTATTCGAGTGATTAAACTCCATTTTAACTGAAATATTGAAGATCTTAGATAAATGTCGAATAATATTTTGCGGCTATATCATAGTACAAATTACAGCGTTTTACGTCCGCTTAGTTGCCTTACCTAATTAATCCTAGAGTAGTCAGTGGACTACATATGTAATCCAGTCATTTTGGTTTCGCAAGTGCGCATGCCCTTCTGCTTTTATGATGCTCGGGGTTTAGGTAGCTTCTTGACACAATGTGTTCTAAGCGGTCAGTTGACTATAATACATTTTAGCGATATAGTATTTTTGTTATTTGCGATTAAACTGAGTTGCCCACAGCTGGGCTACATATGTAGCCCGCGCGACCACTAATGTAACAGTTTCTGAAATGGCTACTAAGAGAAAGGTACATCAGTGCGCTTAATGTCATGTCTATTTTTTCTGCGAATCATAAATATATGAACATCAAACGACGCTAGTTTCTTGAGACAATGGCCTGGGAGCTCATAAGGCCTCAAATAGCAAGAAGAGCAGAACTGAACACTATATCAGTCTCACTAAGAAAGCGTGCTAAGATTCCTCTCGGAATTGAAGACGTTCACAGAACACAAGTCGCACAGTTCATAACAAGGTGGTAGAAACAAGCATAAATCTACCAGGAAGAGTTACAGCGTGTGTCAAAGAAAGATTTGCAATAATCATTCCACGGCGGTGTGTAAAGGGTGTCTACAAGAAGAACTTTCAACCAAAAAGTAATTTTGTTCTTGTGTCGTATTTTGAGACTATTACTATACATTCCTATAGTAATTGTTGGAGCAATGTAAACATTTAATACATTCTGTATCAGATATTGCTGTTTTCACTACTATTAAGTTTATTAATATGATTCAGGAATGTAAAGGAGCACTATAAACGAGTTTACCTGTATTTTATACGACTCATAGTATAATTTAATTTAATACCAAATTATCTTGAAACAGTTCATAAAACCCAATTTGAATGTAAGTAAACACTATAACAAAATAAAGGAATATTCCAGAAGATTATTAAAACAATTATAAACAACGCATAAAATAAATTTTAAACAGGCAACATACGTTGCCCACGCAACCACTCACGTCACAAATCATCACGCGGTTAAGAAAGCGTTCTAAGCCCAGCGCTCAGAAAAACATACAATATTATTTGTTCATGTTATACCTCATTGTATTAGTGTCAGTCAACCAGCAGCTTTGTGACCCTATAGAACACGCATATCTAGTTCCTTGTACAGAGAGAGGAATCCCTAAGAAGTGTAGAGCAGACGAGGCAAGACGAAAGCTAACAAAAGAAGCTAGTGGATCAAGGAGGACACCTGCGCTTAGTGACGTTCCCAAGATCTTTAGTGAAACAATATATTAGCTCGTCGTACAAGTTGGACGGCATCTGCTACCTTCCTTAGTAGGATTAGCATTAGGATCGCGATGGAACGAGGGAAGCTATAGCTTTTACGAACTGCATCGGGCCTGCAGGAAAGATAGAAAAGATAGCTCTAAAATCATTAGCCACTGACTCTCAGTACTAGAACACCAATTCACCCCGTGCCTCACTTTCAAATTGCGTAACTCAAAGATATGTACATAATATAGCAACATTTTACAAGGTGTACATTTTTAGTATTCATCGATTTGCCGCCATAAACGTAAATTATATATAACTATATTAATTAAATATTAATGAATATTTATTAATATATATATTAATAGAACCATGTACATACATTTACATTTTTAAAAATATAAAAAAAAAAAAAATAATTTCAAATTTTAAACAAAGCATTCACTACTTTCTGGATTAATACCAAAAACTCAATGAACACGGAACGCTTTTGATTGAAAGTAAAACATTAATCTAACGGAAAAATTACTCTTCCACTATTAATTACCTAATGAGAATTACTGTAGTAATACGCTCTAAATTTAAATTTATATCGAGGATTAATTCATCAATAAAAATTTAACATTGAAAGTTCAATGATACAAATCCTGATATTTAAGTAAGTTTCCACAAATATGTAACTCGAATATGAGAACTTTAAGTGGTTTACTGGGAAAATATGAGTCAATTGGAGAGTTTAATGTCACGTCGCCATGTTGGCCATGGTATCTCAAGCGGTTAGAGCCACTGGGCGGAAACCAGGAGATCCGTGGTTTAAATCCCGCCCGTGGCATTCAGTTATTCAGTTGATCCTGATTAATTAAGTAATACCCTCTGACTAAGCATCCTTATCTTACTAAGAAGGCACTAATCAACCACATAAATCAGTATAGTTATACAATTACAATGATTGACTAGTATCCCAAGTGTCTCATTCACAGCAATTTTCAGATATAGGATACGAACCGCAGATCGGCAACTTACAGACAGGACATAGAATGTTCGCCTTGCAACAACTTCGACTTGGACTTATTCTACATCTCACAGCTTTCCTGAATCATTCTGGCACTCTGCAAGTATCCTTTTAAGATCCGGTTTATTATCAGCCTTAGTTATAAGGGATAGGAATACTCCGAAGTCTCGTGCGTAGTGCTGGTTCCTTGGCAAGTGATTTCACAAATTCAGTTCTGCTCTGCACTGGATTGGCTGGGAAAGCTGAGATGAATGTATTGACAAGGCTGATGCTAATCATGGCAAAGCAGATAGCAAATGACCACCGATCGGCCCGAGGACTGGTAGGGTACACTGTACGCTTTTCGTGAAGTGCATCAACTGTTCCCTTAGTGTCAGTATACAACATGACACTTTCTGTCTGAAGGTGACATATTCAAGTCAGGTATCGGTTGACAAATATCTTCATGTTCTTATATAGTGTTGTGGCTACTTTTAAAGCCACAGGTCACCCAGCTTCACTGCTGAAATCGCTCTCTTCACCCTGAAGATGTTCATTGATCCATTTCTTTAAACCTGGAACATCTCTAATGCTATCCCTCTTAGCAGCTGTTAACTTTAATACAGTCGTTCAGAATAAATACTTACGCAATACTTATGTGAGATGGGGATTGACAATACACCTTATGCCAGAAAAATTCCTATAATACGAAACTACTCACCTTGTGCGACGCACTCCTGCAGCTTTCGAGGAGCAACTATCATACTGAGATATATTTATAGTATACCACAGGAGAAAGTCTCCGGGGAATGAGACGCAGGGTAGTCACCCTCATGTCACCCTCCCTGACAGGTTTATAATACCCCATGTCAGTACAGTTACAGACCATTGAAAAAATATTCTGACGGCTTTCACTTTTGTGAATGAATCTTCTCGGTTTTAGTGTACAGAGTGAATAGGGCGCATGCTTTTTAACAGTTGTGCTCCTTGTGTAGCATGCGTTCTCAGTTACACACATTCGCTGTTCTTGACCCACTGTGTAAGGCGGCATTTCCTTTCAGGGACTTACTTTGCGTTGGTGGACAGTAAATGCATTGGACCCTACGCACACCCACTTCACGCAGGTTTCTTTTTGTTCGAGGGTTGGGGTAGTGGCAGCCACCACATCACCGGTTACGGGTTAATAAAAATTCTAAGAGGAATTTTTTGAGAGAATGTAACTTTTCGTAAAATGTATTTTTTGAAAAATGTTCCATATAAAGTATATCCTTGGGGTTGAGGATTTTCTTGGAATTCTTCCTGTTGTATTCTTCGTATATGAAGTTATATACCAAGGTTTATTTTTATACTTTATGAGTGCCCACATACATAAGATGAGGCACACTTACACGTTTTGTGATTTAGGAAGTCTCAAAACATGAATTATCAGTGATATCTCGATATCGAGTTAAGTGGAATACAGTACTTGCCCTGTGGTCGCCACAACGAGGCTCGCCAGCCGCATGTGGCTCTTGAGTCAGACCCGTCATGAAGCTTAGAGTAAACTTAATTAATAAAATTAATATAAAATAAAAACATCTTGAGGCCGACGAGTAAAGAAAAAATTTCCCCTTAACGTAATGACCGCCAGTGCATGTTAGTTTGACTTATTTTAGGGATGCGGTTCAGTGTTTACAAACGTTAAGCATATCTTTACAAGGAAGCAGAAAACTTATTTATGATATAGCCCAGACTGTATTTAGCTTTCAAGCGTCACACTAGAACATTTGCTCACTTCAAAGGTTTGAAAAAAAAATCCTGAAAGCCTTCCTGACGTTCTGGTGGAAACTGACGAATATTTGAGTAACATGTCTGGCCCTGCTGAAGAAATCAATGACAGATTTAATGATATAAGATCACCTAAACATTGATTTTCATTCCTGGGAAAACCTTTTGCTGTTGATGTGCTGTCCTGTTTCATCACAAATACCAAAAGATACAGCAGCTGGAGCTACTAGAACTGCAAGAGGACGAAGGACTTAAAGCATTCAAAAGAAGTGGCGTTTCTACCATACAATTTAGGAAGAATGTTCCAGAAGAAAAGCAACAACTAACAAAAGAGTGCGCTATGAGACCTTTTGGACTATTATGTGTGTGAATGCTTAAATTTACTAAATCTACATGCCGATATAAACTAATTGAAGAACATATAAATGATATTCTTACACATTTTAAAACAAATTAACTCTAGCAATATAACTTTTGTGATCAACATCTATTAATTAATAAGTAACAATAAAATGTCTAGAAAAAACAAGCATAGTTTAATGATTTTCATATATTTTGTCTTCATATGGTGGTAGAAACTTTGACCTTTACCGAAATAGAGCTATCCTAGAAAGCATAGGCACTTATTTTTATGATCGCGAGTATTCCCCTGTTCAGGTAGGTCAGCACAAAAAAGATGGTGCTACCTTCTGTGCAACATGAAACTTTAATGAAAACGAATATACATATTCATAACCTGGCGCATACACATTAGCTAATTCCTTGACACATCTTGACAACATGTCCATTCCAAATTAGCTATGCATTATGTGCACTGCTCTCTGCATACACAACAGGTCATTTCCTAAATACACCTTGACAGTAAACTGCAAGCGAGCCTCGGGAATTAGGCCACATTGCACAATTTCCAGGTATTCCACCTCTCTTATCATTTACATAAAACTCTGTTACATTCTCACGATCTTCTCTACTCACTGCGCTTTCTATATCGGTACTGCAAACTCTTTCTATGTAAGCTGTTATACTTCTCGAAAATTTAGAAAAGTTACAAGCGATGTACCACTTCTATGTCAAGGCTATAAATATGGCGATGTGTTTGTTGCATGCGATAGGATATGGATTAACAAGTGTGGTATTTAACATGCTTTTAATTTTTAGGTATTGCTTACAAGTTCATATTTATCTATAAATGTTTTTTTTTTTTTTTGGATTCAGAAGTCCTCAGAATATGAATTTCCTGTGTCATATCTACAACGAATGTTGGGTGGAATAAAACATATATCTACTTATGGTAGTGCACTAAATTTGGTTTCAATTGGGGTTCAGAGAAAGGTCAATCCTACAAGTAATCGAACTCCTATTGAAGTGCACATTTGGGAAGCTTGTGCCGGCAGGCACTGGCCGCGCACTTCACACCTAACGCTGGTTAAACTGGTATATTGGTTTGGGCCTATAATATTTACAGGCGTAACAGAGGTCCAGGTTACGGGAACGGCAGACAATGAAATGACTCACAGTTGCCCCCTTTAACAATTCAAACTTTAATTCAATACTGTAACATTTTACAAATAACTGAATATTCAACAATATGTGTTACCTTAAAGCAATACAGGAAAACAAAAAGTATCACAACCATTAACAAAGATACCCTTAAAAACACAAACAATTTCGTGAAACAAGAATTTAAACAAGTTAACTAGGACCCCGAAAAACATTTAACTTTAACAGAAAAGCAAGCAAGCAGTCATGCCAATAAGGCCAGAACTTGAAAACACAAAATCTTCTGGTCGTGGTACTGACAGATTTAGTCCGTCTAAAACCCAAACAAGCCTCCCAAGAAGGCGATTAGAAAGACCACTAAGACAAAATGATTAAAGCCAACAGGCGAGACTGGAGCACTTACCCAAGAGCTTAATTCATCCGACACCAGACACGGACTGTCTTCCCGATTCGAAGCAGTACCGTTAGGAAGACATTCGGAAATACGTAACGCTCAAACAGAGAAGCGGCGGGAATCCGAAGCAAATCCACGAGTAAACAGCCTCAAATCGGGAAAACAAAGGAATGAGTGCCGGGAAATAGAAAACAAAACAAACTGCACAAGCTTTGGAGGAAAATATTAAATTTTATACCCTCTTCCTGGATTTCACGAAGGCCTTCGATCTACTGAATAGAAAACTAGTGATATACTGCACGAAACACTAATCTCTGTTTCATATAACGTTGCCCCGCTGACATGTATCACTCCGCGTACAACTACCTTCCCGCTCACCCTAATTGGCTAATGCTTTCGCGCCATAGACCATAGGCGGCGCCTTCCCGTCACATTGAAACCTGCAGTAAACGTCATAATAATTGCCAGGAAGATGGATAAAATCATACAAATAAGAATATGAAGGCATGCAAAAATAATGAACTTTATAATGTAACTGAGCAAGTTGAAACTGAATGATTGAGCAATGAAACTGAAACAAATTTATAACGAAAGGCCTTCGGACTTTTTCACTGCGAATTTTTAAATCAGCACACATACCTTGCAAAAATGCTGGTCTTTAAGTCTTAAAAGTCGTGTCACGCCATACTTGTAGTGTGTCCTTCATTCACCCAAGTCTTGTCAAGGTAGTATATTTTGCGATTTGAACACTTTTATTGTCCTTAAATAACGCCTTCGCCACACAGCAATATCGCCCCTGGAGTGGTAAGTTTTCCTGTTGTCTCAATTTCATGTCGCGATGATCCTACAGACCTAATACTCACACCTGCAAGTTCAGAGCACAGCTGTTCGACTTCTCTTACTGACAAAGACGGATTCTTCTCTGTGAGTGCATTAAACACATGCACCACAATTCTTTTTTTGCCGCTTTGCAATGCTTCAGCGAAAAACTGGCGGTAGACTCTGCCATTATACATATAATAAGTACACGCGCAATAAACTATCAATAAAACAATTTAGCTGTCGCACTCGGCAGAGCACACCTTCGATTGGCGATATATGACTAATCCATTTCAAAACAAGGTCAGTGATTAAAGTCATATAAACAAATATATCATTACTACCGCTAAATCACGTGCTATCGTGCCCTGTGCTTGAGAGCAAAGGAACCTCCTCTTTCCTTCGTTTAAGAATTAGCATGTATTTCAGATAAATCAACACTGTTGCGTAATATATTTAATTCAAACAGTTACGAAAATATGAATTTGACAATTCTCTTCCAACATATAAAGACATATCACCATGTTAAATAAAGAACTAATTTTTACCGCACAACAGTCTATTGTGCAATAGCAGCCAATGAGATGTGATATGGTCATGTGGCCGTTAAGAGATATGGGGCAAGCTTATGTGAAACAAGGATTAGGAAAAAACAGCTTATAGAAAAACCTCCTTAATACACTGTTGAGCAAGATCGAAATAAAAGTTTCATATAGCCTTGCCGTAACAGAGCCGATTATCCACACAAATGCAGTGCTTCAGAGTGGTTCTCTAAGCCCACTGCTTCTTATACTAACAATCGAAGAAACAGTATCCCGTAAAGGAGGATATTCTCGTGCACGCGCGTGGACGACATTGTAATTAATTCCAAAGATTTAACAAAACTGCAGACAACAATAAACAAAATGGAAAAATGGTGCACCAAGAACAATCTGCACATTTACATATTACAATGATTTACAGAAACGGAGCCCCAGTAAGAGCGGCGATACACTTGGAAAAGGAAACTAAAAATAATATCTGAATTCAAATATCTAGCACTTCACTTGGTGAAACTGTTAACCCTCGTGTTCGGTGAAGTTAGAGACCCCGCCTGTGATTGAGCCTATTCTGCTCGCCCTCTGAACCCCTTCAACTCTCTAGTACTACAGCACTCTTCCAGCTTGTATGTGTATTCCGCACAGGATAGCACAGCATACTTCATTTATGTTCATATGACTTTATCTCTTCTTGCTCTGTTCTATAATTAAGTGTACCATAAATTAAATACATGTTAAGCGACTTAATTTTGTTAAGTAAGAAACCAAGCCTCAGAAGATAGAAAGGTCTGTAGATTAAAATATTTCTTTCAGAATTGCTTTTCCATAAAAGAAAACTAAAGTCGTTTGGTAACACTTATCTTACATAATACTGGTTTTGACGTCATTAGCTAATCTGCCTCTGATAATTATAATTTATGGATGGCAAACGAACAATGCAGTCGTTGTCTATATAGTAACCTAAAACATTTGCAGCCTGATTCACTGAGTTCTTTTGGGTGGGGGAACCCTAATTAAACCCGTTTCAATTAGGAAGTAACTTTATCGTGGAGTCTTAGGAACATATGAGCCATTTTATAAGCTCTTAGTTGGGTATTTACCTTCCGCGAAATCCGCCCCATATCGTATTAATATACAATTTATTTTATTTAATATGTGGAGGAAGTTTTGGAATCGTGCTTTAGATGTAATGTCACGTAGACTGTGTTAGCGATTATGTTGTAGCGTTCTTCTATCAGCTCATTTATTTCTATATATTTCGAAATAAGCATCTGAAGTCCGCCTTGGTAGCGTTTTGGTGGCATGTCTGCCTCACGTTCAAGAGGTCCCGAGTTCGAATCTCGGTCAGGGTGAGTTACCTGGATAAGGGTTTTTCCCGGGTTTCCCTTATCCTGTAGGGCGAGTGTCGGGTAACTCTAAGCTCCATGAACCCCGGACTCATTTGAGCATCATTTCATCCATTCTATTCATCGTCCGATGTGACTTAACGTTGGAGGACGTAAATTCCCCCCCCCCCAAAAAAAAGCATCTGCATGAAGCACAAAAAGAGGGAAGATTTTTTATGTTCAGGATAGATGCCCACTGAAATTCATTTTTGTTCCATTTTATACTTTCGAATCCTAAATCGATCAGTTATTCCAAGAAAGGGACAGTCTATATCCTCCCGACTTCTGAAATGTAAACAATCTCAGTCCTGTAGATGAAAGTATATTTGGAATACAGTAGAACTCCGTTTACTCGGATTAACTGGGACCAGGGCTGATCCGAGTAAACGAAAATCCGGGTTATCTAGAAAATGACTGAAAAACGGTAAAAAAACATGTACATCAGCAAAATATTTTAACGGAGTATACAAATTATTATCGGCACACATTAACCTAAAAAGGGACTGTATGTACTGTAATAGCTGTAACTGCTGTCTCAGTTTAGTGTATCGCTTATGAGCAGCGCAATCTCACATCCGCTTTAACTTTAGAAGTTCGTTTGGCAATGTTTCCTTGAAGAAAAGCTTCAATTTCTCTAAGTTTGTACTGCGTATGCATGGATGCACAGCTTGTTCATCAACACTGTCTGATTCTGAATACTCTTCATTTTCATTTTCAGTAACACTGCATGAAGCAATAATGCCTTCCTCTATAATCGGTTCACAACCACCGCCATTGTCGGTTTGCAATCAATTGCCAATGTCTTCTTCATCCCCATCGGAACAGTCATCTATATTTTTAAAGCTGCCTATAGAAACTTCTTCCATACTCAGTTTTTATCCTTCTTCAATCTTGTATTCTGCCAAGTGACACACACCAGGCCACAAGTTTCTCCATTTCTTTATCAAAGTTTCTCTTCCAACTTGGTACCCATCACATGATGTGAGTGCAATGAATTCGCCCACTGTAGCGAGAATTCGAGTAATATCTGTGAAACAAGTCTTAATTTACTACGCTAACATTTTTTCCCTTCAAAATTGGTGAGGTTGTCCGGACAACGGCTTTAGTGAATATCATTATTCAACAAAAACGCCCCCTTCATCAGATTTTACTGTCACGCTATTTAAGGTGGTGTGAAACCTCTCTTAGGGATGAAAATGTTTGATACATGTTTTTCCATTATGAGGAATTTGTTTATCCATTAGTTTTAAAAGTTATTTGTTAAGCTTTCCACATTACCATGTTATACCTCTCGATAATAAAATACTTAGTCACTGACAAATCTGTTCTGTTTGACTGTCTTGCTGAGGCGCTGCTTGCCGAGAAAGGCTTCATTATTTTTGGGCTGATCATATGGCGTCGTTTATGTTAATATTTCGCTTTCTTCATTCGCTTTAACGAATTGTTTACACATAATGTACTATTTCTTAATTTGCCACTGACGAGAGACCTTTCAAAACAAAACTTGACACCGTTGAGCGCTACTGGAGACTTCCAACGATGACTATTTATGTCTTCTTCCTTCCTTCGTGAAAAGGTGCCAATATATCGTGGTCGCAACCAGCTACTTACCTGTGCTCAGTGCTGGTGTCGATTGTTCGTTTAAAAAAATGCTACTTTAAATTTCCTATACTTAAGAGTGCTACGGGTCGAGATAGATACGACATATTATACTCACGAGGATACGGGGACTGAGTTAGAAATTATTCGACCTGTAGACCACTTGTGCCCTCATTTCAGCCTGTCATGCCGTCTTTTATCTTTCGTTCGTGGTATCTCACAATACTTTCTTACAGTTCCAATCACAAGTACAAACTTGTCAACTGCTTATATTTACGGGCTAGTAGTAATATTGGTACCTTTATCTGTATTCTAGCTTTTAAACGGCCTTGACCTAACATTAAGTTGTGCTCTCCATTTCCCTAATTCTTTACATCCGTACCCTTCTCATCCATTTTCTTTCATTTTGATTGCATTCTTCCCCATCTCCCTAATTCTTTTCCCTCCTTTCAACGTACGCATTTTTATAGCCATTCTACAAGCCCTTTTATTATCCCAGTTCTCATTCCGTATTAATTTCCTTCACTGTTCTATATCCTTACATTCATTTCCACTGCATTAGATATGCTTTATGCTTATTTTATTTCCACATAAAATGCACTCCTCAATATCAGTCCGGTCCTTAACCAAGATAAACCCTCCCTCTCATATCTGCCCATAGGTCTTTACGTTTCCCTTTCTCTTTCACTCTTTATTTTCAGATATACATTTAGTGATTTCCTACTTATCAGGTTTCCCATGTCCACTTGTCTGTCAATGTCCTCTATCTTGTTCTTAATCTATGTTCAAAAGCACTTTACATTTCTTTCTCTCTCCTGCCAGATATCCCCCAAAGTTCTAACTCCGACCACCAGCTATCCTTACTTGTTGAGTTCTTCTGTTGTTCTAAACAGATATCTAATATATTATCATATTTTTGTATAGTTTTACCAATATTTTAAGCATTTTTCTATAATTACCTCCATCTACAGGGTTTTCCAAGCTCCACCTTAGCTACTCCATTTGGCGTTGACTTATTCAAACCTAATACCTGTTTACAAAGCTATTTCTTTTGTTAATGGCTTTGATATATAGCTAATAATCTTACATTACATTATAGAACGACTGATTTGCAATATAATTTCTGTTTACCTAGTGTTATAACCTTCAGTGCGATCCACGTAAACATGAACCATTTCAAAAGGCCATAATTTCCCTTTGAAAGCTCGTAGAATGTAGAAATTTGTTTAATGATCTCAGTGGCTCTGGGAGAATTGACGACACTGATAATTGTTGACAGTTGACAGTCTTAAATGTGCCATTTTCTTAGATACCACTGTAGGCACATAAGTTTATATGGGTATCTTCAATACATTTGTGGAGCAGCTGGATGATATCGAATTGAGAGAAGGTTATTTTCAGCAAGAAGGAGCAACATGCCATACATCTAATGACACCATGGAATTGTGACCAGTTTCTTTGATAATGGAATAATCTCAAAAGGTCTGTGGTCTCCAGATCCCCTGACCTAACCTCACTGGATTATTTCTTGTGGGGGGTGTCTAAAACTAGAGTATAAAGAATAGACCACGGACAATTGATGTTCTCAAGGAATGCATTCTAACCAAAATAAATAACATTGGCGAGGATACTCTCCATAAAATGTCCGAGAATATGGCGAGACCTGTGCAAACATGTATAGATGCTGTTGGAGGACACCTTTCACATTTTCTCTGAGATGTAAATAGTGTAATATAATCTCCCAATTGTATATTATATTCTCCCAAAGTTGCACGTGTTTCCTATTACTTGTTCAAAAGTTATGGCCTATTGAAGTGGTTCAGAATTACATGGGTCGCTCTGTATATCATCATACATTAAATATAATTTATCGAATATATACATACATTTATTTTTGTGCAAATTAGAAAAAGTGGTCGTTTAGGTTATTTAATTACCGCCAACCTCACTACTCCTCAGACGAGCTATGATAAATTCTAAGGTTCCTGCTCTTTATATATAATTTACGTTGTTTAACTGTTTTCAAGTCATATCGGACGATGAATAGAATGGGTGAAATGATGCTAAAATGGGCCCAAGGTTGATGGAACTTAGAGTTACCCTACATTCGTCTTTTAGGATAAGGGAAAATCCCGGAAAAAGCCTTATCCAGGTAACTCACCCTGACCGAGATTCGAACTCAGGAGTTCTTGAACGTGAGGCAGACACGCTACCATCTACGCTACCGAGGCGGGCGTTACTGCATTGTTTCATCAATTATTAGTGTTTTCTATATTATTGAAAATGAAGCTCCAGGTATCTTTTGTTCTTCTTCACATTTTTATTTTCAGAGATTGTAAATATTTGTTTATAAGTAACTAAGGATCGAAAATAGACAGATCTTTTCATTTGCTCGCTTGCTCATGCATCGTTCATCATGGAGATACCTTAATCGGACACATGTGAAATAAAAGGTAGTTTACCTTTAGGAGCTAAACATATGATATAATACGCAATAAACGAATCTAGAGACCAAAAGGAACATAAATGCAAAACCTAATTTACTGATAACAATGCCCAGAGCCTACAATACTGCATTATAATGAAATCTAGCAATACCAGATTTTATTCCCTGTTTCAATACCTCTGCCAGCCCAGATGGAAAGCCCGTAATGGTGTTTACCTCTCTATTTCATTTTACCTTTTAGGATAGCTCTCGTTTTGAATATCCCCAAGCTACAGAGCTACAGGAGTGCGGGTTGTAATTTAAAGTACCTACATTGGAGCAGCCTTACCAAACGGAAAAACAAAGAAAACATCCAGCGAATAATGCGTTTTGTAGGACAAAAAGAAGCGAGCTGGTAAGCCAGAAAATGTAATTAAACTGTTTACGAGTATTTGTTTTACACCGCTGTTATATTCCACAAAACAGAAAAAGGACATTTAGGATGACGAATGTACTGAAAAACCGGTTCCACAAATACGAGCAGCTTAGGAAAAATACGTGTAGCTAAAATGAGAAATAAGCCCCTTTGAAGAGGAGCAGACTTTTCACCAAAGCTTTGATACAAAAAAAAAAAAAAAAAGTCGAAAATGGGAAACGTTTCTCAGGTTCTAGAAAAACAAGAAAGGATACGTCTAGCGCTAAAGGTAATAAAAAACGAAAGTGCTGTTAATACTTTAATGCAGTCGCTTTTCCTCGAGTGCTCTCTAAGGGAAAGCTGCATTGTAAAGATCAACACCTGGAACTAACGTGTTAAAATCCAGCGGAAGCTTCTGCTGCGTTCACACAATAAAACAAAGCAATAAAAGTGTTTCTTCCTACGTCATGAGCTTCTTACCCGTAGCACAATCAGTACATCGCCTACACCCATGCATGTCATAAAATTAGAGGTGAAATATATCTGGTCATTGTTACTATGCGATACAAAAGGTTCATTTGAAGACAGATATCGAACGTTTTACACTTTTGTGTGTACGAGAGTATTTATGTAGTATATCTGTACGGAAAAAACTAAAAATGGGTGCAATAGTTCTTACAGATGAACAAAAGCTTCCTCTTTTTCATCTTCTTCATCTTCATGTTCTTCTTCTTCTTCTTCTTCTTCTTCCACTTCACGGCTTTGAACGTTTCAATACGTTCCGGCTCCAATATTATTTGATCTGTCCATCTTTTCTTCGGTCTTCCCTAGTTTCTTGTACCTTTGGTATTATAGTTTATGGCTATTTTATACCACTTGCAAAAGTTAAAGCCATATGAACGCTGGCCAATGCTCAAGCTCAGCGCTGTTGCCAAGCGTAGTACGTGTACCGGCAGAGATTCAGTACACCAGCAAAGGTTCTGCCTATTTCTCCCGTAATTAAACAACACATTAAATATTCCTAAAACATTAACACCTTAGCTTATCACACGTTACAGCAGTGGAACTGTAAGCACGGTTTCCAATCCAATAACTCGTTTACGAACTTTGAGGGTCTTTCCCGGAGATTGAAATACAAGCACGCTCCCTTTTTCTAATGAGCTGCTTCACTATAGGTATAAATTTGTGACACTGTGTGCACACTACCTACACCACAAGATTCCACAGTCAATTGCTGTTTTTTTTTTTTTAAATTTACACATACCCTATATTCTGCACTGGAGAGCTTTCGTAAAAACTTGTTCACATTAAATATAATTTTTCTGGCCTGAGAATGAATCAGTTCACGTTTGTTGATAGAAAAATCACTTGTCCCAGCTTCGAGGGATATGTTCACGCACTCGTATCGCAAACCGTGGAAAAAATATATGTGTATAATAATAATTTAACGTAATATTAATAATATTTCAGCTGGAGTTCAACACACGACGTAATGATGCCAAAATGATACACATCTACTCTAAAACCGAACTGAAAGTTAACTCTGTTTCAAACTGCGCGACTTCTGTTTCCATAGCAGGTGCACTATTTATTTAAGCTTGAGATATTGTAAGGAAATAATGGTTTTGTTTTTCGGGCTTATCTGTGTTGAATGGATGGATGTTGGGTAACCATAATCATGTGAAGGTAAAACGTGCAGCGCCCGTGTTCTAAATATCGTAGAGACAGGATTTTTGTACGGTCATGACCAGAAAATAAAATTCTTTCTTATTATAAGGTTGCCATTTAATATTTTCAAACATATATCCGAGCGTAATTAATATAATGTTCTCAGTTCAGTTCGCGTGAGATGCGTTTACCACATTCGGCAGCGCTCCTAGGCGGAGCAAGCTTGGCATTGGGTGTAGTCTGCAGTACGGCCCGCCTTCATATGCCTCTAACTTTTGCGAAGATTATAGGTATTCATTCTTTGAACATATTTTTCTCATTGATTTCTATTGTTAGCAATATGATTTATTCCCTCTGCTTTCAACAATTCTCTGATACATTGACTGCGTTTTTGTCTCTTTCGGTATACTCAGCTGTTGTTCTTACAAACGTCTTTTCAGATGTCTGTATTCTGGTAGTATTTCTTTTTGTTAATGTCCATTTATCTGATCGATATATTAGAGTTAGTACTGCCATTGATTTGTACAGTTACTATGGGATTTTTAAGGGCCTTATCTTGTTTAACGTTTATTTCAATGGGCCTGTTATATATTTAAATTTATTTATTTTCCTTGTCACCTTAGTTTTTCCCCTAGTATTCCGTAGTACATCCTAAATACTTGAAGTGCAATATCTGAGCTATTAATATATTGTCTAAGAATATTGGTTTTTACCTAACTGGGTTCATTCCTCTAAAGGTTATAGTTTTGGACTTATTTGCTGATATCTTCATTCAATATTAAATAGAATTTTATTTGAACAATGTAGCATTTTCTGCAGGTCATCTTCATTTGTGGCCTTTAGTATCTGATCATCTGTATATAACATAGTTTTTAATTAACTTCTGACATATCAATACCTCCATTATCTTTATTTGACTAAATTCTTTGATGAACAAAAACACCATTCAAAAAACTATTCAGAGTATCCTTGAAAACACTTATTCTTCTGTCTGCGAGTACTACCAGTTAAAAGTTTCTAGAAGATACTTGAATGCACATTTCCTTCTATGTATAATTAGAATAGGAAACTACTGTAGGCATAAGCAAAAAGAGTTGTTCGTTATGTGATGGCTTTGAAATTTCAGTACCTCTGCAAGTGTAAGATTAAAAAATATTAACGACTTTTTGTTAAGAAAAGTACAGATATTTCAACATTCAAATCAATATCATCTCAAAAATGGCAAACTCTACAAAAAGAGACGGTTTCAGGGTTTCACATAAATTGTACACTTTAACGAGATCCTTGTATAGTAAAGTTACAAATATATCTTACGGTATACCATTTATAAAACAGGCATCCTTAATGAAAGGTCTTCAGAAGTTATTCCAAGGAAATTCTGGATAAGCATGAAACCATCTTTAAAATATAGAATTTTAAATAGTGCTTTTAGACCAGTTCTTGAGAAAACCATTATTTTTTTTTTAAAAAAAAGAACTTATAAGTTAACTGGCGCATTGTTGAAACATGTGGTTTAATAAAAAATAAAACCATTTCTGAAAAAATAAAAATCGAATGCATATAGCGGTTGTGTTAAAATATTGACACTGGATCTTTGAAGGATGTTCAACTTAAAATTCACCCACCTCTGCAGCGTGGTCGTAGTGTGTCTTCCTCACATTCAAGAGCTCAGAGTTTGAATCTCAGTCAAAATGAGATTTTATCCTGATAGATAAATGTCGGGTAGCTCTAATTTCCATTCACCTTGGGCTTATTTGACACCATTTACCTATTTCATTTATCATGCGATATGACCTAAGTTGGACACGTTAACCTTAAAACTCAGGTTTCTTATGCATTTAACTTTTGATTTTTGAGTAATGTTGCACGAACGCACACACACACACACACACACACACACACACACACACACACACACACACACACACACACACACACACACACACACACACACACACACAAAATAATACATGATGCTCCCTTTATCCTGTAGCTCTAACCTTAGCACACATATAACTTCATAAATGCTAAAGAACCACAGCACAAGGAATTCTAATTTTGAAGGAGAGATTTGAATAACGAGTATAGGTGGCGTTTATTCGAACGCAAAAGTGCTGTTTCATGGGTATATCTTATTTCTAAAAAAAGGTAGATAATGAAATTAAATGGGAATGGGATCTCGATACCTCACTGGTATTGAAGTATGTCGAGAAAGGGGATTGGGATTTCATTACGGAGGGGATTCGGTACGCAGGCTACCATGCTGGGCCGATTGTTCCTATAGCCCTAAATGGGGTACCCCCGTGATACCGAAATTAAAGGATTGAAATAAGTAAAGAATCATGATAGATTTCAAAGGAATGTTGGTTCTTTGTTACAACACGTGCAGGGGCAGTTGAGTCGAATAGCAGTTGGGTTGAATAGTTGTTTTAACAAAAGAAACGTAAGAAACAGTGTCCTTAGCAGAGTTCTAAAGGGTAGCACTTGACTTTGTTTGAATAGGGTATTCTTCGGACCCTTCATAATGGCATGACAAAATGTTCATAAAGGGAATCTTTGGTTGAATATAGGGCTTCGAGAAAGTGAAAGTCACACACACCCACGCGCAGCTGTGGACACTCAGTTGGTGGCGTGAAGCCGATTAGGGCAGTCCTCTTCTCCTGTCTTGGTCGAGGGCATACCAGAAGCAATGAGAGCAGATACTTGTCGGTTCATATGTACGTGAAGAAGGAATTAAGTTCTATCGAGTAATAAGCATTTCACATACAGTAACTCTAAACAGTGACATTGGTAACCCTTGGTCGGCAACTTCAAATTTAAAGTAATGATAAAAAGAAACAGTAATTAAACCAGTTTGAAACGGGCATTCCAGTGTCATTAAAACTATCCATCTCATACATACCCTGTGAGAAACCTCAATGCTTTACTCCAAGCTAAACACTGTTGTATCAAACTGTAGCGTGAACGTGGAATCGTGCGCAATTCATTATATTGCTTCACCCGGGAGGAAGGATGAGGCGCAGGAGACAGAAGATGGCCGTCCCAAGGAGCCAAGAGCCAAGGAGCGGGATCCCTACAGTTTACTTGGATAGAAACTTCTCCCGACAGGCCAGGACAACGGACGCGCTCCCCTCAAAGTGGAACGACAAAGAGCCCAGCAACCGAGCCCCAAAAGTTCCCTGACTGGCGGTCACGAAATGGTCCCAGCAGAGAAGCGGTGACGAGTAACCTACCTAACGGAGGAGGAAGTAGTTTTCGTCGGAGCATATCATCCTGCAATGCACCGCCGAGACACCTGCCGACACTTCCTCCCTGAAAGAGACCACCAGATGAGAGATGATGTGAAATGATAATGGAGATAAAATGAAGGGACTGGTAACCTGGGAGATGCAATTAAAGTACCCAGCATTCACCTAGCGACCCGGGAAAACCCCCGAAAATACCCATGGGTCAGGTAGGTCGGCCACGGGAATCGAACCCAGGTCTCCCTAATGCGGGCCACAGACGAAACCACCTGAGCCATCCTAATCGGTATGTCCAGAAAGGACACTAGACTTAATATTATTTCCTCGATGTGTCCCGAAACAGCTTGTGCAATATTCACTATTCAATGAGTGCACTATATCATTAATGTATGATGAAAACTTGAAAACCAATGTGGGAAGGAGCAAAATGAAACCTCATGTAACATGTGCTGTTAAGTGATTTGAAGCTTATAAAGCTGACGAAAATTAAATGAACTTTCTGCAATAACCCTGGAACGTTACATTTAACTACATTGAGAACATAATCTGTAAATACAGCAGAAACTAATCGGAACTTAGGACGTAAAATAACGCAGCACATGGAAACATATTTTTCCCTTGCATCTGTTAGTTTGTGTTTAGCAAATCAAACTTGGTCCGAGCGTCCCTATACTGTACGATTAATTTTCACAAATATTTTGATTTACAGTAGTGATGCTGTACTTAATACGAAATAAATTATGACTGTTCCAAATTAACTTCGGCAGAAATCATCCCATTTATCTGTGATTTCTTCTTTACTTTTTCCCTTATGTCCAAGTTTATCTAAGAAAGCAATGCAATGCTTTTCTTTAAGAACCGTTATCTGCAGCGTACACTCATTTGTTCCGTTCTCGTCTCTTTCATCGGTTTTCTCTTTGAGCGCATATATATCCCCAAAGGACTACCCGTCATATGTCTGAATACCCTTTGCCTTCCCGCTTTTTGTTAGCACTCCACTCTCTTGGTTTTACTTGGCTCAACTCAGCATATTCAGAATAAAGAGATCTAGTTTTGTTTGGAAGCCACGAAACGATACTTCGCATTATTTTTACATTATACGAGCTGGGGTGGGGCTGCTTGACTGGAGTTTCCAATAGGAACCATTAAATGTTTTCGATTACCTTCGTTTATCACCTTGACACGTTAGCGAACGAGAGAGAGAGAGAGAGAGAGAGAGAGAGAGAGAGAGAGAGAGAGAGAGAGAGAGAGAGAGAGAGAGAGAGAGAGAGAGAGAGAGAGAGAGAGACAGACAGAGAGAGAGAGAGAGAGAGAGGGTGGGAGAGTGAGGGAGACGCTGAGCTACGTGCAAACGAAATAAATTCCCCTTCTGCCGCAGACAACTTATGTTTATCCACATGCTGCAAGAACTTTGCAAAGAAAGATCAGAACAGAACTAAATGGACTCAGAAACAGCGGGCCACCTTCTCGGAAGTAGCTGGACATTAGAGTAATATATTTTTAAGACTCTTACGAGGTCAGAAGCAGTGGCTACTTCAGCATCACGACAGGAGATTCGGGCAGGTCAATAAACCCAGGGGAACTACCTTTTTCGACCAACCATATATCAGCCGGCACCGAGACCACCTCTTGACCGAGGTGCCATTTCAATGCTCTAAGCTATATTTTGATACAGTTTTCATCATGAATTAAACATATAAGGTAGAACGATGTAACAATTTGGTGGACGCTTTGCAAGAACGTTCGTTCTCAGGTACTTTGACAAATACAAGTTTATGTCGCGCTAGGTACGTTATTTTGGATTACTCAGAGCCCCTACATCCATTTGTCGATGTTGCTGCATTTCATTCTGTTCACAATTAAGGTATACATTTGGTTGTAAGGAAGAAAGAGAAACAAACACGTGGTAACGGTATAGGCTTAGGCTTTTTATTTTTGTTTGATATACCTGGTGCCGGTACAACAGACCCGGCTTATAGGCTCTACATTTGCATGATATTACACTTTTCAGTTTTTGCTGCTTATGACGTCAGGGCTTTACATAAATCCCATACGGCGTCCCTTTATGAGCACACCGAGAACAGCTTTAGTTCATTTTCTTTTAGATGCTTCAGGTTTTCCTTGAATTTTATGTTGTTTTTTTTAATTTTATATACATATATAATACACACACACACACTCACGCACGCAGTCATGGGCATACGTAGTACGTCCCTCGCACTCACACACTCATTCACGCACACTTCACTTCACTTTGTACACTATTTACACTCAGCTGTCCTGCTGTATGGCAGCATGTCGCTTGGCGGCCCCTGCCGGCGGTTTGTGAGGCCTCGGGCCGGGAATTTTGGGCGCGCAATGGGTGGCGAGCCGTCCATATTTACAGTATTTTCACCAGTTTATGTTTGCGGTGTTTTGGGTCACCTTTTCTGATGTTATGGATTAAAGGATTTGTTTGCCGACGAATGCGCGCAAATGGAAGAGGCTCTTTTTTCCAATGCCTCGGGGATGGTCGGGATGCGGACTTCTTGATGGAGGGAGTCGTTTGTGGTGCGGATGGGAGCGGAAAGGATTTTCCTGAGGGAGAGGTTTTGCAGTGTTTGAAGGTATTTGATGGCTGTTTTGATTGCGTTTTCCCAGGCCACACATGCGTATAGAACCACTGACAGAATGAACGACTTGTAGAAGATAACCTTTGAGCGGAGTTTCAGTTCTTTACTCCTAAATATGGGGGCGCACATCTTTAATCGCTGCCGCCCTTTGATGGCGCTATCTTTTATGTGGGTGGACCAGCTCATTGTGCGTGTCAAAGTCACGCCAAGGTATTTGACTTGCCGACGGCTGTGCAATACTTGACCACCGATCGTAGGTCCATAGCCAAAGGGTGCCGCTTTGAAAAATGGATAAGCTGGCATTTATATGCTTTAATTTTAATTTTCCAGTCGTGGAGCCATGAAAGGAAGCGGTCAATATACCGCTGCATCTCTAATAGGCCGAAACGAGGATTTTTAGTTAATGTGTACCCATCGAGTAGTTAAATTATAATCGAACCCACTCGCGGCCTCTACTGCGCGAGAAGACCTGCAGTCGTCGAGGACTGAGTCTGGCAGATGTGCCCTGGAATCCTTACCTTATAGGGGAAAGTAATACAATCGCGTTCAGGAGACAATGGCGCTCATGTAATATTCTTGAGAGACAATGATTCTATCAGATACTGCATAGCACTGACATCTAGCGGACAGTCGGGGAAACGCACAGCAGTATCGTGGCCGTGAAACAGTGTATGCAGGTTTGTTGGGAAGAAATGTGTTTTGTGCGAATTTCTTAGTGCAGAGATACCAAGTTCATTACAAGGTAAAACTGAATAGATTTCTAAACATGTTTTATAAGGTACATAATTTGGGAGGCTCTATGGCTACCAATTTATACTTTAGTCGATCTTATGGTGCTGTGTTTGAATCATAATTTTCGTGATAAACCCAACATGTCGTCGGCGGGTAATGGCGCTCAATCCTGAGCAATATTACCCATCAGACAATTGCCATTGTCCAACGTATATTGGACTGTTAGAATTATTTTTATCCAACGGATCATTTGAAGTGATATGGGATTTGTTACTTTCCATTCATCTTATACAAATATACTAATAAATAGAAGCTCCTGGGTTTCAGTGCACTGGTATTTGTCCTATCAATCCAGATCAGTTCAGTGATGACTTTATGGCCGCAGAAAACTTAGCGATAGTCAACAGCCAGAGAATAACAGGCACTTTTTGTTGCGGTTGAAGACCATGAAACATTCCTAGCGGACCTACTCATCAAGAAACGCCTGTATCTGATATGACCTCAGCAACATCCAGCTGTACCGCCGCCGAACCGCAATATCAGAGTGATCTACTAATTCCTTGCTTCAGTTAGCAGAATTAGACCTGTCCTTTCCTCACCAATCACTTCGGTCTCCAGAGACCCAGAAACGCCCAAAAGCTCTACCAAAATTTCTGTCGCAGATATTTCCTCCATTCCATGACCCTCAAATGTTTCCAAGATGACCACTCGACGAAAGACAAATAAAGTGAGGTCGCAGATTCTAACAGAATCTCCAATGAAGGAACAACTGCAGGAAGCAGAGAGACGGCGATCCCCAATAGGTTGCACAAAGACATTGGATCCAAAAGGAATAGCACCAAAAAGGCCAAAAAGAAGAATACCCAAAAACGAAAAGCAGGAAGGAAAATAAATCTGTCTGATATCTCCAGTGACGACTATTCTATCAATTAAATATGTGACGATGGCGAACTGGACAATTTGAAACCTGTGTCAAAAGATACGTTTTATTTTGAAGAATTTCGACAAAATAACACTGTGATTCCGCTGTGTCTTCTGCTTTGAATGAACACATGAGAAATACAGTGAAGCTGACACATTTGATAATTATAAATGCGATTATATATTAAATTGGTTTATTTAGTTTCGAGCACCATTTACCGCACATGGCGGGCAATACCGCTCGACCCAATATTTTATATCTATTTTCATGGCTTCCTGTTTAAATAAATGCCTTGATTTGTATTCTTTTCTAGAGGCTATTGATGTAACTTGCAATTTATTGTTTTAAATTGATTTCTGTAATTATACTTAAGGTTGCTGGAGAATTTTTAAGTGAGCACCATTACCCTACTCTCCCCTAATAGTTGCTGCTTCTGGTCTGAAACAGGCAGAATATCTCTTGTAAATATTCTCACTCACTCTCCGAAGCTCAAGATCAGGTATTGTTCTGATTTCGTGTACAATGTTTTCTTCAGTTCCTGTAGTGTATGAGGACGTAAGATACACTGTCTTTTAAAGAATTTCATAAATAAAATTCAACTCTTTAGAGAAGGAGAACGAGGGGGCTATAAATCAAAACTAATAACTGGTCTGTCATCAAACACCTCTCTTACTGCATTTAATGATTCGGCAGCAATATGTGCTGTTGCAGAATCTTGCTGGAACAAGCCATATGACTTCTCTTGCGTCAAGCGATTGAAAAAAAGGCTTCAGAATTAACCTCTGATATCACTCTGCATTTATTGATTCTTCAAAGAATATGGGCTCTATTATTATTCTAGTACTTATCGCACACCGCATTCCAAATTTCTGATCATACTGAGACATTTTATCCAGATCTTCTGAAACCCATTATCGACTCTTGTGAGTATTAAAACGTCTAGTTAAATAATTCATCAATGAAAAAAAAACTATGCGTCAATGAAATTCCATTCTATGGAGTGTAAACACCAGTTACAAGATAATCTATAAGAATGACTTTAATGCAGTCACAGAAAACTGCAATCATGACCTTCCCAGCTGACCTTTGCACCTTTGCATTTTGGGGGGAGGGGAATCGGCATGTTTCCATTCCATGCTCATGGTTTTTGTCCCTGGATCATACTGATGGATACAGGATTTATCTATGGTTACCAGACGATCAGTAAAATCATTTTCATCCCATTCCAACATCATCAACCTCTGCCTTAAAAGGTCACACCGTGTTTGCTTTTGGAAAGGGTAGGCAACATGAAAACCACCGTGCAGACACCTTGGACATGTGCAGTTTGTCATGAATAATTTTCCAGCACTACCATAACTGAGTCTCATTCATGATAATTTGGATGGTTGCTCCTTTGTCTTCCAGGATTAAACACTCCACTTTCTTCACTGTGACATCATCTGTCAAGGACAGTCTACCTGCTCTTGGCTCATCTGTCAGCGACATGTGACCAGTTTTAAAATTTCTTTATCATCTGACTGTAGTGTCATAGGATGGGCAATCACCACCATAAACAGCCGTCATCTTATCATAGATTTCCTTGGAAATTTTGCCCTTCAAATGCAGGAACATTTATCACATTATGGGCCTCAATTTTTTGCGTCTTCCACCTTGGTCCCTTCTAGAACACATTGTTACAAAAGAAAAGGACACAACAGACTGAAACGTTCAAAATTATGCCTCGATGGATTACATACCAATAACTCCGCTTTGTAAAACTTTGCAAATATGCATTATCTTACGTCACCTATGAAAGGTGCTGAACTAAGTTTCGATATTTATTCACTTCCTTTTAGGGTTTCTCCCTCTTACACACACACACACACACACACACACACACACAGACACACACACACAGAGAGAGAGAGAGAGAGAGAGAGAGAGAGAGAGAGAGATGAGAGAGAGAGAGAGAGAGAGAGAGAGAGAGAGAGAGAGAGAGAGAGAGAGAGAGAGAAACACACACATATGGGTATTTGCTGTGAAATTTCACCATTGAATTTTTAGGGATATGCGAACATTTCTCTTACTTATTATCCATAAGTGACAGAGAAGGTAGTTAACTTGAGACTTGTCCATATGGGCATCTTTTTTCTGTACAAAGCACAGAAACTTAAACTACTGAACCTTCGGTGTTCTTCCATTTGGATTAAGGCGCCAATTCGTCTTTACACAAAAACTAAGATTTGAACTTTGTCAACAATGCCTAAATCTCTTCCAAAAGCAAATACAGTTTATAAACTCGGATGTATCCATTATGCAGTATGGAGTAATGAGCATACAGCGTTAGGAAATATGTGATTCAAGTAATGGTTATCCAACACACAATAGAAATCGTGTTTGTATTTTAACCAGACCGTCGTGGTCAGTGCTGTTGACGCAAGGCTAACAAGCTTGGCCTGTGGTCTCTGATGTGAAAGAGGATTAAACGCTTCACTGCGTACATTGCGTACATTTCATGAAATCTCTAAAGGATGCTGTGCATAACGCGACATTTTGTCTATGTTTTAGTTTATTAGAACTGTAGCTTCAACGAAAACGGTAAATTTAATACAAAATGTAGCAAAATATAGCAAAATATTTTATCTCCACTGCAAAATATAGCTTTCTGTGTATTCCCTCAATGCAAAAGGCAAAGCTATATTAATTAATGCTTAAATGCCATTTTGCAAATGTAGATTATACCCGTAGTTCCACTCCGTTCAGATATTACAGAGTATTTTAACAAATTTAAATTTCTCAGATTTATTTAGACGAAAAAACTGCCACATTCATTATCTAAGCCATAGCATTTTCAGAATTAAAACTAAATTAATCAGACCCTGCACTGTGAGAATGTAAACATTACCACAATACAGTGTTTTTGCTACCATCGCTATATCACTAGATGCGAGAGCATTCACTGTATACTGTTTCAAAGTTATTACGTCGAACATGGAACTCCGCGGTTGGTAAATTGTCGTGTTACGGTTTAGTGGTTATGATAATATACTTGTTTATATAAATAATGTACATTACAAGCAAATATTTTACTACTTAGCAAACACGTACTTACACATGCATTTAATTTAGAATATTTGAAACTAAACTAAGCTTAGTCCATGCACGCCAATTTGTGACCCGCAGTGTCAATCTCTATTTTCCCCATTCACTATAGCCCTTTTTATAACTGAGTTTTAAGGCGAAACTGCTAAGACAAAAGCTCTGGTAGGCAAACCGAAAACGTCCAGGAGGATGAGTTAAAAATCGTGTCCCTTTCATTAACACCGCTGTTATTAATTTGTCAAATTAAATAAATTAAACAAATTTCACTTATAAATTTTAATGCTTGACGTAAACGGATAAAAATTACGCATCTTGAATTGTGAGTAAAAGCTACACACAATGGTTTTATAGGTAAATTGAGGTATACAGATTGTTACGAAACGACACCGAACGATTATAGCCGTTGCGTAGTTTATAACTTAACTAGTCCGAATTTCGTGTCGCACCTTCGAAATTCTCTTAGGTACAATTTATGTAGCATTAAATATTACATGATTTTGTGATTAGGAATGCAAACCTCAAAGGTTATATGGATGCACCGGTCACCTAAACAAAAACATTGGTCCTTGCTCGTTATCAGGGAGCTGAGCCTAGCTTTCAGGTAATGGGGTAAAGGGCAGTTATTTGTGTAAAAGTCGATAATTACACGGACAGTTCTAAAGTTGCTCATTTTGCTATGCTCTTAATTGTACAGTGCTTTGAACCAGTTGCTGTAAAATCAACAGCTTCCTTTTCAGTTACAAATGCTTTTTTTTAATATTATTGAATATCGTGAAATAAAACGCTCGCCTCATTGCATAAGGCATTTAGTCTTGATTAACTTTATGTACATTTTTTTAATTTCTCTCTCTTCTGTTTATCATTTACTGCTTCCATCTTCAACCTCACTAACATTAATTTCCCTCTAAAAGCTTTAAGTTGCATATGTCCACCACTTATTTGCCGTCATCGACTGTCATTACGGAATGTTGGAACACGTTTAACACCCATAAACAAATAACTAAGGAATAGCTTCTTTATTACGGTTTCATAAGCCAAAGAAATTTTTAATAGTAGCAAGCTACCGTGGAGTATGCCGGTATGTTTACAAAAACAACTACAGCAGGCGGCACAGTGTCACCTACCTGCGATTCCTTCGATAGCGTGAGGCACGTGGCGTTGCTCCTGTCACTGCCCAATCCACTGTCAATCTGAAGCGTTTTTTTTTATGCGGCTCTATTGGCGGTAAAATCTATCTATATGTATCACATAAAAGCTGAGCAACTACTTCTATATATTCGTGCTGTGTGGTTTTGAAAGGCTCTGTATAACATCTTAATTATAAATATGATGTGATACAGATATAGCGGGGAAATAAATCACTGTTTCCAAAATAATCATGATTAAAATTGAACATATACTATGTTAAATATTGTCGTAAAACGGTATATAGAAGGCGTAATAATATTTTGTAAGACAATGCTACTAGACAAGAGAAACATTGACGTTCAAACTTACATTGTCGAACAAAAAGACTGTAGAAAGTCGGATAATTAGCATATGTTTTCCTCGCGAGATAGTATGTCATATTGACACTGAATCCATTTCCCGATGTCTGATATCAATGCACATGTAGTGAATTATGTCAACCAGACTGGGTAACCGTTAATGGGACAGTTAATTGCTGTTATTGTTACTTCATTTAGTGACGTCTTAGTTATTTCAGCAACTGTTACAAAAAGGTGCGTTCAAGCTATAAAACCTCCTATATTTATTTTTCCAGACTGAGACCAGATAGGAACTTCTGTTTTCTTTTTTCTTAAATACCCCTGGACTCTTTGTGAATGCGTGACAGAAATGGCAGCACTAAATAGTGCATAGAACTGTTGACAGCGACGAGAGATAGGACTGTTTTTGGTACTTAAAATAACGACGTTTCCATTGCAAGAACAGCGAGTAATCATTCGTTTTCTCCATTTTCATGATGTGACACCTACTGAAATTCATCGCCAGTTGAGTGAGGCATGTGGTGTTGGTACCACGGATGTGTCTAATGTGCTTTCCTGGGCGCGACAGTTCAATGAAGTCAGAACACTCTTCGCATTTTCAGATCTTCATGCAGCATTGTGTACACAGATCCCACGAAAATGCCAATTTTGGAGGCAATGGCTTCGACGATCAATCCGCGATCCTCCAAACCAATGTTCTTCACTCGCTGGATCATGTCGTCAGACCGGCTGGTGCGAGGCTGTGACTGTCTTGTCAGAGGATGTTTTGCCTTCATTGAACTGTCGCACCCAGGAACGCACATTAGACACATCCATGGTACCATCATCACATACCTCACTCAACTGCCGATGAATTTCAATAAGTGTGACACCACGAGCATTGAGAAAACGAATGATTACACGCTGTTCTTGCAATGCAAATGTCACCATTTTAAGTATCAAAAACAGTCCTTACTCTCGACGCTACCACTAGAATTCTATGCACTGTACAGTGTCGCTATCTCTGTCACGCATTCACAAAGAGTCCAAGTGTATTCAAAAGACCAGAAGTTCCTATCTGGTCCCAGTCCTACAGAAAGTAGTAGGTGTAATAACTTGAATGCACCTAGTACTAGTCAACAAAGACGTATTTTACTCACGATCGGAAGGTTTGGTATGCAAGACGAAGTCGAGTCTATAAATAAGTCTTGATTCACTAGTACTATACAATTTTTTGTCCAACCTTAACCCTATACATTACAAACACTTACTACTTTTTAATTAAACTACCATAATAAAAGAAGAAAGCTATTTGTAATTTTATTTTCCAGAATATAGAAGAGATATTTACACCAATGCCGGCTGAATGTGTTGGGTTGAGAGAATCTATGTTGGCTAGTCGTTTCTATGGAATTGATTTAAATGCTGCTACAGTTTGACTGACAACTTGCTGCCACTGATTCAATAATTGATTCATACTAATTAAGAAAAATGTTTAATAGAACTTTGTTGAAAGAAGGACGTATCTCTACCAGACACTTACTGAATGAATTATGAATGAATATAAGTTGTTTACATTTCATTTAAATGTTAAAACTACAATGAATGCTGTACCTGAAATGCAGGCCTAGGGATTGTATTTTATGCCTTCAGTGGTTGAAGTCAAATAATGTATTCACCCTTAATATTCAGCTGCTACTTTAATAGGTTAATGTCTATTATTAAAGTAAAACTTCACAAGTAAGAGTGAATAAAGGTTATTTTCTGTCAATTCTATACTACATCATGCAGCATTCCTATAAATTCATGTCCTGATGATCGAACTCATTTGAACAAACAATTAACTAATCAGAACATGAATAACTGCTCAAGAAACAAATAGTAAGTCATATACATCATTGATTGATGTGCGATAAAGATGATTTACATTCAAGGTCGCTCAACTCCATGGTCATTAGCGCCCTTTCAACAACTGTATTTTACTTTACTATAACTTTCTTTTGACTTTACCTTAACTTTACTTTAACTTTGCTCTGGCTGTGCTCTATGCTCTGACTCCGCATAGGCTTCGCTTTGACTTTGCTCTGGTTTTGCTCTGACTTTGCTCTGGCTCCGCTTTGACTTCGCTTTGGCTTTGCTCTGACTTTGCTCTGGCTCTGCTTTGAATTCTATTTGACTTTGCTCTGACTTTGCTCTGGCTCCGCATTGGCTTTACCTTGACTTCGCTTTGACTGTACTCTGGCTTTTCCCTAGCTCCTCTTTGGCTTTGCTTTGGCCTTGCTCTGGGTCTGCTACGGCTCTGCTCTAGCTCTGCTTTGGCTTTCCTTTGGCTTTGCTCTGGCTCCGCTCTGGTTTCGCTCTGGCTTCTCTCCGGCTTCACTGTAGCCTCACTCTAACTTCACTCTAAATTCACTCAGACTTGGCTCAGGCTAGGCTCCGGCCCCCGTTCCAGTCCCGCTCTGGCTCCGCTTGCGCGTTGCTTTGACTTTGCTGTGGCTTTGGTTTGCTTTGACTTTGCTCTGGCCTTTCTCTGGCTTTACTTTGGCTTTGTTTTGACTTTCTTTGGCTTTGCTCTCCATTTGTTCTGGATTTCCTCTCGCTTTGCTCTGGTTTTGCTTTGACTCCATTCTGGCTTTGCCTTGGCCTTGCTTTGGCTTCGCTTTGGCTTTACTTTAGCTTTGTTGTAGCTTTGCTCTGGCTCCGCTTGCGCGTTGCTTTGACTTTGCTGTGGCTTTGGTTTGCTTTGACTTTGCTCTGGCCTTTCTCTGGCTTTACTTTGGCTTTGTTTTGATTTTCTTTGGCTTTGCTCTCGATTTGTTCTGGATTTCCTCTCGCTTTGCTCTGGTTTTGCTTTGACTCCATTCTGGCTTTGCCTTGGCCTTGCTTTGGCTTCGCTTTGGCTTTACTTTTCTCTGGCTATGCTGTGGCTACGCTCAGGCTCCACTCTGGATCCGCGCTGGTCTATCTCTGGCTTTGCTTTGGCTTCGCTTTGACTTTAACTTAATTTACTTTAATTTATTTAGATAAGGAACAAACACGCATGTTTAGGCGTTTGACATTAGCTCTCTCACCACTCAGAGGCACCCAGTCGAGAGATTTCGCTCGGGATCCAGGGATCGCCAATCCCGTACCCACCGCAGTACTAGGGGGAGCGATAACGGAAGCTAAATAACAAAATGTAGCAGTTCCGTGTAATGTGTGTATGTTAGGTAATCCAAGCATATGGAACGTGCAACAAGTGTAAGAATAGAAAGAAACTGTTATTACATTTGCCCTTACCATCCAAAAAGTTAGGAAATTTGCGGAAGTGTCAAAAGATGCACCAGCTGTGGCGAACAACCCAGCTGTCGCAAGGACTGCGCTCGAGAAATCGATACGAATCGCTGCAGAATAAAAAGCATTATGATTACAGTATGTTCGTTAACGGGAAGTATCAAACACTGTAACCATTCCTGATCCAGTGAGATCCAGCGAGATCATGTGAGAGTTTTGATTCAGTGCTGATTGAATGTATATGACGATATTCTCTTCCTGCTTAGTTAAACAGAGATTGTGCAAGAATTTTGAACGGTAGGTTAAAGCCCAGTCTCATTAAAGGGACTAATGACCAGTTATAAGAGTATGGATGTATTAATTTCAATCGCAAAGGCCAAAGGTATCATACCTACTTTATAAATTCTTAATATTTTATAATTATTTTTTCTAATTTTTTGCTTTCAGCGTGCCTTAATTTTATAAATCAACATAAAAACGACAAAATGTGGAAGATAAAACATTACAAAAAATAAAGATACAGGAAAATACTCGTAAAAGTAAGATCAACATTAATATATAACAAATTAAATATAAACACTACACAAAACATGGTAAATTACCACAACATACCCAAAGAATAGTTAAGGAGATGTTACACGGCAATTTAATACATATCTATCAAAATTTGGCGACTATATAATGAACTTAAAATTGCTTAAACTTAAAAGTATATTTTAAGTTACTTTAATATCATATTTCTCCATGGATGAGTGGCTAGACTGCTTGGCTATCACCATGGAGGCACGGGTTCGATTTCAGGTGACCGCAAACGTGAGATTTGTAGTGGATAACACGGTGTTGGGGCGGGTTTTCTCTGAGATCTCCGGTTTTTTCCGCCATCTCATTCCACCATGTATCTACCATCTCATGTATCATCAGTGTTACCGCCTGCGGTGCCTCATGTAGTAATTGTGGGCGTTAAACACTGCATATTTCCAAACCAATAACAAAGAATAATTTCGGGGTATAACCCTTCAAAAGTCACTACACATAAATTGTGTATTTTAAGGAGATCTGCATTTCTTGTGTATAATATTCTGACACTTACCTTAGCTTTTACGGTATATGCAAACTTCAAAATGAAGTGGAATCTAGAGACTATTCCGAGAATATTCAAGATATTCATTTTATATGACAAAATTTTTTATATACATAGTAGTTTCATCAAAAACCGATTAAGGCATTTCTCAATATATATATTTAAACTTTCTCCATATAAATTAAAATATGATAATGGGGATAGTTTTGGAAGATTTTCACGTCTTATCCAAGGAAGTTGCTGGGCTTAAACAACTTTTTATCTTTTCGTTTTCAAGTTATGCCTTCAAAGAGGTACACACTGTGCTTTTTATTTTCCTCTTTTCTATTTTTATTTTAGTAGCATATAGTGCTTTTTCTACTTATTATATACGCATAGTAGAGTAAGCAAAGACTTCAAATGACGAACAAATCATTTTGTCACATTTTGTGTATAAAAACAACAACAAAACAGAACTCGTTCTTCCATCGAACATTTGACAATTTAATTGCTTTTTTAGACAAAGAAGTATTTAAGAACGTCCCCAAATGTCTTAGTTTGCTTAGGTCGTAATACAAAATTAAAAATTATCGGGTGTGACTGCCATATAACAAAAGACACCTCCTGTGGGAAGCTTTCTGGTTGATACGTAAGCTTTTCCATCCGGAGAACAATGCATCACAGCTGGTGCCATGGGACCAGCTTGAGGCAACTCTGGTATGTGCTTTCTCATCTCCTTACCCTGCATTAAAATAAGGAGATTAGTAATTAAAGTGGTTTTAAACTATTATCTATATAGGGTATTAGGGTTGTAACTGCAGATGTTTGTTGGTAATTCAAGACAATGCGATGAACAATATTACTGCAATATTGACTTCATTTGCATACAAATAATTTTGGTTAAGAACTGCAGCATGCTTTCAGGTTGATTGATACGTCCAAGACGCCTGGCATAAATTCTTTTTCTTGCGAGCGCGGGATAAATTGTTGCGAGGGGTAAAACAGCGCAGGTAGTTCTTGGAATAACAAATTACGAATTCAGTCTCACAAAACTAATAAGTGGAAGAATCTCTCATGGTTCTTGCGTACTCAAATATTCATTATCTGTGTTATATATGACACACTTTCATTGAGAAAGCGATACTATTGAGTATTTAATGCTTATTCGTGCATTTTCAAAATATTGGTTGCATATTTTAATTATAACTTAATTTAAATGGCTCCCGAAAAGCTAGTAGCCCAGGATGACCTGGGTCAGCACATCAGGTGTTAAAGTATGAACACGTAGAAACAAAGACGATCCAATGTTGTTAATTTCGCGGTGCAGTTTACTACCGTGAGGAAAGAGGTAGTAAATTACGTACAGTTCTTTTAGAAAACTGTGTTACGAAGAGGGGAAAAGACCCGAATTCCATATATATTAATTTACCAATTATGAAAACATCTGCATTTTTTGCCCTTTAAAACCCTATATAACAATAGAACTACCAATAATGTCATTTGCTAAGACTTGGAAGAAAACCACCGAATTACACATATATTAATTTACCAATTATTAAAACATGTGTATGTTTACTATTTAAATCCCTATACTCGTTTAACATGATATATACCTGAACCATTTAATACGTCATAACTTTTGAACCAATAATAGGACACACGTGTAACTTTAGGAGAATATAATACACAACCGGGAGATTACAATACACTGTGTACGTCTCACAGAAAATGTTGGAAGTGTCCTCCACCAGCATCTATACATGTTTGCACTAGTCTCAACCATATTATCTGAGGTTTCACGGAGATTATCCTCGCCAATGTTACTTATTTCGGTTCGAATGGATTCCTTGAGAAAATCAATTAATTGTCCGTGGCCTATTCTTGTACCCTCTGATTTTTAGATACTCCCACAAGAAAAAATCCGGTGAGGTTAGGTCAGTGGATCTGGGGAGTGTAGCAAATATAAAGATGGTGGCGATCAAGGGTTACCACAGCTCCATGTTGTGCGCCAATTTGAAGCAAAAATGATTGGTATACACAAGTTTCACGATGGAACGCCAATTTGATGCAAATAATTTAATGGCGAGCAAATAAGTCGGCGAGCAATGAGGTTTCTCTCAGGGTATGCGTGGATGGGTGTGAGAAGGAGATTTTAACAACACTGGAATGCCCGTCTACAAATTATTTATTCTCTGCTTCTTCTTTTCACACACCAAAATGGAAGTTGCCGACCGAGGGTTACCAATCTCGGTTTAGAGTTACTGAATGCTAATCGTTTATTGCTCGATAAATTTTGATGACCCGACAAATATTCAAGACAGAACGAGTTGACCGCTCTAATAGGCTTCTCGTCTCAGACTCCTGTCTCAGCGGCTGCACGGCTCCACGGCTCCACGCCGAAGACAGTTTATAATGGCTTCCTAGCCGCGAACTAGCCAAATCGGCTTCACGCCGAAGAGTGCCGTCTAACCACAGCTGCGCGTGTATATATCTCTAACTTACACTCTCAAAACTCTTTTTCAAACAAAGTCCCTTTGTGGCTGTTTTGGTCGCCATTGTAAACGATCCAAAGAATTCCCTATTCATACACGTCAAGTGACAATTCCTTTAGAAATCTTCTAAGGACACTGCTTCTTAAATGGCTTTGTTTTACACTTTCCCCAACTCAACTGGTCTTGCCCCTTGTCGTAACAAAGAACCAACATTCCTTTGACATCTATCATGATTCTTTGCTTCTGGCAAACCATAATTTCGGTATCAGGAGCCATAGTAATTTTGAGATTATTCGATTATCAGAGAAACTGGTTTCAAGTTTCATGGTGTCATTAGATGTATAGCACGTTGCTCCATCTTGCTGGAAATAACCTTCTTTCAATTCGATATCATCTAGCTACTTCGCAAATGTATTGAAGCCCGCCTCCCTTATTCCAAAAGACGTAAAGCTACTTATAGTAGGTTAGTTTTTGTAATGTAATTATAACATGTGTCAGCAAAAACCATTTAATGCATTAATGTAAAATTGTATTGCAAATAAGAACATAATTAATATTGTAAAAATAGGTCCCGGTATAGCTTCTAGATGCCGAGACAAAAATAAAGCAGAATTTATTTATTTTATCCCAAAAGACGAATGTCGGGTAACTCTAAGCTCCATGGACCCTAGGCTCATTTGAGCATCATTTCACCCATTCCATTCATCGTCCGATATGACCTAACGTTGGAGGACGTAAATTACAAAAATATAATAATAAAATAAAATAAGGTGTTGAAGATACCCATATAAACTTCAGTGTCTACAGTGGTATATATATATATATATATATGTGTGTGTGTGTATCATGTATATGTATGATGGTGGAGGACACTTCCAACATTTTCTCTGAGATATAAATAATGCAATGTAATCTCCCAATTTTGTACTATATTCTCCCAAAGTTGCACGCGTGTTCTATTATTGATTCAAAAGTTATAGTCTATTGAAATGGTTCAGGTTTATATGGATCGCATTATACAGCTACCAATAATATCATTTGCTATGACTTCTTCATGAATAGAAATCTATAAGGAATGCAAACAACATATTGCCATATTTTACTACGAAATTTGTAAAACAAAACAATATTATACTGTGTAACATTCACATGCATTCTCGACATATTACTCAACAAATTGTTCCTGTAAAGGCTTATTCTTCTATCTACTGCATTTTAATCTCGATAAATATTGACATTAGAGCTACTGATGGCTAACGATAATTTTATAAAAAAGTGACGTGAAAATAAATAATTGAAGTAAACCATTTCCATATATCAATGCTTAATTTTAGAAATGACAGTTAAAAATTTTTCAAGACTACTTCCCTCATACGATGTCATCCTATATTGACCATGTTAAGGTCGACCAAGCAGATTCACGAAAACATACACAAAAGCGATAACTATTTTGATATCGCACACTTAGACACGATAGTAACACATTCTGTATGTTTAAGAAGAGACAAAGGATTATACATGTCGCAGATCGTCATCTGTTAGCGCGACTTTAAAATGTCAAAATGGCTGAAAGTTTTGTATGCCGTCAGTTTTGTGTGTGTGTGTGTGTGTGTGTGTGTGTGTGTGTGTGTGTGTGTGTGTGTGTGTGTGTGTGTGTGTAATTTACGTCCTCCAACGTTGTCATATCGGACGATGAATGAAATGGGTGAAATGATGTTCAAATGCGTCCAGGGTCCACATTCGTCTTTCAGGATAAGGGAAAACCCCGGAAAAACCTTATCCAGGTAACTCACCCTGACCGAGATTCCAACTCGGGACCTCTTGAACGTGAGGTAGACACGCTACCATCTATGCTACCGAGGCGGGCTCTATGCCGTCACTTGTGAGGTTAAGTTTCAGACATGTACTAATGTAGGCATATGTAGTTAAGGGAATCAAATATCTTGTTTTATCGTTTTCAATTTTTTTTTTTTCGTGAAATATTCTCTACAAATGCAACTCCTGGTTTTCAACTTCCCTAGATGAATTTCCTCACGACTTCGTCGCTCGTGAACTTATCTGTAATTTCAAAACCACTCGTGACATTACCTATGACAATTGTATTACAAATTGCACACCAAGAAAAGGAAATTAGTTGTACGTCAGTGTAGCTAAGATAATTAGGAATTCGGACAATTTTGTCGACAAGAGCTCCTTTAGCACAATTTTACGGTAATTGCACAACATACAGATGGATTATCAGCAATTCGTAATGCTTAAAGACCTTGCTCGGATTATGTATACTTAACGGTCGCCAAGAGGAAACGTTGTGATTAGCCTTTCAGCAATTCATCACAATTTACGCTACTCATTATTGTAATGAAACAGCTGTTTTTATTTTTAATGTCAGCAGTTAGAAGATACAACATTTCAATACTTACATCTTCTCGTGCTAATGATTCAGCAACAAACAGTGGATCATAAGTTTGCTCTAAATTTATCAAGGAATTTAACTGTGCTTATTCTCACCGTTCACAGCTTTATTAAAGAACGAGGTATTGCTGCGGCGTTAAAGGGGACGCACAGTAAGGAAGCAGCATAGGTGGTTTCATGTCTGCCTCACATTCTAGACGTCCCGAGTTGGAATCTCGTTCGGGGCAAGTTACTTGGAAAACGATTTTGCCGTTCTTCTTTTCTCTCCTTATCTTGAAAGATGCAAGTCGGATGACCTTAAGATTTATAAACCCTGGGCTTATTTGAGCATTTCATTCATCGTTGGAGGACAAATTGCGAAGAAAACAAAGTAGGTAGTTTCCTAATCAGTATAGGCAGAAATACTTTTATTAAATTCTGTGGTGAATAGAATAATGAAACTCAGCAGACTTAAGTGACACTCAAATATTTACAAAATGGATCACACTGTGATGAATTTATAAATTGTTCTCTTTGTACGACTATGAAGGAGAAAGAAATGTGATGTCTACAACTCATGTGACTTTCTCTACACTTGAAGCGGTCACAAGCAGAAGTTGCTAAGTCACTGTTTCAAAATTGTGCAGGAGAAATGCACAAAGTTTTCAAAAGTAATTTTAAATACCAAAATAGTAATACAAATGCAAGAATTTTATATGATGGCACCGTTTGGAGGTACACAATACTGTGTTGAAGTGTTTCTCACGGTTTGACATATGTAGCATATGTGACAGGATATTTCATTATTAAGGACTTAAAAGCTTTTAATTGAACTAGACTTAACAACTTCTGATTCTCAATGTTAGAATGTTTCCATTATACAATATTATAATATGTTTCCATGGATAAATTATTACTTTATTTCCACCAATACATCTCTACTATACACTTCATGGATTGACATACAACATTGTCATCAAAACATCACTCCATCTCTAATACATCATCTTCTACATCACTTCCATATGCCATTGTGTCATAAAATGTGGTACCTTCTGCCAGAGTGACATGTTCCAGTAGTGAACGAATATCGTAATATTTTGCCTTCTTAATCATCCGAAGTCTATCTGGCGTGTCTTTCGCACTATCATATGCCTTGTGTAAGGCTTGCAACCTCACTACTCTCCTCAAAAGAGGCTGGGGACGATAAAGTGAGGAAGACATTGTGTCACGAATCTCTGGTATGCATCCTCTTTGGAAATGCACACCCGAGACTAAAGTGAATTCAGGAACACCTCTTACAAGGACATGGTCGAGGGCATCTTTGAACTCATAAACTTCAACAACTGGAGTGCCATCATGTTCCCCGTTATCGGTCAGTGGACGTTTAACAGGGACAGCATCAATGGGTTTCATTTGTAATGAACCTTTGATCAGTTTCACCCATGTGATCGTTTCTTCTCAATATTGCCATAAATTGTGTCAATAGGCATGCACTTTCTGAAAGTGCACTTGAGGAATGTCTAAAAATGTCCAATGTCTAAATGTCTAATGTAAAATGTACTAACAGCTGATACCAAAGTGCTTGGGTAGCACAGTGCAGTTGCAGCACCAAATGGCTAATGCTACTTGACTTAACAACATCTAACTCGAAAAGGCTGACTTAATAACTTTTATTTCAGAAATTGATGCCCATTCAACATGACAGGGTCATAACATGATGAACCTAACATCTTCGGATCCGCAAATCTTTTAGCACTGTTACAGAACTGGTATTCAGAGTGCTTATCGTGTGTCTAACAGGACTTTTCAAAAAATTGACTCAACAGCTTCTGAATCTGAGTGCTTCACTTGCACAAACTGTTGTTACAAAAACTTATACCTCCACTTATCCTATATAAATCTAAGCATTTGCAGAAATTACGTTATTGCCAATTTTCTTGTTAGATACAAGGGGAGTTCTGTAGGCTTCAAGCAGTATTCAAATCTTTTAAAAGCTCATGCTATGTGAGGCTATAAATATCGATTTATTTGCTTAGACAAGAAATAAATAAAATCGAATGCCTCCCATTTCACAAAGGTGTAAGCATGAGAAAATTTAATGAATAAAACGGGTTACCTCCGAAATATCCCACTCCAGGAAACATATTTGAAATAGATGTGTATTTTAAAGAAATCTACTTTTGTATTGTATGCACAATGAATAATTTAAGTGGTTAGTGATTTTTCGCAAATGCGATACAGCGCGATAAATTGCGAAATTGATTCAAAATGCAATATAAGTGTGAAATCAAAGATTTTCCCAAGTAATTATTTTTCCCCAATGCTCTTTCTTCTGGAAACATTAACTGAAGAGTCTGTAGAATATTTACATGCGTAGAAAGACATAAACTAAGTCACCACTCTTCTGGAATGTGGAAAGCACCCCTTCCCACTAAATTAGCCTATTGTTCCACCATTGCCCATATGAAATATGTTTGGTGCTGAAGCGAGTTCAGTTGTTTCACAAAGGAAACCCCTCCTACCACGCCTAATGACTATCATAAATCTATCTTCACAACTTGGTTAACGGAAAATTTCAATCCTTGTCTCTGAAAACCAATAGAAACCCTAACTTTAAGGAAGTAATAAACACATGTTACTGTACTGCTTAGGGTTTATGTACATGCTTTTTTTATCAACACATGTTAATTCCAGTTGGAGTTCTTAGTTGCCAAAGTTCCGATTTCCATTCCTCTGTTCGGTTTAGCTTTAATTCATTCTATGCGTAGGTCACGTCAATAAGTGCGAAGATGGTGAGAAAGAAAATATCAAACAGCGGGCAGAGGCGGAAAATGTGACAAATGTCTTTCTCCAAGACGATGGTAAGCTTTTTAGTCCTGTCACTGCTGGCAGAGTAACTTCAATAAATTATACGCTTTTAAGTGAAAGTAAAAGTAACTTTCCATTTTTTTTCGTAATGTTGAAATGCATAGTTCTGCTGAGGGATGTAAATATTTTCATTCACAATTGATACAAACAATGCAGAGTAATAAATATGTAGACTGCCTGTAAATTCTGTTGGTTGTTAAGCTCAAATACCCAGAGTTTGCCCGAGCAGCTCTGCAATGAATTTGGGATCCTACCAACAGCGTAGATGCTGAAATATATTTCAGTAAATATAATTTGATCGTGTGACAGTAGGACTCAAATGACAGAACGGAATGTTGAAATATGTTTAATGTTTTCATTCAATAGGATTACTGAATCATAAACTAGGATAACTTAATGCATTATCTTTTTATTGTGTTTTACATCAGTATGGATTTATCTTTTGCGTGTTATGCAGTATGCTTTAGTCTGTATTAGACTGTTCTATATTTCTGTGTGTTGCTTTAACCTACATTAATGTGCAATAAATTGACACTTTATGCATTTTTAACTCACCATCATTAATAACCCTCCAAAATGTGTTTTAAATTTCATATAAAATTATATATTGATATATTCATTTTTTAACAAAATTTACTTAAACTTTCTTCAAAATACTATAAAATGCTAAATTGCAAATGTATATATGCTACAAAATGCTAAATATAAAAATCAAAATACGAAATTGCTTATTTCAAAATGCTAAATCAGAAATACCTAATAATTTATTACCTTTTATGGGAAATTTACATACAATTTCGACAATTATTTACTCTTGGAGTTGCGTATTTCCGCTTCTTGTAGTAAGATTTCATCTATGCTTTACGGTTTACTACTTGTGTGAAGGTAATCCAGAATGAAAAGAACATGCGAGGAGATTCCCAGAATATTCCTGTCCAGTAATGAGCTTTTAAGAAATAGCTCTTTGTGTTATTGATATTATGGTATACGTGATAAAAAATGTGTGATTTTTCTATTGTGCTCCACACACCGGAGGTGATATGATGATGGTCCTTGTATAGCAATGAGATTGTAATTTTTACAAGTGGTGGTGACACAAGGCTCGGTTTTTAAATGGTTCAGTCCAGGACAAATGTACTGCAGTTTTAATGAAATGTTTAACAAAGAAGTCCAAACTGTGTCATTGATCTAGTATTTAAGGCATATTAGGCCTCCCTTCATATTCCGTTACAACAGGACGGTTTGATATTATGGCGTACTCCATTATTTATGCTAAAATTATTTGCTTTGGCAATAAAATATCATAAGAGTAATAAGGGGTAAAAGAATATTGTAAATCACACTTTATTCATTTAAATACTGTGACGCTCGCTAGGCTATTTCTATTGCAGGTATTGGAGTATGTTAAACATAATTCTAGTCTAGAAATTTTAACTTTAAAAAATATACAGAACTGAAAGAAGCTGAATCCTAATGAATTCGTTGCGCTGAATTCGAAACCGCAATCAGTTTTTGTGTGTCACCCTCAGATCGTTTTCAATTCCTATTATGACAAATTGTAAATCAAAATTAACTCGGTAGTTCCAAGAATGTGTATACTAATAAAGAAATCGTGAAAAGCTCTCAAATTACGAGGGCTATCCAGAAAGTAGATTACGTTTTGGAATAAAAAGTAAACAAAGTATAGGAAACAAATTTTATTATATACAGATGAAAGCCACACTCAAATACTACTTTTCGATATAGTCACCATTCAAATTAAGGCATTTATCGTAGCGATGTACGAGCTTGGAAATTCCTTCGTCGAAAAATTCGGCCGCCTGCGCCTTCAACCACTTCGTTACCTCTTCTTGCAGCTGTGCGTCGTCATCAAAACGCTGCATAGCCAGCCACTTCTTCATTGCTGGGAATAGGTGGAAGTCGCTCGGTGCCAGGTCGGGACTGTACGGCGGATGAGGAAACAACTCCCACTTAAAAGATTCAAGAACTTCACGAGTGACATTTGCCGTGTGGGGCCGGGCGTTGTCGTGAATCAACAAGATCTTAGAGCTCAACATTCCTCTGCGCTTGTTTTGAATGGCTCTTCTGAGTTTTTGGAGAGTTTGGCAATACCTTTGAGAGTTTATTGTAGTGCCTCTTTCCAGGAAGTCCACCAAAATCACACCTTTTCTGTCCCAAAAAACAGTCGCCATCATCTTCCTTGCCGACATTGTTTGCATGCATTTCTTGGGTTTTGGGGGAGAACTTGTGTGCCCCCACTGCATTGATTGCAATTTGGTTTCACAGTTCACGTGTTTCACCCATGTTTCGTCACCAGTAACGATGCGATCGAGTAAAGAGTCACCATCCTTATGGTAAACGTCCAAAAAGTTTAACGCTGCAGCCATTCGCTGATTTTTGTGGTCCTCTGTCAAGATTTTTGGAATCCATCTTGCACAAAACTTGTGGTAACCAAGCTTTTCGCTGATCATTTCGTGCAACAAACTTCGCGAAATTTGTGGAAAACTCAAAGAAAGTTCCGTTATTGTGAACCTTCGATTTTCACGGACTTTAGCATCGACTTTTTCAAAAAGTTCGGCAGTCACTATGCTGGGTCTCCCACTTCGATCTTCGTCGTGAACATTGGTTCGGCCATTTTTAAATCTGATGACCCACTGACGCACTCCACCTTCAGTGATAATGTTGTCCCCATACACTTCACAAAGCTGCCGATAGATTTCTATCGGTTTACAGTTTTTTGCAGTCAGAAACCTTATTACTGCACGCACCTCGCAGCTCGCGGGATTTTCAATTAAGGCAGACATTTCAAACCGTCACAGTATCTGAACGGAGCACAGCACGAACCTCTCACTAGCACGGCTAGATGCCGACTGAGCTGCGCAACGCTCTGACCCCAAGATGGCCGCGCTAGCCCTGCCCCTAGCGGAAACAGACGAAAACGTAATCTTCTTTCTGGATAGCCCTCGTATGTTAATATGGTTATTTATTTTAGTGGAAAATACCTTAATTAAAATAAAATGTCTAATCACATTTATGTGGTTGAAGGGAATGATAGCTTCAGCCTTTTCCTTCCATGTGTTGCCATATCATCTCTTATTAGAAACCAGCAATATGCACTCATTATTGATGCCTCCCATCTGCCTTTATAATGTTGTTCCGTTTGCAAGATATCTTGGTGAAAATGTCCACCTTGTTCGACACTTATTGCACCTAAATTTTCAGGAAAAAATCCCAATGGGCATGTAGTAGGTGATTTTTGAAAGATCCTACACCCCAAATTCTGAAATTTTTAAGAAGATTCTGTACTAGCTGTTTATGTTTGCATCGTTTTAGTTACCAAAGAAGCCGTGAACAACACCTTTAAATGACCTCCATGCTGCAAGTTCCTTTGCATTTAATTTTGTATAAAAATTTCTGTCACTGATCACTTTTCTGATTTAGGTCCAATGAATATTCCTTCTTTTAATAAGGCGCACTCAGAACAGGGAAAACAGTTCTAAGACGATTGAAACCCTCACTGTTGTTGTCCATAGCCTTCACAAAGTCCTTCAGCAGCCCTAATTTAATGTGTAATGATGGAAGAAACACCTTCTGTGGATCAACCAATGGTTTAAACTTTACATTTTGTTGGTCCGGAATAAAGTTGCCTCTTTCTATCCACTCCTTAAGTGAATAGTGTTTTTCCCTATCAAGACTGTCCCATAGTAAGAGTCAACACGGAAATTTGGTAAATCTAATCTGCAATCCTATTAAAAGACCAATTACTTTAAAGTCCCCGCAAAAACACCTGCAGTGTATGGCTTGAAGAATGTGGCACCTAGTTCTGTAAGTTTCTTTTATTGCCACAGCATATGTTACAAGTACAGAGGGCAGCTCATTGTCATTATGTAGTAACACAGTCTTGGAACTAATTTTAGAATTGTCAATAAATGGACGCCACTATTCACCATTATGTGTAATACCTAATTTCAAGATTAATCCACCCACATCACTGCTTACACAGGAAGCACTATCTGTGGTTGTGAAATACTGCAACAAATCGCTATTTCTGTTTGTGAACACTGTCACTCTAGTATTTTAACAGCTTCCAGTGTTGAAGACAAGATCCGAGAAGTTCGGCTAACTGCTTGGGTAGATATAAATCATGTACAAGACCGTTGAGTCCCTCCTGTGTAGTTGAGTGTGGCTTTTCTGCTTCTTCTTCTGGAATATAAGCAGCATCCTTGGATGTAGATGGTTGTAATGCTTCATCAGATGAAGATCTGTCGGATTCAGATAGTTCTTGCCATAAGACAATGGCACACAGGCCAAATACAGATCTGGGGAAGATGTATAATGCCTGGAAATCCAAGTGCGCTAAGTATATAACGGTTATATGAGATCATCCAAAAATTTACCAAACCATGCGTGATAGGAAAAATCTGAATGTATTTTCGTAAACAGCGCATCAGACTTAGTGTAATTCAATGTTCCGCTTGCCTGCACACTTTTGTGTGTTTATTAGTGTAATCATAATGTTAACTGTCAACTAGATATTATTAACAAGGAATAAAAAGTACACGAAATCTAGATCTGGTTTCATCACACACGGTAAAACTCAGAATAGTTTTAAACATTTGGGAAGCAAACATTTTAACAACCAACCACCAAGTGCACAAATACATTTACTTAAGCAATAAAAATGGTTAAAAGCTAAACGAATTTATAATATTAAGGAGTTTGAAGAGACAAACGTGAGTGATCTATTGTTTTAGATTGTAGTGTTGCTATATCTATTATTTTGTAAAAGTTAAATGAAAAATAAACACTAGCATAAAAAGTTCCAACAAGTAGTACAGCCACATTCGCTCCATCGTGGATACGTCCTATCCGAGAAGACAGGAATTATATGAAGATGAATTGAAATGGAGCTCAGGAAAGTTGAAGAGGGGAAATTAACTAACCCACATTCTGATATTTTAAGGTAGAATCCTGATCCATCATTTCACAAGAGCTATAAAACGACGAAAATAAAAATCGCTGATATATTTATTTATAAACGAAGATTTATATATACTCGTAATAATGCATAACTGTTTTCTTTTGGTTATGATGGACCATAATGTGATTATTATAAACTTTGAACAGCCAAATATCAAACCCATTTTCAGCAGTACAGGACAGTATCGTTTTGTCACGCAGCAAACGCTCTTGCACGTTCTTTTTGCAATAAGAACGTTCATGGCCCAGAGCATTGTTTCGCCCTAGAGAAGTATCTCAAGAGAAAAGAAACAGATGGCAAAACTGTTATTCTTAACCAGATGCTCTTGGAATACGGAATCCGTTTCGGATATTAAGAAATAGAAGAGCTGTAGCTCTCGTCATGAAAGTTAATGCAGAGAGGATAGAATGCAGAAGTTAGAACGAGAAGACGAGGATCTGAAAATATCCATGCCCGTCCATTGCATATTACTTAGAGAAGTAAAAATATTCTGTACCCACAGGATTAAAAAAAAGACGTTCTCAAGGTATTGAGTTTTACTGATTGATAACATTGGGCAACAAAAAGTAATTTTTGTGTGTTTCGAGCACTTCATGAGGCAATTCCTACCAACTTTGGGTTGAGAAAAGCAAATATCACAATGAAAATGTTTATTAGTTGTAGTTTCTATGATACACACAATGTGGAAGTATTAAATATTAACGGAGTGAGAGAAAAGGATATATTTTAATTACATACATGCTAACAATGAAAGTGCATTTGATTTTTTTAACTGGTAATTACATGCTAAGAGTTCTTAATTGCTGGAAAAATACTGTGCAGATAGTCATTTCTGAAGAGAATCATGTGGTGGCCTATTGACTTCGTCGTCTTTTACCTTGCCTCTTGTGAAGGAGTTCCGCAGAATCCCTATACAAAGACCAACAGTAATCCGCAAGCATTACTTCAGTCCAACGGCCCTGATATCTTTGTTCCATACCAGAAATGTCCTGATGGAATCTCTCTCCATGTCCACACTAACAACTCCACAACTAAGAGGGAAAAAGTCTAGGTGGGAGTGGAGAAAATGAATCTTAAGGTACATGTTGCATCCAAGGTTACAGCATTTTTGCAGGAGCACTGTCACCAAATGCTTGTAGTTGTCATCTCTTGTGTTGCCTAAAAATACATGAAAAACACCCTTGAAGGATTCCCAAGCTTCCTTTTCTTTCTGCTCCAAAATTTGGTCAAATGCTGGATAGTTTACAGGTTCTCTTATTTGTGGTCCTTAACTTTTGTATAATTAATTTCCAAAATTTCTCTCTGATTGTGTTTTGTTATTTGACAGGTGTGCCAACTCCCAAAGAAAAAATTACCCCAAATTTAAAATCTTCACTCTAAATAATGAAAAGTCACTATATCTTCAGAACAATGGCTAATCTATAATTTTTATGGTGAATTTTTAATTCATCTGATGGAAATACATGTAAATTCACTATTTTCCAGCCCGAAACAATTTCATTGTTGTCCAGGGTAATCAGTTTTTTTTTTTTTTTTTTTTTTTTTTTTTTTTTTTTTTTTTGCTGAAATCTGCTGTCAATATGGCTAACTGTAGAAACAAGTAGTTGAATAATGGCTACAAAACGTGCTTCCCTGCACAATTTTGAGCAATGATATGACTTCGTGTAATCTCCCTGAAATAATATTGAGAATAGCTACCAGAAGTTTGTTACATTGGTTTGGGCTCCTAGCTGCCGCAAACACAATATGACAAACAGGGCGAAGAATGTCACACCCCAGGTGACTGAACTAAGGTTTTGTACATTCTTATCGTTTCAGCACTTAGTATTTTATTAAGTTAGGAATGGGTCAACCAGTTTCTCTCGATACTCATACACGATTTTTTCCACGATAATCGAAACTTCGAATCTCGATACCGTCATTCTTACTTCTAGTTTCAAAACAAAATAGAATGTTGGAAGAACTGTGTAATACCAATGAAATTAATTAGGTGCACATATTTAATAAGCCAACACTTAAAAGCAGTGTACTTATCTTAAAACTCTCATTAAACATTTGAAAGTAAAGTGCTTTTTTTAAACATTCAACCTTCATTAGGTTTTGTTAAACGTACTAGCACTCACAATTTCAGATTAAATACTATTTCTGTCATATATGAGTCTTGTTTGCTAAGCAGTCTTTCAGAGAAATCTGTTGCAGGTGGAACACACAAGCGGCTAATTTCTTCTAGTTTTGTAAAATTTTAATTTGTTTTCCAGTAATCCAGTGTATTTTCCTGAGAGAGCAAGTTACTGAAGTTTTGGAGAAATCATTTAATTGTATATCTCAACAGATAAAGGCAACTATGTATCGGTTAAGGTCCAAATTTAAAGAGAAATTTTGTGTGGTCTTAATGGACATAAAACCATGTTCTGCAATTCTACTAGTACAAATAAAATTTATGTACAATTTGTAGTATTTTATTTTTAAGCAGGTTGGGAAAAAACAGAAATTAATATTTAGTATATACCAATATTATGTAAAATTAATAACTGATCCAATTAACTTAAAAATCAATTTAATTTTATGCTGAACCTGAAAGATTGCATAGCAAGAATGAATGATTGTGGTTTAGGGCGCTGAACAGCGCGGTCATCAGCGCTCATAAAAAACTAATCATGCTCAAACTAGATTGAACAAACTAAGATGCGTCCGTACTAAATAAAACAAACACATCTCATACGTCAAAACTAAAACAAACTTAAAAACATAAAACAGTTAAAACGGGTAAAAGGTTAAAAGCTAAATTCTAAAACTGAGAGTTAAAAGGAACTTAAAAACTTTGGCCACCGCTTTTTGGTCGTCCATCAATACCTCTGCCAAGCTGGCCGGCAGCTGGAGGGACCGGCGATGACGAGCCAGGTTAAAACAGTGTATCAAAACATGCCGGACCGAGAGGGCATCCCCGCAAAACGGGCAAACTGGAGCAGAGTCCTTCTTAAAACGATAGCTATGCGTAAAAAAGCAGTGACCAATGCGGAACCGAGACAATTGCACTTCTCGACGGGATGGACGGCAGGAGGTTACCCAAAACACTGGATCAGGCTTCACCGAGCGGAGCTTATTTCCGAGCAGAGCGGACCACTCTGCGCGCCAGGAGGACAGCACAGCTCGCCGCATCGCTAGACGGAAGTCCTCCGAAGTGACGAACGATATGGTGACCTTGGGCTGAATGGTTGCCGACTTAGCCCCCGATTCCGCCTGTTCATTTCCTGATCAGCCAACGTGTCCAGGAAGCCTCACACACCACGCTAACACCAGAGGTGTGTAAACCGTGGAGGGCGTCCTGGATTCGCTATTGTACGAGGCATGTTTTTTAAGTCAGTACCGTTTTGCGATTCCGCCGCCGCAGCGCTACGGTTGGCGTTCCGCGCATGCGCGCTGGTTACCTACATCTCTTGTCTATGCACTGACGCCATTACAGTCTGATTCTTCATTGTATACGTTGGTTACTGAGTGTTTAGGATGACTCCGACAATCGTGAGTCCCTGCAATCCAAAGTACGGGCTGTTATAAGATTTCTTAGTGCTACAGGCGTAAAACCGATCTATATTCATTGTGAGTTCTGTGAAGTTTACGGACGAAACATTATGAGTGATGGAATGGTAAGAAATGGGTGAGAGCATTTAAAGATGGCCGCACAAATGTGCATGATGAAGAACGGAGTGGGCGTCCTTCGGTCGTTACTGAAGATTTGGTGCAGAAAGTGTACGAAAAGGTGAGAGAAAACAGACGCTTTACAATTTCATCATCATGCGACTATTTTCCTCGATATTCTCGTAGTATTTTGCATCGCATTGTGACCGAGAACTTGAGGTACCGGAAATTGTGTACACGTTGGGTTCCGAAAATGTTGACGGATTTGCACAAAACCCAACGTTTAGGCAGTGCTTTGACTTTCCTTGAGCGGTACCACAATGAAGGTGAAGATTTTTTAGACCAAATCGTTACTGGTGACTAAACGTGGGTGGCCAGAATCAAAACAACAATCCATGGAATGGCGACATTCATCATCACCCACAAAAGTGAAGTTTAAGCAAACAATTTCTGCCCGGAAAATCGTGTGCACAGTTTTTTGGGACAGAAAAGGAGTATTGCTAGTGGAGTTTCTGCCACGTAGTGAGACAATCAATGCAGCGTCTTATTGTGTGACATTGAACAATCTGCGCCGTGCAATTCAGAACAAAAGACGTGGCAAGTTGAGTAAGGGTATCGTTTTGCTGCATGACAATGCCCGTTCACATGTGGCTAATCGGACCAAAGATCTCATCAAATCCTTTCAATGGGAAACTCTACATTATCCTCCATACAGTCCTGATCTGGCGCCCAGCGACAACCATTTGTTCCTGCACTTGAAGAAAAATCTGGGCGGTCAGCGTCTTCAAGACGATAACGAAGTCAGAACAGTTGTGATACAGTGGTTAACACGTCAGGCGGCAGAATTTTATGAGGAGGGTATTCAGAAACTGGTTCCACGTTATGACAAGTGCCTCAATATTCACGGAAATTATGTAGAAAAGTAGATTAAGGAACAGGCTTTCATGTAAAAATAAAATTATTGCGATATCTATGCACTTCTTCTTTTAATTCCAAAACGGTACTGACTTAAAAAGCATGCCTCGTATAGCAAGAAGTTGCCAAGTTACTTAATAACACATTCACATAATGAAGAATAATTATGATACGAAAGCTATTACATTAGCTTTAATATAAAAATCGGAAAACTTTTAAACCTAGTAATCTTCAAAATTGAAAAATGCAGTACCGGCATTTCGTAAACTGAGAACTAGGATTTAAGCAATTCTGTGTTTGCAGACGCAACTTAGAACTTTATTATTTCCTTAAGTTTATCGTTTTGATTCTTATTCATAGCGTAAAAGCACTCTTGACAAAGCACTGAGACAACTCATCTTATAGAGGACGGCCAAGGTGCTGCGAAACGTAAGATATTTCACTATACCTATATCACTATATATAAATCACAAAATACAAAATAAAAGAACATCAGGAAATTTATCCTAAAATTAAGTTTGTAATATTTATGCTACGAAAGCAACAATATTTAACTTAAAGGCCTGAACGGAGGCGCCTGAAGAAGCCTTGATACATGTACTATGCTTACCATGTATTCTCCAAATGGTGGAAGATCACCGTCCGGAGGAGGATGACTGAAAGGAAGTCCAATGCAGGTTGAATTAACAAATATCCGGAGGTACTGGATGTAATCATTTCGAATCCTGCAAGATTCTGGTTCGTCGACACGAATACTGGCAAGTTTCCGGGCCCACTCGCAAATTCGTACCCTGTCTGAGTAAACACAAAGTCTTTTGTTTAACTTATACTAAGAAAAATTAAGCGCACTAGGTAATGTTATACCTCACTTCCACAAACGTAAACCAATTTAGTAGAAATCTTTTATCACAGATTTGCCAATAGAATTAATTTTCATACTCATATGAAAATTAATTCTATTGGCAAATCTGTGATAAAAGATTTCTACTAAATTGGCATATATATATACAAATACAATGGAGTGTACGGAAACATGACAATGATTTCTGCAGTAATTTCCTTTATTTAATATACGCAGAACCTCTCTGTCATACGGGAGTCAATTTCTTATTGATTTAAATTAAGCCGACTCGCATTAGCCTATGAATAAAGGTAAGCGGTAAAAGGGGAGGAGTACGGAGAGGCTAGAAGGCATGTTTCGTAACGGAGGTCCATACCAGCCATTGGCTGATCTCGTCTCGCATTGGTTATATGTCAAAAACCTCGTATTCAACATTTGTCTATGAACACAGTTCGATTTCAAGTTCAGGTGCCACGGAAAAGTGGAAAACAACCATTATTTGCAATGCCAGAACCATATAACATGCGAGGCTGAAGTAACAGATGCGATCTGTTTTCTTACCAAAATAGACAGCCGCACATTACATCCACACATTCCATGCACTCTACTGTACCTAAATTTTAGGATCGTATGAAAAAAGCAAGATCTACGAGTAGTCTGATCATGTATGCTCTAGATACAGACGTCGCGACGCTAGGCGTCGGTGGGAGGGGGAGGGGAGGGGGGGTGAGGACCACCCAAGATGTTACATGAGGTATGGAAGGGACAGACATGTCTCGACGCGCATTCCCAGGGCTTTTTTTAAGGGAAGCCATAAATTATTGTATATGTATGTTCCAGATACAGACGTCGCGACATCTGACGTCTGTGGAAGGGGGAGATGAGATCGACCACCTGTTACTCCACAAATATTATGTGGGAATCAACACAAAAATGCATTCCTAGGGTTTTTTAAGGGAAGTCATAAATTATTGTATATGCATGTTTCAGATACCGACGTCGAGACATCTGGCGTCTGCGGAAGGGGCAGGGGGAGGAGGAGTGGAGACCACCGAAAGTGTTACATGTGGTATGGAAGGGATAGACATGTCTCGACAGGTTTCTGTGATATATGGGGGAGGGTTGAGATTGAACATCTTAAGTGTTGCCTGGCGTCGGTGGAAGGGGTGTTACATATGGTATGGAAGGGATAGACATGTCTCGACAGGTGTCTGTGATATATGGGGGAGGGTTGAGATTGAACATCTGTTAAGTGTTGCCTGGCGTCAGTGGAAGGGGTGTTACATGTGGTATGGAAGGGACAGACATGTCCCGTTATGTGACAAACACAAGAATGCATTCCCACGGTTTTTAACAGGTGTGTGAACGCACCGACAAGCAGTCATGTGAAACTTGATGATTTTTCTTATAAAAAAAATTAATGGGTGCCATTAATTCTGATCTGACAAAGATTGTGTCTGGTCTTATGTCAAGAGAGACGCATTTATGTTGCAGCTGTAATTATGAACGAAAAAATGTCTCGTTCCCCTACATCTAGTGTAGGTCTATAGTGGGGGATGGTTGAGATTGAACATCTGAATTTATATGGTGTTACCTAGCGTAGTTAATCATATCCTATCACTGTTTAGCTGAGAAGGTCCTTGGTTCAGTTCCCATCTTCCTTTGAATTATGTAATTGTGTTCTATTTCCGATCTATTGCACTTAGAACAGCGGGGGAAAGCGCAGGTTTTTTCATTTAACATATGCTGTGAATGATTTATGATTCCGTATCCTAGAGACCCGTGGTTCGATTACCGTTTCTGTCGCAATAACTTGTATCTTAAATAACTCTTGAACTAATAATGTTAGCGCAATGAAATAACGTATACATATATACTTTAGGTCTGAATTGTTGTTGAAATGGTAATTTACGCCTTAGGACCAGGGTTCAAATCACGGTAGGATAATTTAAATAGCTTTGAATATTAATGCTTTTAGGCGTGTTGACGAGCTCACACCTTAAGATCACTTGTCTCATGTTGAGAAGAGATGCTTACCTTAACCGATTTACATAGACTTTCAAATCAAAAGACTTAATTACAAAGTTTAATATATAAGCATGAGACTCAGGCATAACAAGATGGGCGTAATAATTTAACGTAAGAAAAGAGAACGGATGTCCGTAGCAACAAACATAAATAGGTTAAAATATATCAAAAGGGTTCAAGAAGGTGTGTTTGAGGATGAAGTGAAGGATTTTAAGGGTGCCCCATAGACGAGTTAAACGGTGTAATAGATGAACTTGAGAAAAATCGAACTGTTATGTTAAGAGATGTATCAAAAGGCTCCAAGAAGGTATGATTGAAGATGGAGAGATGCTTAAGGGTGGTGATGGGAGCTCCTAATGTAAATTTAAAACTAAAAGGCGTAGCTTAGTCATGTTTATACTCGTTTGAATTGTCTAAATTTTATCTTCAAATCTAGTTATTTATTGCCTCTTTTAATTTTAATTTGTCTAATTTTTTCTCTTATGTGAATTATATACTAGATAAAAAATAATCGTAAACTGTAAAAATGAATAGAGTTTTCTTTAAGGTTTTTTCCGATAGTAGAACTATCTTCGAACCCCTGTGGTAGCAAGATAATAGTTTTCCTTTAGGTTTTCTCCAATAGGAACGCCACCTTCGAACCCCGGTATTGGTGAGAATGATGAAGTTTTCTTTTAGGTTTGTGCTAATTGTGTGTAAATTAAAAATAATAATAACATCAATAAAGTTTTTATATTAAGCCTATGAGAAGTGAAGTCATAAAAACGACAGATACAAGGTAGCACATTATAAAAGAACATACGAAAAATATAGTGATAAGAAGTAATAAGCGAAGTGGAAATATTTCGTGTGCCAGTGAAAATAATTTTGGACCAAATAGGGAAACTTCGGTGAAACCGAGCGAGATGGTTCCGCAGCGTATGAGGTTTCCACTTCGACACCCGTCGACCGCCCAATTGAACCTTGCGTGTTTTGTGATTTTTCCTGATCAGTAGGTTAATGTTGGAGTGGTTTCTCATATTCCATGATGATACTCGTACATTTCCTTTTTCTTTTCTTTCCATTCCTTTTAGGGTTGCCAGATCTTTGGGCGCCGCTCATAGTGCCCCGATTTGGAATGAATTCTCCGGGTATACGGGCCAATGATTTTATCTACGAACTTGAATATGAAATTACTCTTTAACTTTTTGAATAATTATGTTCAATTTTCTAATTGTAACAAAACGCTAAGTTTCTATTCTTATTCGACAACTTTTCGTTGTTTCCTGTATAATTTTTGGCTCGCACAATAAATAAACACAGGCAAGTCACGGCAACGTTTTTATTGGCAAAATCTACTTTTATGTTCGCTCGTTGGTTCATTGTCAGTTATCAACTGATTGAGTTTACTGGCAATTGTTGGAACGCTCGGATCTTGCATGAATAGACTAGTTTCCATAACTGCAAATTATGAGTAACAGTAGTGAAATGAATGTACGATACCTAAGTTCGTTTCCTAAAGAATGGTTACAGGACGAAAATTATAAAGAGTGCTTACGAAATGTTGATAGTGATGAGTGTATATGTGAGTGCATAATATGCGGATCTTTTTGCTGTTAAATATGATATCGTGAAGGCGGTGAATAAACACAATCAGAAAGACACAATGCGAGTATTATCGCACAAAAAAAAATCAAACACTTCTTAAATTCTTGCCAAAACAATCTTCTGCAGATGGCAAAATCATTGCAACAGAGTTAACTTTAACTTCTCATGGAGTGAAACTCCGCCCTTCTTAGAATTCTCAAGATTGCAATAGTAAGTTGTATTCATATGTTTCTAGAGTGTCTTTTGTAGCAACGAAAGTAAGAATGCGACCGAACTAGCAGTGAGGCGTTAGTAAAAAATGTGCTTCAGCCTTAGGCTAAAGAGAAGCTACCGAGCGAATTAAAGCAGAATGTCCCATTTCCCTTAGCTTCAGACGCTTCATATAAGGTCAATAAAACCCTACCCGTTAGTTGTGACGTACTTGTCCACAGGTAAAGCAAAATGTAACAAGTTCTTGATTTCTATGAAGATGTAAACGAATATGCAGAAGAAATTTCAAATAAACTAAAATCTGTTATATTGGAAAATGGTTTAACACTAAACAAAGTAGTTTCGATTTCAGCCGACAGTGCTTCAGTTAATTTCGGTAAACATAATTCTGTCTTTACCAGAAGAAAACGCAAAGAATGCTAATTGTTGTTATGTTGGCACACCATAAGTCACCTGATTTGTTTCATGAATAACATATTTGTTGTCGACAAGATTAGTCTTTTACTGATGTAGAAGTAAAGAATACAGCTTGGAAATACAACCTAATGAATCACATGTTCAATATAACTGCCGATTTGTTTTACAACTTCAAGTCGCACATGAGCGTATCAAGCCCCCGGGTTCTTCTACAAAGAAACTATTTCCTCACCTTGGATCACGAACTAGGTATGCAGTGCATTACATGACCTCGAAGAAGGCCCTTGGTCATGGGTTACAAGTGACTAAAATCCATCGGGTGCTACAATTTCAAAAGTCATGTTGGTTAACACGTTATGTGGAATTGAATAACCCGCTACTACAAGGATCAAGAAATGATTTCGAGAAGGATCTTTACAAACTTTTTATCAATGCCATGTATTTATTGGCGAGTGAAAAAAAAGTTAATGCCTCAGGCTTAAATGCCGAGGGCTTAAATTTCAAGAGATGATAAACACCATACCACGCAAGTCCCGTTAATAACTATTATGCGTTGTAGTGATCCATAAAGGTAACCCGTCGATGCTGATTGCTGATGAATTAGACTTTTGTCATGCATGATAAATAGTTGAGGACTTCAAATGAGTTTCTTTTATTGATTTTCTCCAACCGTCAGCAATTTTATTTATCTTGTTTCTTCAACATACAAAAGACGTCCTCTTTTCTGTTTGAATGATTGTATTAGCTTTCCAGCCAGTGCTAATACGCCACTTCGTGTAATCTATTCTTCTGTTATGTGTATCAGGGGTGGCCAATCTATTTTGAATTGGGCCGCTAAATTCGTGGCTTTTCATCTACTTAAATGTTTATTAATAGCTATTTTGTATCTGAACTAAAGTACTATATAAAGTTAATGAAGTATTCAAGTGTAGCTGTATAGTTAAATAATAAGCATAATAATAACAATCTTTTCAAAACATAACGAGAAATTTTTCACTGAAGGATAGGTAACAAAGGAGGAGGCATGGAAAATATTGATGGAGACAGAGTGTGACAGAGAAGCAGAAGAATCGATGCAATTCATGCAATTATTCCATATTTGTAAATAATAATTACGCAAAATGCAGTTTAGTGAATGGCAAAACTTACAGGAGTTAGTAGTAGTCAAACCGAAGGGCTTCCAAAATTTGAAATACAACACGAATGTAGGCCATAGAGGGCCCCTTGTGCTTCCAGAGTGGCCCTGGAAGGGCTAGACCGTATCCAGACGACAGCATGCGCCACCATGGGTGGGATCCCCAACATGATAAGCGTGTCACGACTTGATTTGCCTTAGCCACCAGCAATCGGTATATTTACCGAATGTAGACAGTGTTTAGGCAGGTAGTCAATCCTATTAATTTGCTGTAACTTATAATGCTGTGTCTTCGGATATGATAAGGGCTTGTCTTGAGCTAAGATATGAGGCTCTAGGGTTAAGAGTTGCAGGGTTTCTTAGGTAAAGATTGTTGGTCTGGGAGGTTAATAGCTATAGGACTTAGAGGTTAGGTCTTGAGGTATGATCTGGGGCTCTAGGGTTAAGGGTTGCAGGTTTTAACAGGTAGGGCTGCATGCATGGGAGGTTAATAGCTGTAGGATTTAATGGTTAGCTGTTGTGGTATGATCTGAGGCTGTAGGGTTAAGAATTTTCACCGGTGAAGTCTGTTGGTCTGGATGGGTGAGAGCTGTAGGATTTAGAGGCTAGGTCCTGGGGTATGATCTGGGACTCCACGGTTAAGAGTTACAGGTTTTTAACAGATAGGGCTGGCAGGTATGGGAAGATAATGGCTGTAGGATTTAATGGTTAGCTCTTGTGGTATGATCTCGGAGCTCTAGGATTAAGAACTTTCACAGGTGAAGTCTGTTGGTCTGGATGGTTGAGAGCTGTAGGATTTAGAGGCTAGGTCCTGGGGTATGATCTGGGACTACAGGGTTAAGAGTTACAGGTTTTTAACAGGTAGGGCTGGCAGGTATGGGAGGTTAATAGCTGTAGGATTTAATGGTTAGCTCTTGTCGTATGATCTCGGAGCTCTAGGATTAAGAGCTATAGGTTTCATAGCTAAATGTTGTTGGTCTAGAGGATAAAGCCCGTAGGGTTTTTATCTATGTTTTATGGGCTGAGGTATGGTCTTATGATTTTGAAGTTCAGTTTGCTAGTCCAGCGATTAAAGGCGGTTAATCTTGAGGCAAGTCCTACATTTACGCTTTACTATGTCATCCTATTATAAACTAACCTAACCTAATATACTCCTTCATTTCTACCTTCTTTCATCATTCTTTATTGTAACCTAGCTGTGTTTTGCTAGTGGCTTCCTTTGTTGCATCTGTTAACCTAATTGTTCTCCTTCCTTAAGTTCCTCTATTCGACCACTTTAACCTAACCTCATATATCCCTAGTTTTTACCTTCTTGATCATTGTTCAACCTAGATGATTCTGGTATTAACACCCGTTCTCTTTTCTTAAGCTGCCCTGTTTTTCCTCTTTAACCTATCCTAAGCATGTTTCTATTCTCCTCTATCTAGCTCATATCTTTTAAGCTCAACTATTTTGTCTCATGCTAACTACTTGTTTGTGTGATGTAAATTTTTTAGGCATATCGATGTTATAGCTATCTTTGTCACTGCAAGGGATATATATGCTGATTACAGATCTTTATACAGTAAATTTAACCCTTAGTGTATCTACTTCTCTTTTCCTAATAACTGAGGTTCTTTTGTTGCTAGGGTTTCTTGCTTTTCGTACCTTCTCTGTGCTTTCAGGAACTCTATTTCACCTTGTTATGTTTTGAGGTCTTATGCTTATATCTTAGGCTTTTTGATGAAGTCTTTTGATCTGAAGGTCATCTCTTTTGGTCACATGGTTAGATCTTGAGGCATGATCTTAGGGCCTGGAGCTTAAAGGATGTAGGTCTCATAGCTTAAGCTCACAGCTCTGAAGGTTAAAGGCTGTAGGTATAGTGATTAGGTCGTATGGATTCAAGGTTAGATCTCTCGGTCTAGAGTTTAAGGCTGTAGGATCTGGAGGTTACGAATTGAGGTATGGTCTGAGGGCTCTAGGGTTAAGAGTTGTAAGCTTCATAGCTAAAGGTTGCAGGTATGGGAGGTTAATAGCTGTAGGATCCGGAGGTTACGTATTGAGGTATGATCTCGGAGCTCAAGGATTAAGAGCTATAGGTTTCATAGCTAAAAGTTTGCCAGCTAGAGATATCTTCGTTACTGTTAAAGGTATATTTGCAATGGTCTAGGCATAGAGTTTTCATACGTTTTTTTCATGCAGATTGATGTCTTCGTACTCTTGTGTCTTTTTCAAGCTTTACCCCCTCTGCATCATCTTGTAATAAGTCGTAACGCTAAGCCAATGTTCTAAAGCTATTTTCAAGCTTTTTTAAGATTACAAGATAGTAGTTTCTTTTTCAATTTGCCTATTTTAACATTAACTAAAGTGCGTTCAGTTAGCTTATGTGGTGAGGTAGACGTCCCTCGCCTTTTCTCTCGACTTGGAACCAGCGTCAGAATTTGTTTTCTGAACGGTAGACTTAACGCCTTCCTCTGCTCTTATTATTCAGCTGTTTTCATGCTTAGATGTCAGCTACGTTCCAGCGTTTGTTGTTTCTCGGAATGAAAATTGATATTTTTTCTGCTCTAGGATTCCTTCTTTCATTAGCCGTTCAAAATATGGCAATGTCCATGGGTATATGTGGATACTCCATCATCTGCAATTACTCTCTTGTCATCATGTGGAGATAGGGATATTTTGTTCACTTCCACTGGCGCAACATTATGTTGACGGAACATAATTAGGTTCATTGGCGTTCTTATGATTTCTCTGCTTTTAAGACAGTCCACATAGCTCTCAAAGGTGATGTACTGTTTAATGACACTATGTTTTATGCCTTTTATCTTCTTGATTATGCCTCCATCGATGTCGAGTGCATACATCTTCGGTCTCAGTCCAACAAAACGACGAATGATTTTTCCATTGGCTTCATCTTTAAATTTTCCCAGCAGTTTCTTGTTTTTTTTTTTTTTTTTGTAAAATGGCATATGTGGTCGCCAGGATAATCAGCAGTATCCAGATGTTCCAGAAAACGTAACTTATCCTGGTATATATCTCCGTTAGTCACACGATGGATGAAAGAGTCAGTATCCATGTACATGAGCTTCAGATTTTCAAGCCCGTAATACGGCATTAGCACATCATAATATACCAATACATCAAGGTCTTCGAGATATCCAGCACACACATCCCTATGTATATAGGCTTGTTGAAAACTATCTCCCGCGACGCCGTGTGTACTGCCGCCAGATTAGGCCCATATATAATAGTTCAATCAATAAATGTAGGCTTAGCAACCAGTTTTTTCAATGTCTTCCAATCGGTGAAAAGTCGTATATTCAGTCGGTTTCTGATCTTTTCCATAGTTTTGCCAAACATGGCATTGATAAAAAGTTTGTAAAGATCCTTCTCGAAATCATTTCTTGATCCTTGTAGTAGCGGGTTATTCAATTCCACATAACGTGTTAACCAACATGACTTTTGAAATTGTAGCACCCGATGGATTTTAGTCAGTTGTAACCCATGACCAAGGGCCTTCTTCGAGGTCATGTAATGCACTGCATACCTAGTTCGTGATCCAAGGTGAGGAAATAGTTTCTTTGTAGAAGAACCCGGGGGCTTGATACGCTCAGTGCGACTTGAAGTTGTAAAACAAATCGGCAGTTATATTGAACATGTGATTCATTAGGTTGTATTTCCAAGCTGTATTCTTTACTTCTACATCAGTAAAAGACTAATCTTGTCGACAACAAATATGTTATTCATGAAACAAATCAGGTGACTTATGGTGTGCCACCATAACAACAATTAGCATTCTTTGCGTTTTCTTCTGGTAAACACAGAATTATGTTTACCGAAATTAACTGAAGCACTGTCGGCTGAAATCGAAACTACTTTGTTTAGTGTTAAACCATTTTCCAATATAACAGATTTTAGTTTATTTGAAATTTCTTCTGCATATTCGTTTACATCTTCATAGAAATCAAGAACTTGTTACATTTTGCTTTACCTGTGGACAAGTACGTTACAACTAACGGGTAGGGTTTTATTGACCTTATATGAAGCGTCTGAAGCTAAGGGAAATGGGACATTCTGCTTTAATTCGCTCGGTAGCTTCTCTTTAGCGTAAGGCTGAAGCACATTTTTTAATTAACGCCTCACTGCTAGTTCGGTCGCATTCTTACTTTCGTTGCTACAAAAGACACTCTGAAAACATATGAATACAACTTACTATTGCAATCTTGAGAATTCTAAGAAGGGCGGAGTTTCACTCCATGAGAAGTTAAAGTTAACTCTGTTGCAATGATTTTGCCATCTGCAGAAGATTGTTTTGGCAAGAATTTAAGAAGTGTTTGATTTTTTTTTGTGCGATAATACTCGCATTGTGTCTTTCTGATTGTGTTTATTCACCGCCTTCACGCTATCATATTTAACAGCAAAAGAGATACCACATATTATGCACTCACATATACACTCATCACCATCAACATTTCGTAAGCACTCTTTATAATTTTCGTCCTGTAACCATTCTTTAGGAAACGAACTTAGGTATCGTACATTCATTTCACTACTGTTACTCATAATTTGCAGTTATGGAAAATAGTCTATTCATGCAAGATCCGAGCGTTCCAACAATTGCCAGTAAACTCAATCAGTTGATAACTGACAATGAACCAACGAGCGAACATAAAAGTAGATTTGGCCAATAAAAACGTTGCCGTGACTTGCCTGTATTTATTTATTGTGCGAGCCAAAAATTATACAGGAAACAACGAAAAGTTGTCGAATAAGAATAGAAACTTAGCGTTTTGTTACAATTAGAAAATTGAACATAATTATTCAAAAAGTTAAAGAGTAATTTCATATTCAAGTTCGTAGATAAAATCATTGGCCCGTATACCCGGAGAATTCATTCCAAATCGGGGCACTATGAGCGGCGCCCAAAGATCTGGCAACCCTAAAAGGAATGGAAAGAAAAGAAAAAGGAAATGTACGAGTATCATCATGGAATATGAGAAACCACTCCAACATTAACCTACTGATCAGGAAAAATCACAAAACACGCATAGTTCAATTGGGCGGTCGACGGGTGTCGAAGTGGAAACCTCATACGCTGCGGAACCATCTCGCTCGGTTTCACCGAAGTTTCCCTATTTGGTCCAAAATTATTTTCACTGGCACACGAAATATTGCCACTTCACTTATTACTTCTTATCACTATATTTTTCGTATGTTCTTTTATAATGTGCTACCTTGTATCTGTCGTTTTTATGACTTCACTTCTCATAGGCTTAATATAAAAACTTTATTGATGTTATTATTATTTTTAATTTACACACAATTAGCACAAACCTAAAAGAAAACTTCATCATTCTCACCAATACCGGGGTTCGAAGGTGGCGTTCCTATTGGAGAAAACCTAAAGGAAAACTATTATCTTGCTACCACAGGGGTTCGAAGATAGTTCTACTATCGGAAAAACCTTAAAGAAAACTCTATTCATTTTTACAGTTTACGATTATTTTTTATCTAGTATATAATTCACATAAGAGAAAAAATTAGACAAATTAAAATTAAAAGAGGCAATAAATAACTAGATTTGAAGATAAAATTTAGACAATTCAAACGAGTATAAACATGACTAAGCTACGCCTTTTAGTTTTAAATTTACATTAGGAGCTCCCATCACCACCCTTAAGCATCTCTTCATCTTCAATCATACCTTCTTGGAGCCTTTTGATACATCTCTTAACATAACAGTTCGATTTTTCTCAAGTTCATCTATTACACCGTTTAACTCGTCTATGGGGCACCCTTAAAATCCTTCACTTCATCCTCAAACACACCTTCTTGAACCCTTTTGATATATTTTAACCTATTTATGTTTGTTGCTACGAACATCCGTTCTCTTTTCTTACGTTAAATTATTACGCCCATCTTGTTATGCCTGAGTCTCATGCTTATATATTAAACTTTGTAATTAAGTCTTTTGATTTGAAAGTCTATGTAAATCGGTTAAGGTAAGCATCTCTTCTCAACATGAGACAAGTGATCTTAAGGTGTGAGCTCGTCAACACGCCTAAAAGCATTAATATTCAAAGCTATTTAAATTATCCTACCGTGATTTGAACCCTGGTCCTAAGGCGTAAATTACCATTTCAACAACAATTCAGACCTAAAGTATATATGTATACGTTATTTCATTGCGCTAACATTATTAGTTCAAGAGTTATTTAAGATTCAAGTTATTGCGACAGAAACGGTAATCGAACCACGGGTCTCTAGGATACGGAATCATAAATCATTCACAGCGTATGTTAAATGAAAAACCTGCGCTTTCCCCCGCTGTTCTAAGTGCAATAGATCGGAAATAGAACACAATTACATAATTCAAAGGAAGATGGGAACTGAACCAAGGACCTTCTCAGCTAAACAGTGATAGGATATGATTAACTACGCTAGGTAACACCATATAAATTCAGATGTTCAATCTCAACCATCCCCCACTATAGACCTACACTAGATGTAGGGGAACGAGACATTTTTTCGTTCATAATTACAGCTGCAACATAAATGCGTCTCTCTTGACATAAGACCAGACACAATCTTTGTCAGATCAGAATTAATGGCACCCATTAATTTTTTTTATAAGAAAAATCACCAAGTTTCACATGACTGCTTGTCGGTGCGTTCACACACCTGTTAAAAACCGTGGGAATGCATTCTTGTGTTTGTCACATAACGGGACATGTCTGTCCCTTCCATACCACATGTAACACCCCTTCCACTGACGCCAGGCAACACGTAACAGATGTTCAATCTCAACCCTCCCCCATATATCACAGACACCTGTTGAGACATGTCTATCCCTTCCATACCATATGTAACACCCCTTCCACCGACGCCAGGCAACACTTAAGATGTTCAATCTCAACCCTCCCCAACATATCACAGAAACCTGTCGAGACATGTCTGTCCCTTCCATACCACATGTAACACTTTCGGTGGTCTCCACCCCTCCTCCCCCTCCCCCTTCCACAGACGCCAGATGTCTCGACGTCGGTATCTGAAACATGCATATACAATAATTTATGACTTCCCTTAAAAACCCCTAGGAATGCATTTTTGTGTTGATTCCCACATAATCTTTGTCGAGTAACAGGTGGTCGATCTCATCTCCCCCTTCCACAGACGCCAGATGTCGCGACGTCTGTATCTGGAACATACATATACAATAATTTATGGCTTCCCTTAAAAAAAGCCCTGGAAATGCGCGTCGAGACATGTCTGTCCCTTCCATACCACATGTAACATCTTGGGTGGTCCTCACCCCCCTCCCCTCCCCCCTCCCACCGACGCCTAGCGTCGCGACGTCTGTATCTAGAACATACATAAACAGACTACTTCTACGCTTTTCAGAGGTGTCGCAAGTAATGAAAATGGGAAGTTAAGGCTGTTATACAGTGCACATTATTCTTGCAGTGTACTTAATTACAAGAAAGGATTAAATATTGTTGCGAAACCGATCACGATAGCGCGGCTTGTGTACACAAAGAGCCAGCAAATAAACATAGCGCAGATAATTACCAGACCGATAGTGTATCACGGAAATAAAAGACTTGCCGGCACAGATAGGGTTTCACGTCTGGAAGGTTCTAGTGATAGAACATTCGATTCCTTGTTGTTCCAGAAATCTCTCGAATTTATCAATGAGGTATTTAAGAAGGCGACGACTGGCCAACAGTCAGTCGTAATCAGGAGAGTGAACAGCTGTGAAGTGTTGGAACGAGAGCTGATATAAACAGGTATAATCAGAACGCTGTTTGTTTTGGTCAGCGACCTTCGTAGATTGTGCGGTGTATGTGACGTAATTTTGTTACGTGAGAATTGATCAGAGTGTATTTCTACGAAAATAAAGAACGATTTTAATTTCTGCAAATTGGACTTTTAATTCTACTAACCAACAGAGTCACAATATGCACGATTAAACTTTTCCTTGGAAACCAATATATTTTACACTTCCAATTTACAGAGAATCAGTAATGTACTAAGACTCTAAATCCATACTAAATATCAACAAAGGTTTCTTAACACTCCTTATATTCGTAAATCTTCAAACAACACATACAAAAAATCGAAACATATAATCAGATGCATTTTAATCTTGCAATAACAAGAAAACATCACGAGAACTTCACATTTTATAACTGCATACACTATTTTCCTACGGCCATATAATACCACTTATCACCACATTAATCATTTAAATGGTCATAAAGATAACATATAATAACTATAAAAATATTTCCTATAGATTAGGGTGAAACAAAATTTGTATACAAAATTCATTTTACGAAGAAAAAATCTTAAGATTATTTTCCTCTAAACGTTAACATTTATTAATAACTTTATTAAAATTGGAATTTTCTTTGATTTTATTTATTGTTTTATTATTATGTGAGATCAATAAGTGGTGAGCTATATGCAGCGATATTTATGTAGTATATAAAGTATTTATCGTGAGAATATTTTAGAGTTGATGAATCAAACTTTTCTCGAATTTCGTTTCAGAAAATATAAATTATAGACTAATTTTCCACGCAATTGGCTTGTTAGGGGAGGGAAAGATTTCTTTGAAAACCTTCGGATCGTACCTTTTAAAGGTACCTAGATTGTACTCGACACTGCATTTAAGTTATGCTATTCACAGACATATCCATTCACAAACTTTTTACAAAATGTTTTTGGTAAAACAAATATTTTACTGATATTTCTATATAGAATTTTTGGATAGAATATATTTGCACTGCAGTGGTAGCACAGCTGACACAGGTGCGATGAACCTGAGTTCGATCTCCAGTACCGAAGTGGGAATTTTCTCAGCTGGAAGGTCTGTCTGGAGTGCACTGAGCCTTGTGATGTCAACTGAGTATACATCCTAATGGGAAAATGGCGATCCTAATAGGTCAAGTAGTCTCTTATGGGCGAAAATAGTGCTCGCTGAATAGTGCACACACCTTACTTACTATGGGTTAGTGACGGAGAAAGAAAAAAGTACATTATCGAAGTAACATATACAGAGTGATTTATATAGAACTGACACATTTCTTTCTCTAATTATTCCGTTCGACATTCATTCAGTGACCCAATTTTAGCACTAAATTAAGCAGAATGTTCTGGAGTTTCGATTCTTTGTCAGTAGATGCGCAGATGTTTATGTTATATTTCTAATTGCTATTGTTGGCAACTGTTTTCGATATTTTGTTCTAGTCAACCTGAAAATGCAGTAAACATTAAATCAACGACTCTTCCTTGTGAAGCAATACTGGATTACGAATTCAAAGCTACTCAAGAGCATACCAGAGAGAATTTGGTGTTCAAATCGTCCCAAAAGAAACACATTACTGGGACTGGGAAACAAATTAGAAGGAACTGGATCTCCGGTGAGGGGAAAAGGCAAGCATCGTTCTTCTGGGCTTCCCACGGTTCTTGTTGACGTAAGAGCATAACTGGAGCAGTCAACCAGAAAATCATTAAGACGTTTGTCGCACGAGACAGGGTACACCTACTCAATGTGTCAGAGAGCTGCGAAAAGTGCAGGCCTAAAGCCATAAAGGGTTACGGTTGTTATCAGCTATAGGAACCAGATGAGGATAAAAGATTAAATTATTCTTGTGGTTTTAGACGTTCATTGCGCAAAATCCTGACATATTGTCCATCACATGGATCACAGATGAACCATGGTTCCATTATTCCGGTTTTGTGAACTCACAGAACTCGCGTCATTGGGCCATCGAAAATCCATATGTCATCCACATGTGCACCCGGTTAAAATCGGAGTTCAGTGCGAAATATCAGCACAGGGAATAGTGGGACCATTGTTAACCGAAATGTGAACACTGCAGAGTTCTTACTGATTTTCATGGATATTGTTGAGCAACTGGATGATGTAAAGCTGAGTCAGGGATATTTTCAGCAAGATAGCACTACATGCTATACATCAAGTGAATCCAGAGATCTCTGGATTTGACATCGCCTGACTTCTTTCTACGGGGTTACCTAAAATACAGGGTTTTCCCCACACGTCTCCAGACATTGGACGATCTGAAGCACAATGTTACACAGAAGATTCAAGCTATTGACAACGGAGTACTCCAAAGAGTGGCCAGTAACATGGAATGACGTGTTGAGTTTTGGCTTATGCAGGACGGAGGACATTTTCAACATTTGCTATAGAGGTAAATAATCTCCCAAAATCCCTCTACATTTCAGTTATAATAAGTTGTCGCTAACAGAATTCGTTTTGAAACAACTAATGAAAGAAGTGTGTCAGTTCTATACTTCTCTGTAAAATGGAGCACTTTTAAAAGCGCCATAAAATAACCAAAATACAAATTTTGGGGGGAAACTCCCAGTGCATTCACATTGTAATATATTTTTATATATCGTTATAGTTTCCTTTGCGATTATTGAGCTGTAATATTTCTTTTATTATTTGCCTATACATTGAGAAAGTATTGTGTGTATTTCATCTGAACATTTTGACATTATGAGTCTGCCTGAAGTCAAAGGAAGCCATTTTAGAAAGAAATGCACGAATTTATATGAATGTGTGCGTTCATGCGTGTATCATGTAACTCAAATTCAGTTTTGGAGTTAGTAACTTTGGAACATTAGACACAAAGGTACCCCTACCACAAGGGAAAATATGATATGCAAAGCTCTCGGAAAATTTTTTAAAAGTTGGTTTAAGTTTAGATTAAAGTAAACATATTTAATATACGTAAAAAATTAAAGCTAGCAACAATGAAGCAACAAATAGTGCAGAAAATATACTTATTTGTAATAAACTTTACCTTTAAGAAAATGTCCAAAATTAAAGACACTAGTTTCATACTTAAACACACCAATAACTGGTTTAAATAGTTTCGACCAGTTTTCGTATATGTCCGATTTCGGACATATTCATTATTTGTTCCAATTTGCCAGTAATTATATTTTTATCAAATAGGAGGTCGATCTTTTTCTCATTATCAGTTGTCAAACAACTGAAAGAAAATAATCATATCTTCCACACTAGCCGTGTATGGGCTAAGGTTTAGGATGAGTAGAGCCAGAATGAAAATTTCAATGCCATAACCTGGATTTGAACCACAGATCGCCCTGTCTCCGAGCGGTTGCTCTAAACCACTGAGCTACTATGGCCAACATGCCGACATGACATTAAATTCTCCAACTGATTTGTATGTTTTCCGGTAGACCACTAGTGGTACTCATATGCTATGAGACACGGACCTTTTGTGGCGACTTACTAAGCTGCAAGTACTTAAGTCCCAGGCTTTATAGCTAAGCACTACTTTTTTTAGGTAAATCGATGGAAATAATTATTTCTTCCACACTAGCCGTGTGTAGGCTAAGGTTTGGAAGAGTAGAGCTAGACTGAAAATGTGTTCACGAGTCAGTTGGAGAATTTAATGTGGTGTCGGCATGTTGGTCGGATCCGTGGTTCAAATCCTCGGTATGGCATTGCATTTTTCAGTCTGGCTCTATTCATTCAAAACTTAGCATACACACGGCTAGTGTGGAAGAAATTATTATTTCCATCAATTTACCTTTAAATAAAAATAATAGAAAAACATAACATAGGGGTTTAACTATGAAACCTGGGACTTAAGTAGTTACAGCATAGTAAGTCGCCACAAAAGGAGTTTGTCTAATAGCATATGACAACCCCTACTGGTCTACCGGGAAATATACGAGTCAGTTGGAGAATTTAATGTCATGTCGGCATGTTGGCCATAGTAGCTCAGTGATTTAGAGCAACCGCACGGAGAGTGGTTCAATCCCGGCTATGGCATTGAATTTTTCAGTCTGGCTCTACTGATCCTAAAAATTGAAAGCTATCACATAACAACCAGCTTCAAAACCAGCTTAACTATTTCTAAGGGCTGCGTATTTTTGGACCTAAAAGAAAATTGATAATAAGATAATTTCTGCAAATGTTTAATTCAATTGAGAGGACTAGATAGAAAATATTTTATATTTGTAAGTGTAGTTAGTGGATACATGAGTAGAAAATGCATGTGAGCGTAACTTACTAGGTTTCGTATATAGTTGAGTGCATTATTATCTGCAGCGATTACATATATGTTTGTTGAAAGTGTTTAGGGTAGAATGTTGACACTACTTAATTGACTTTCTATAATGTAACAGTGTACGCAGTAGGATATAGTTTTGCTTTTCTTTTTAACATAGTTTGTGTATGAGAAAATTGCACGTTGTTAATGGCATGTTCAGAAAACATGTCAGAAAACCCCCATTATACGAAAACTTTGTTAGTTTCGAGCAACTTGTGCATCAAGCTGCATAAACTTTGATCGCATACATGCACACAGCCTAAAGGGCACGTAAGGGAATAAACCTTTCAGATTTTCCTCTGAGCGCTACATTTTCCATAGAGCGGAGAGCTAAAAGGAGGAAAACTACATTAAAGGATACGTTCAAGTCCGCTACAAGTGATCACGTTCATAATAGAATATGTACCCCAGCTGGCTTCTGAGATACAACATGGTGTGGTTCTGATGAGATTGTTGATAACTGGCTTAAATATAAAGGCAAATGTTACTTGCCAATACAAAAAAGCTGTAAATGACTTACTGCTCTCTAAAACACAAACAGAATTGTAAATTAATTGTTCTTTCATACTAGGCTGTGTAAACCAAAGTATGGAGAGCCAGAATGAAAAATTCAGTACATAGACGGGATTTGAACTACGAATTTTCTGGTCTACGTCTGACTGCTCCTATCAACTGAGCTACCACGGCCAATATGCCAGCATGACATTAACAATGGTCTGAAATATAAAGCCCGGCCCTTAAAATAGAGCACAGTAAGTCACCATTAAGGCAGTTGTCTCGTATGTTTATGAGAATTCCTAGTGGTTTACCGGGAAGAACATGAGTCAGTTGGAGAATTTAAGGTCATGCTGACACGTTGACAACGGCAGCTCAATGGTTAGGAGCAGCCGGACGGATATCAGAAAATCCATGGTTCAAATCCCGGCTATGGTATTAAATTTTGCAGTCTGACTCTAACTTTCCGAAACAGAATTGTATATACTCTGTGGTAAAGCTAAATGGGACAGCGGCAGATACCAAGGGGGACACCTCGTTCACTGCAGCCTCCACAGAGATGTATTGCGACCAACATCCAACAGAAATAAGGGACAAAGTGAGGGAACCGCAGGAGAATACAGGGTCGCAAGCACGGAGGCGCGCGTGCTCAAAGTTCTTTATTGCTGCGTTGCCACCAACACTCAGAATATTGACAAGGGTCCTCCCATGAGGACAGCATTCACGCCATCTGCCCGAAACAGTAAACACCACAATGGAGTGAGGTGAAATAATGAAAAGTAACTCCAGATGTGAAAGTAGGCACCCAACAGGTGACAAAGGGAAACCACCAAAAACCGAAGGAGTGAGAGTTGATGGGGAGCGAACCCAGGGCCTACCAAATGAGTGCGGCGTTACTGCGGTACTACATTGCTGGTTTAATATATGATCGCCTATTAAGTTTAATGGTACCGAAAGGTTTATTTCAATTTACGAGACTCTTAAAAGGGATTGATTCATCTTTTATCCTAATTATGCAGTAAGGAACTTGCAACTAGGGACTTCTGGAAACTGGATTCCTAATTTCACGAAACTAAGGGTTATAACAAATATAGATCAATAAACTAAATTTTCACCACCCTTAAGCTTTTAAACTATTAAATTGAGCATCAACAGAACGACGTAAAACTTAAGCATTACTGATTGTGATATGTCTATAATCAGGAGAAACGGACACAAAACGTGATCCAGGTAAGACTGATAACCGAACCATGAAATTAAACATGACAAAAGAGGTTATGTAGATGTATCAAAATGTACAGCAGCTAGATGCCCCGCTAAAGGACATTAAAGCCACAAAAACACCATCTATCATCACAATTAGTATTGCTATGTGTTCCAGTGATACTTGACTTATGGTCACTCATAAAAGAAGGCTTAACGCATTAAAAGGGAGATCGCAGATTGTTACCGTGATGAAGTGTAGAAGAACACTCCTTGATTGTCTAGTTCCTTATGTACGATGCAGACACAAACATGAAATTTTGGGTTTGAAAACTTACTGTTGGCTTTCAAGTGTATGGGCATGGTTATATCAGCTCAGCCATTTGAAACCGAGCTTTAACGTAACAAAAAACGATCTCCTAAGTGTACGGCTTAAAAAAACATATAGGTAAAAGTTTTATTGTGTATTATGTCTTACAATGAAAGTGCATTGGATTGCTCTGACAGTGGTAAGCGACAAGGCGGTTTATAATGCCTCGTGTCTCATTTCAATGGCAAGTCGATTTAGCTGATATACTTTCCCTAGTTTTTAAACGGAAGAACTGAGTAATACTTCCTTGAACTCACTAGAGTAATAAGAGATTCCATACGATTCATAAACAAACATATAGTGTGACAAGTCACATTATGCCGATGCACCTTCTACAAGCCAGCAGGAAATATACTCTTTGTTCTCGCTCGAATTTAACAAACACTTTGGCTTATTCAAAGTAATTCTTCCATCGTCATGTCAAACGTTTACGTTTCAGTTATGAGTAATCACATATACGTTCATGCATACATGCCCACCAGTAATGCTAGTCATTACATTCTTACGACGCGATGCATTGTGATAATATAATAGTACTTTATTTGTTTAGGAAAACTGTACGAGCTAAAATATTGGGTTTTTTACGGTTATGTTAAATACGTTACTCTCTACCTTCCTCATGGATCGGTTTTTGCTAAATCTCAATTTTTGTCTTAGTACGAGTAGTATTTATTAGAGATTGATTAATTCGCCGTTCATCACAAATCACATAAAGGGAATGGCGTACACCAACACCACAGGACTCCGATTGGTTGCTCGTCTAGTAGCGCTCAAGGACAAACATCATCCCATTTGAAACAGATAATAGACAATATTCTCAGATTAATAATACAAATAAATAGAATAAATTATTAGCTAACATTATTCAGTATTACAAATATAATTCGTTTGTTGGTGATGTATTTTGTACTAACTGCCAAATAATTGTAAATTCGTAAAGAGTATTATGTGCAGTAGATAACGGCTATTGTTTACCTTAAAATAAGCTATTTACACATTTAAAGTGTGCTAGTTTTTTGACCAGTGAAACAAAAGTCTCCAACCGAGATCCAAAAAAGGCTAGCGACCATCGTTCTGGCTCCATTACAGCAAGTTATCTAGCTATCCCAGGGAGAAGACCCATCATTGCACTTAGTTTGGGCTGACTACTGCGAGATAGTTTTATAATTTTTGGACTCGGGAGCCTTGTGCCACTGGTGAGACTAGTGCCACCGTTCTTGTTGGCCTACCGCTCGTCAACACACGACACCACTGGGTTTACTCCAGCAAGCTTAATGTTCGTCCGACAGCTGCGCCTCCTTTGTAACCTGGCTTTTGGGAGTCCTCCGGAAGCGAAACAGTCAGCAACCGAGTATGTGGAGAACCTCGTGGACCATCTACACGACATGCATAAGATGGCTCGTCAGAACATCCAGATGGCGAGAGTCCGCATGAAGACCCGGTATGACAGGCAAGCCAAAAGCCAAGGATTCTAGCAAGGTGACCTGGTATGATACTACCAAGCTACCCGCACCAAGGGACGCTGCCCGACACTTCAACAACCGTGGCATGGACCGTAACGGGTGGTAAAGAGAATTACCTACGTGGTCTACCACATCCAGAAGGTGGCCCGAGGGAAGATGGTGGTACAACTGGATCGTCTGGCCCGTTACGATGGTGCTGTTCGGGACGATCAGCCTTGAGGAGGGAGTAGTGTCACTGAAGCATTGTTGTGCTGGTGCCACAAGCCACAGTCGACGCGTGGATGCAGGACTGGACGCTTGCGGAGAGAGAGAGAAAGAAACAGAGAAAGAGACAGAGTGATGTCTGGATAGTTGCGTGTTTGTCTAGCGGCGTCGCGAGCGATCTACTGCATTCTAGAACAATGACTGGAGGTATAAAACCCCGTAAAGTGTTAGAGTGGCAGTCAGTTACTAGTTGAGTTGAAGTTGTGCAGTGTGTGAGTTGTATAAGGGTTATTGACTTGTACCGCAGCGAATTCCTTCGTTGGTTTACGTACAGCTGAGGACGTGATGACCCTGTTAAGTGCTCTTGTGCATGTCATGTCTTTTTACTGTTGTAAGGGGTGTACACAGTTACTGTTTACTGCAGTAAATATCATTTTAAATTTCGACAAACAAGACTTTTAATTCTACGAACCCACAAAGTCACAATATTGTCACCGTGTGGCATTCTTGTGCTGCTGCCACGGGTTGGAGCCGGGTGCCTGTGCAGGAGAGAACGAGACAGAGGGTGGCTCCGGAATGTTCTCCCACTGTTGGAGCCGCGAAAGTTCTCGGAAGGCCTGCGGCTTTCTAGAGACTTTTTTTTGGAAAACGGGAATAAAGGTATAGGAAAAACCAACAACAGGGTAGATTGGGTATTTGGGTAGGAGGAAGGATGGGGCATGGGAGGGATGTTGTTCTGAGGTGATTCCATTTATTGGGGCCTGTGGTGCTAATTTAGTTGTGACTGTTGAGGCGAATTTGGTGGCCGGTACCACCTAAGCAACCCGGCTGTTCGTGGGTAGAAACTAGCTGTGCGGAAAATACCGCTTGTGGTGATCAGGTAGCAGTCATGATCCAGGAGACCCTGACTACGACCTGTGTACAGTGGTGATCGTTGTATGCGTGACTGGATGGAGTCGTTGAGTCCTTGTGGGAACTGGATTGCGGTGATGCAGAAGGGCCATGGCCGTCAACAGCTCATGGCCGGGGAGAGAGGCGGCGTTGCAGGTCTGATGTCGGCGGCGTCCTGCGTGTGCGGGTGTCTCGATGTGGCAGAAATTGCTCGGAGGGACCCCGTGTTCTGGAGCCAGGGACATCTGCAGGTCGTAGATGCTCTGGGTGATGTGGTCCTGGTGTTCGCGAAGGGCTTCGTGTAGCTTCTTGTTGGGTGCTGTATCATTGATGTATCCAACAATCTTTTCAAGCTTGCTCTTGCAGTAGCTTAGTGTGTCGTTGGGTGGGTCGTCGCAGAAGGCGTTGGTGATGCGGTCAATTTTGGATGGAAGAGCGGCAATCCCTTCTTCATGTTGGGCTGCGCTGTCCTGGAGCTGGGTGTTGATTGACTCTACTATCTGTTTCTGTGGTGTAAGTCCGTCCATGAGTTGGCTGGAGAGCGTGGTCAGCCTGTCTTGAATGTCCTGGAGGGCGGCGTTGGTTGGTCCGCGTTGAGTGGCAGCAGCTGCTAGGGATTCCTCTATGTCGCCCAGGCTCTGGTTTATGTTTAGGACCTCAGAGTGAAGGTCCTGAAGTTCCACCGCTGGGGGACGGTTGTTGACGGCGGTGACAGTGGTCGTCAGGAGCTCCTCGAGTCTGTATAGCTTGATGCTGGTTCGGTGATGCTCCTCTCGTAGACAACCAAGAACTTGCTGCCAATCGGCGGGCTCACTGGTGGTTGTGTTCCGATGTGCTGGTCCACTGGTGTTCCGGCGTGGGTAAAGTGGGCACTGCGCCTGTCCAGTAAAATGGCCTAGTCCATTACAGGTGGCGCAGTACCGGCGTCGGCGCCTGAGCTCGTGTGCCTGACATACTGCTGTGGGATTAGGAGGCGCGGTGCAAGTGTCAGCGGTGTGCCCATAGGCGCAGCAGTGTCTGCATGGAGTGTGGCGCTGCAGGTTACTGTTATTAACTTTCAGACACTGCCCAAGTATGGGCAGGCCTGAAGCTACGGCGGCGTCGCGATCCTTCTGATCTCTGAACTGCAGACGCACACATGTTGTTGGACCCCTCCTGCTAGTGATGCGGGTGGCGCTGATCACTGAGGACCACTTCTGTGATGCGGCGGTGAGTAGGAACCTAGAAGGTAGGTCTCTAGGAGCTCCAACGATGACTGCGGTGTGTGAGGTGGCAGTAGTTGCCGTCGCTTGGATGGTTGGTGCTGATGGAGTCTGTCTGCCTGCATGACTGCGAGGCGAGGGATCCACTGGCAGTGATGCAGCCGTTGGCTGGACAGGTATAAATACCCCGCAAGGTCTTTGAGCGGTGGAGGGGGACTTTGCTCTCAAACTTCGCCGAATGAACATGGCAGGAAAGAAAAAGAAGAAGACTACCAACGTAGCTGAGCCTGTTAGGCAACGGAAGAAGACGACGCAGCCCCTGCCTCACCTCCAGCATTACCGCAGGGCTCGCCGCAGTCTCTCACCGACGCCTTTATTCAACAGGCAGCCCGACACCGATGGCCTTCACTAAGGAGAGCCATGCGCAACAACACCTACAGGGGACCCTCACCTCAAGTTCTGCTAGAATTCACAAAAGAAAGCGACTACCAGGCTGTGCTGAAAGATGGACTCCCAGCCTTCGGCCAGGTACTCCGGATTGAGGCCAGCCTGGGTAGCCGCCCCGTCCCCTGCCGCCGCTGCTGCCAGTATGGGCACACCGCCGACACCTGCGACAACAACCCGCGCTGTCACTATTGTGGCGCCGCATGCATCACCGCAGCCTGCACCGGACATGATCTGACGCGTCGCCCGCTGTACTGTGCCACCTGCAACCAGGCAGGGCACTACACCGGACAAGCGGCGTGCCCGAGAAGGCCGAGGAGAAGTCACACACAGCAGCCACACCAGCCGTACCTCACACATCAACGTCCTCACCAATCACACCTTCCACGCCAATACACTCGCAGTCACACCCAAACCCGCCATACACAACAACATCTCACCTACGCCAAAGCCCTCACACATCAGCCAGACTCACAGCTACTCCAAAATATTAAAACATCCCATGCCACTACAGAGAAAGCCACACAGCTACTCCAGGACTTCAGCACTACACTACAGGACATGCAGACAGCAATCACGGAGCTGCCTGCGCGGGTAGCAACTTTGGAGGCAATCCTACTTCGCACTTTGGACGAGGTAAAGGAGGCCACCCAGGCTTCGCAGCACGGCACCCGGGAGACTGACAGCCCATCAGAAGCCCTGGATTACTGCAAGGTCAAGTTGGAGAAACTAGTGGGCTACATCAACGATACACGCCTCTTTACGCCAGCTAAGCTCGAGGGAACTCTCAGGATGTATCAGAACTTCATCACTGACATCAGAGACCTCGCAAGGGCACTAACACCCATGCAAGGCGCCCCTCCACCCCGCAGAGACAACCGTACCCGAGGAACGCCACCACCGGATCTACTACGCCGATACCCTCCGTTAGATACAGGACCTCACGAGACGTACATCGATCACCACGGTCTAGTGCCCATGACGTCTATCCCCGCCAACACTCCATGCGGTTCTCCGCAGCCATCATCACTACTTCTGAATCTGGGTGCCACGAGCGGAACCAGCTAACTTCACCAGGGCTACTGCCCTAGATAGTGGAAGGTTTATGTCACCAGCCCAATGGGCTGGTGTGGGTAGATCCACTTTTTCCTTCCACGTAAAACAAATAACAAAAAGAGTGGCAGTTGTTTGTTGGTTATTGCGACAGTCGACGATTGAAGTGTCCAGTATTGCAGGATACCACACAACAAATTTTGATGCAGCAGTAACGGATATTCGTATTTCACTCCAACACCTTCTATACAGAATAGATAAATTCAAAAATGCTGTCATACTTTCTGATTCTAAAGCAGCATTATGTGCAATCGGTTCACATAAAATAAGGTCAATGTAAATTAAAGAATGTCACACAATGAGCCAAAAACTTCAAAAACTACAAAAAGAATTATATTACAGTGGATACCTGCACAATGTGGAATTGCTGGAAATGAATCAGCTGATTTTCTTGCCAAAAAGGGTGCAAATTTAATCCAGAACAAGAGTAAAAACTTACCCTTTATATCCATAAAAAATTAATCAAAAAATATAAAAACAAACAAAACCAATCAATATCTATCAAAGCCAAAGATAAAAACTGGAACATTTTAATTAAAAATCCAGAAATTATTCCAGAAATCCCACGTAAAGCTGCAGCTACAAAATTTAGATTACTTGTGGAACATGATTATTTGGCCAAACTCTTACACAGAATAGGAATATATACAAGTCCAAATTGTCCTCTGTGCAACAAAGAAGAGGAAATGACTGAAGAACATCTTTTAACCTGTGAAGCCCTACCTGCCGGACCCACTACACAGAAATATTGCAGAGCAACAGAGCTAATGGAATCATTGCTAAAGCCTAGCATTTGAAAACAACACGATTGAAGTCTACCGCAGTGATTTCATTCATTTGTTTTCGTGTAGCAAAACATTTGAAACTTGAAGATTCATTGTCTTCTGTAGCTGAAAGCAGTAATAATCCTCTGAATACTAATGAACGTAAATTTTAAGTGTGATAGGTTTTTAAGTAAAGATTTATCAAAATACAGACTGGCTCATAGCAAGAAGGGAATGGAATAAAACACGTGGCTCTTACACTCGTCCTAATGCTTGTTAATTTATGCAAAATATATTAAAATTACTTGGTAGTACGCTATACGAACAAATGTAGTTTGAAGTTGAAGGTTGAATGGAGAAGGATTGTATTCTAACTGAAACAGATAAAATGAGAGCATCTCTTAGGTAATGTATAGCTTCCGCTGTAAACTGAAGACAACCAACTAGCTACTGCATCTGTTCTTTGACATGGAGTAACTTCTGTTGTAACTTTATTGTACAAACAGCAGCAAATGTCTAGTAAAATTTTGGATCTTTAAAATCAAGATCGAATGTTTCAGACAAATTTACTATCAGAATTTCGATATGGGAAGTAAAATATATTTACATAAACAATAATGAGAATAAGGGTATAACAAGGACGGTAAAATGTATTCAATGATTTGTAATTATTGTAAATGTATTTGTGGTCTGTTCTGTTTGTGTTCACATGAAGATTAAATGAGCACTGCTTTGATATGTATACCAACAAACAATCCTACTGCAATACAAAAACCCAGTTTGTCTTACTTATTGTCCAGTTAACACTCAGCTTTCAAAATTAATGCTTCACTGAAATTGTATTTACCTAAGAACTGAGTTGTATAAATAAGAGAAAATGTTACTATAAAATTCATAATATAATACAACAATTTTTAATTGTTTCAGTAAAAGTTTTATATAAAAAGGATTGAAGCTATTTAAATATAAGATATTAAAATGTATTTCTACCCTTAAAGGAATAAAATGTTCAGCTCCTATTACATGAATAAAATGTTATAATTTTATAAAATTCACATATAATGCTTGAGTAATAACTTTTAAAAATTGTTTGGAGAATGTCGCATGGTTTTGGTTTCTCAAGATAAATACAATATGAACAAGATAAAATTTCCTACAATAAAATATCTGCCGTCTATGAATTTAACTGTTTAAATTGCGACCAGGTTTATATTGCAAAAGCCAAAGCTGAATAAAGGAATAGTTTGGAAATATTAGTCATAAACTGATAAATCAGCTGTGTCATTTAGCCATGAGAATATTCAGAAGTTGCTAAAACAATTAATAAACTAAGAGATTTAATAGTTTGGGGGAAGGTCAGTAAATTTGTTTTACTTTCAGAGATTTCTAATAAACACAACACTAATCCTATACCTAGCGGCAATAACGATAACACAAACAGACCATACCAACAAATATTTACGACTGTAGTCTAGTCTCCTGAGTTCTATGTAGAATTTACCATTTTCTTAAATATAAAAATGAAGTTATAGCAAACTATTATATTTTATGTAATATTTGTATTATTTCACAATATTACCTTCTGCTTCTAACGTATTAAGAGAACATGTACAGGATACAAATGTACTCAGTATTGCTGTTGGGGTAGTTAACCCCTCATGCTTGACATAACAAGAAGAAAATAATTTTAATTATACCAATTTCTATTTCTATTTTAAACTATATCAGAATAAGAATATGGATATCTTTAGAAACATAAAATATCCAAGGTGTACACCTATAGCAAAAGTTGAAGCTCTACACAACATTCTCAAATTAATTACAACAAATATGTTCATTAATTTAATGAAGAAGAAGGGGAATTATTTCAAGAACCATGGCTATATACGTTCGAGAGAACAGACCGAGATTATATGTTACATGTTACATAACACTTGTTACTATATTAAAGTTACACATTCAGAATTCTAGATTTCCTGGCTGCCACAAGAGCGCAAAGCTACTTCCTTCTGAGCTCTGAGACGAGATTCAGAGATGGCAGCATACATAATATTAAGCAGTATTATTGGTATAATTTGTTTTTTCATGATGCGTTTAGTAAATGTCGTCAAATATTTATATGGTCGTCAAACACATTACAATGTGCAGTAGGGAAAGCCTGTGCTATAACTTAATACAACATTCTTACTCTTTGAAAGCGTCTTATTATTTTGTCCAGTTAAACGAAAGTCTGTGACGGAGCTATAAAGTTAGTCTCGCACCCATTGCACATAATGCTGTTTGAGAATTTGAATGTATGATAGCCTTTTTGAATTAATCTGTTCTGTATAGAAGCAGTTGGAGTAAAATATCAATAGCCGTTACTTCTGCATCAAAATTTGTTGTGTGGTATCATGAAATACTGGACACTTTGGGCTAGAGAAAGCCAGTGATGTGCGCCGGGTTATCCGCGGCTTGCCGGTGCATACCACAGTGGAAGACATCAGGACAGATCTCGTCCGCCAGGGTATCATCTCCAGAGTGATAAAGCAGCTAACAAGGCCAGCTCCAGATCGCCAAGGTACAAAATCCCCTCTCCCACTATTCTTTGTAGTGGTGGAGCGAGCCAGTGACCCGGAAGTCAAGTTGGATGGTGTCAAAACCATCTGCTACCTCAGGGTTCAGTTGGAACCAGCAAAGGGCTCTGGCGGCCTCCCACAATGTTATAGATGCCTGGGGTTTAACCACTCCAGCAACTTCTGCCACCGTAACCCACACTGCTTACGGTGCGGTGGCACCCACACCAAAGATGTCTGTCCGCGTGCGATCACTGAGGTACCTACCTGCGCTAACTGTAAGGCTGATCACATTGCGTGCTATGGGGGCTGCCCGACTAGGAAGGCTGTGGTAGCCTCTAGGAGGGTGCCAGCACCAACATCATCTAGGCAGAATCCTGCCCGCGATGTGCACCCAGCTGCATCTGCTACAACTCAGAGAGCACGAGGCGTGCCTACATTTGCGGAGGTTGCGCGCAAGCCTGCGGATTTACCGGTGGTATCACGGGCAAAACACGCACGTCCACCTAAGGCTACACAAACAGCCCTTAAGACTACTCCCTCAAGTGGAGCGCAGGGACGGCGTCCTGCCAGAGAGCAAGAGTCCGATTCTGAGGTGTCGAGCGGCCGAGGTACTCCAAAGCCCACTCGTCAGCTGAGGGCTGGACGGGCTAATGGTAGGCCGGCGCCAAGGCGCTCTTCTGGATCACCCATTCCCACCAAAGGGCCGCGCCGTGGCTCAGTGGTTGGACCGCTTGGCTCTCACTAAGGTGGCCCGGGTTCGATCCCAGGAGACCGCAAAGTGAGATTTGTGATGGACAACACGGCGCTGGGGCGGGTTTTCTCCGGGATCTCCAGTGTCCCCCACCATCTCATTCCACCGGTGCTCCATCTTCATCTCATGTATCATCAGTGTCATCGCCTGCGGTGCCATATGTAGTAAAAGCGGGCGTTAAACACTACACTCCCACCAAAACTTCCTCTTCAAATGAAGTTTCTCCTCCCACCACACAGGCCTTAGAGATGCTGGGTTGGTTGCAGCAACTGCTGCAGAACCACAGCCGGTGCCTCTGTGAACTGGTGTTGAGGTTCTTTGACACCACAGATTCAGCAGCCCGAATGGTCATTGCCATGGAGGCGCTTGCTTTGTTGTCTACAGTAAGCCGCGCGAGCCATAATGGCGGGTCGAACTAGGTCTCTGACCTCGTTCAGATTCGCGTTCTGGAATGCGAGTGGCATCAATGGACAACAACAAGATGAACTCCTACATTTTACGAGGTCATTTGCTTTTGGATCTCATCTTGGTATCGGAAACACATCTCCGACCTGAAATTTGCTTCCGGATTTCTGGCTATCACTGCATCAGGGTCGACCGTGTGGGCCGTGGTGGCGGTGGCACGGCGATCTTTGTGAGGAGAAGTGTGGTCTTTAAACCTGTCCAGCTCCCCCTCTTCAAACCCTTGAGGCCAGGGCCGTCTGCGTGAACCTGGGCGGTTCCGAGGTCCTGATGGTGTCTGCATATCCCCCTCCTCGTCAACAGTTCGTTGCTGACGATTATCTCTCTATCCTTGCCCTGCATCCCAACGTCATTATGGCTGGGGATCTGAATGCTAAACATTCACGTTGGCATTCGGGTCCCAGGACAGACGCAAGAGGCAGAGAAATCATCCGCATAATAGATGAAGCTCTTCAATTGAGAATTGAGGGTCCCTGGCAACCCACTCATTTCCCGCGAATTCAAGGCCGTCCTTCGGTTATTGACTTCGCAATCATCAAACATTTTCCATTCCACTTATCACTCAATGCACAAAGCGCCTTACATTCCAACCATAACCCAGTTGTGGCGAAGGTCAACTTACGGGTTGTCAGTCATGACTTCACGATTCAAAACCGTGAGGTTGATTGGGACTGCGTATGGGTCTGCCTAAATGACTCCATACCTCCTAACGACACCGCACTCACCATAATCAAGTTCTGTTCGGGCGCTTGCGCCGAGAGGTTCGACTTGCCCTGCACGAGCACCGTGTGCGCGCGTGGGAGGAGTTGAGGTCTCGAATGAATTTTGAGAATGGCGAGGCGTGGAGTCTTGCAAAAGGACTCCGGAATCGCGGAGGAGCACCACCCACCCTTATCCAAGGCACCCAAGGCCTGTTGTATGAACTCCAAGTCAAAGCAAATATGTTTGCCGACTACCTAGAGAGGACCATGAGGCCACGAGATGACCCCTAGAACCTAGATTTTACCAGCCGCGTCAAGCGGGAGGTACGTCAGTATCTTCGATGTCCTCTTGCTGAGGCGGACCGACTTCCTGTAATTAGACCCTGTGAGCTCCAGGGCGCACTCTGGCGTCTAAATCCCAAAAAGGCGCCGGGACCTGATAGGTTTACTCCTATCATGCTCCGTCACCTGCCCTTCAAATCCGTGCTCTTTCTTGTTCGGGGTTTTAACGTGTGTCTCGCCCAGGGCCACTTTCCACGACAGTGGAGGGAGGTTCGGGTGATTTGCATTTTGAATCCCGGTAAAAATCCGGCTCTTCCCGCCAGTTACCACTCCATTAACCTCCTGTCAGTCCTCTTGAAAGTTTTCGAGTGGCTTGTTTTAGCCCGCTTGTCGCCCCTACTGGGGGACATTCAAGCTATCCCTCCCCATCAATTTGGTTTTCGTCCTGGGCAATCGACATCACAGCAGTTGCTCCGTTTGGTGGAGGCCGCTGCCCTGGGTTTCCAGGAAAGGGCATACACCGCGGCAGTGTCTCTGGATGTCGAGAAGGCCTTCTCTACCACCTGGCATGCAGGTCTCCTATATAAGTTAATCACCCTGGGGCTTCCTACACATATGATACATCTTCTACACACTTTCCTTAAACACAGACATTTCACAGTCACTGTGGTGGGAGAGTTATCTACCAGACGATCCATCAGAGGCGGCGTCCCCTACACTTTTAGCGTGATCCCCCCACGGAGCTACATGTCAACATAGCCCAGTATGCAGACGATGTGCTGCTATACAACACAGAAATGCACGCAGAGCCTTCAACCCAATACAGCGACACCTAAGCCTCATTCACGACTGGTGTAGGCTTTGGCGCTTGTCCATCATCCCGGAGAAAAGCCAAGCCATACTCTTGACCAAGCGTCATTTTCGCGCCAACCTCCCCTCCTTTAACTATTCTGGCAGAAGGATAGAGTGGACAAACTCTCTTAACTATCTAGGTGTAAGGTTGGACAAGGGCCTAAACTTTGGGGGTCATATCCAGGAGGTAGCTCATCGGGCATGCGGAGCCTCGGCTTCATTATACCCCATGATGCGGTCAGGGATGCCGACACCCCTTAAGTTGCGCCTTTTTCAGGCTTTATTTCTTCCAATTGTGCTTTATGCGTGTGGGATCTGGGGCATGGCCGAAGGAACCAATCTGCGACAACTCCAGCGTGTACAAAATAGATGCCTTAGGGCCATATATTCTGTTTGCTGGAGGTTTCCCGTGAGATACCTTCATGAAGCCTCATCTCTCCCCTATGTGGAAGATGTCATTAGGCGCCGGGCCACAAAATTCTACGCGAATTTGCTCAACCTCAGAGCACCCTATTTAGGTCTCGAGGGAACTATAGATCCTCGGAAAGACGCTACAAGCTCTACCGGCTTCCCCGCATGGCATGCGGGCACACATGCACAACTTCAAAATTATTACTTATTGAAAATTGATTAATCTTTCTAAATTAAACTCTTTCTAAATTAAACTCTTACCAAATTTTCTCACACCAGCGGTGCACACAAGCGATGCACCCGAGTTGGCTACCATGAGGAGCTACGGCTACCTCCCTACTTTTCATCCACCTAAATTTAAACCACCACCCTGCAAAACCCCACATATCCTGTCATTAAGTGGTTAAGTCCGTGTAGGACAGGTACATGAATGACACACGTCGTGCTGACCCTCAGTCAGCCACCAGCTACTTGATTGATTGATATTCAGACGATGATGTGTTTTCTTAAGATAGTCTTCATTAGTGCATACTTGATGGTGATGGATATTTGTTCCTGAGCATATAGTTGTGAATTTTATATCGAGCCTTGCTGAACTAGTGTGTTAAGGTGTTACGCCATAGTTTTCGGTGTAGTGCCGAAGTATGCAAATAGATAGGTAGTGGAAACAGTGCAATAACAGTGTGTGTGTGTGTGTGTGTGTGTGTGTGTGTGTGTGTGTGTGTGTGTGTGTGTGTGTGTGTGTTTTAATAACAGTGAGATATGAAAGTGCCAGTGACCAGGACTAAGGCGCCTAAACCCCGCCGAAAGCAGCGTGGGACGCGCGGTTATGTGACCCTTCTTGCATGCAACAAGTAGCGTCCGCAGGCCAAGCCGCTCCCAGCAGCACTTGCGTGCTCCGGCTGCAGCTGAGGCAACAGCAGCCCTACCACAATGTGGAGCACCATTGGCTGCACCATTCACCAGCGGTGATGACCTCATGGACCAGATCAGCTCGGAGGACGAGCAGATTGCCCGAAAATTCCGAAAACTGTCCTGGGAAGTTAAAGAGCTCCAGAAGGAGATTTCTCACTTCCAAGAAATCCTGAAAGCCATGGCCGGGATTTCAAAAAAAAAAAAAAAAAAAAAAAAAACTGCTATTGACCTGGCGCGCTGCTACCAAGAGCACGCTATTAAAAAGCGCCATCTAGTGCAGCTCGGCGAAGGGTGACAAGCTGCCCCACAAAGAAACCGCTCCTTACACCGGAGCAGTGTCCGGGAATCGGATACCGACGGTGAGCGCCCGGGACCCCATACCGGGAAGAAGAAAAATAAGACACGGCACCTCTACCTGCCGCTCAACACGGCGAATAGATACGCGGCGCTGTCTTCCTCTGCGGAAGATGAGGACATTGACCAACCGACGCCAGCGAAAACCGACGCCAATTTACCAGCACGTTCAAATCCCACATCCACGCTCGCAAAACAACAAAGACCCACCCGACCATCCCCCATAATACAACACTCACAACCATCCACCTCCACGACTATCCCCACCCTCAATACCGCAGCTACATCACTCCAACTGACGACCAAAAGCCGCCACGACAAACGTTCTCCGTATCCTCCGGAGCTCCCTTCCAGCCGGAAAATACAAGCTGCAGACGACACGCACGTGCCTAAATCTCTTTCTTCAACGGAAGCAGAATGCAGTGCCAACCATGACGCTCCTGAAGAACGCCGGCATTGAAAACTTCAGCCTCATCCCCAGGAGTGACCAGCCACTCCGCTACATCGTGAAGCGGCTCCCCGAGAACCTCGAGGAGCGCTTCATCCGAGAAGACCTGGAGTGGAAAGTCTACACTGATGTCCAGGTGCGCCAGCTTAAATCCCATGGCAGGCCCCTGACAATATTCCAAGTTACACTAGACAGAACCACAAAAATTCAAAACTTGTTGCAAGAGCCAGAGGTGTGCCATATCATAGTCACCGTGGAGGTCTTGAAAACAAACTGTAATATCACTCAATGCCTTAACGGCCAGCAGTTAGGACACACATTTAAAATGTGCCAGATGACCTCTCGGTGTGACCTCTGCGGTGGCCTCCGCCGCTTAGCTGACTGCCCGAAGAAGGCCAAGCAGGACGTTACACCCCACTGTGCGAACTGTGGGGAGACGCAACCTGCCAGCTATAGAGGTTGCGAGGCGTTCCGCAACGAACGCCAATGTCGCCAACTGGCAGCCATAGCCAGGGCACCCCAAAGTGCTCAACCAGGGCCAAGACCCCTTGCCAACGCGGCCCTGGTCAGAGTAGGTGTCTCATTTTCAGGCGCCATGAGAGGGCAAACGGCACCCGTGCCCCCAGCACCCGTGCCGCCACAAACTGGCCAACCTCCAACAGCTCCCCCCACCCAGGCGCCTTATGGCGACCTGGGTGGCATTAAAGAGGTATTCACTCTCCTTAAGGAAATGAATATCCAAGCAATCTTACCAAAGCTACAGCCCTTCGTTACGAAGTTTAAAAGCTGCAGCAGCACTTTGGAAAAATTACAGGTTGTAGTATGGTTCCTCTCAGAAGTCTTCAAGTAAATGGCTCAATCAAGGGGAGGTGAAACTTTAACTCGTGCGCTCCTGTGGAATGCCGACAGGCAGTAGCACGAACTTGAGAACTACCTGCGGCGTAACAAAATTGATGTCGCATTTATTTGCGAAATAAAATTAAAACAAGGGTACAATTTTAATCTCAGGGGCTACAAGACTTTCCGGAATGACAGAATTGGCAGACAGGGGGTTGGAACCGCCATTTCACTCAAAAACAAAGTTGCTCATGCCCCTGTCACGCTGCCACCACTAACAGCGTTAGAGTGCATGGCTCTTAAAACACGTATTAACAGGACAACGGTAATGCTGGTAGCCCTCTATCGGCCCCCCACTCTCCCGATTTCCGACAAGACCTCGAACAAATCCTCGCAATGAAGGAGCACATTATAATTGCAGGAGATTTGAACGCCCGGCACCCCTGGTGGTACTCCCGCCGAGCGAACGCGGCTGGAAACCTCCTGGTAGAACTTATAACAGAAAATGACGACCTCGAGGTTCATCTTCCTCCAGAATCCACATTTTGGCACAAAAAATGCGGCACTAGAAAACAATTTCATTGTGTATCACAGCCTGGACTCTGACCATCTTCCAGTGCAGTTCGACATCTGCGGCGCCATCACGACCGGTTTAACCGGCCCTCTGAGGCGCGCAGATATAGACTGGAATAAATTTACGCTCGAAATGCACAATATGGCGCAGCCTGGGCTGTCATAATACAGCAAGGCGGACGTTGACACCGCCATTGAAAATTACACCGCCCAGCTGCAACGGCAGTGCTAAGATATGGCTACGCAACATCATTCGGCAACAAATTAAACTCAACAAAATTGAACAGTGGGAGCATAAAATGTTAAAGACCACAAAGAAATTAAGGGCATTTAAAGTCTCCTCGAGCGCCAACTCAGGCACTGAGGCGCTGCACACTCGCCTCGGCCTGCACTTCTCCTCCGAGGAGAAAGACGAGGATTTTGCAGACTGTCTGGCAGAAAAATTCACAGAGAACCCTGCGACAAACCCCGAGTTAGAACGGGAAGTCCAGGCATGGGTACTAAACTGGGTGGCACAGAGGTATGAACAACACTTGCCCTTCACAACACCGCAGGAAGTCTACAAGCTCATTAGGAAGCTACCTAATGGGAAAGCCGCCGGCCCGGACAGGTGACTAATGAGGAACTCAAGCATCTCCCGAGAAAAGCCCTGGTGTACCTCACAAAAATTTTCAACTCCTGTTTGCAGCAAAACTGCTTCTCTGACACTTGGAAACGAGCCAAGGTCATAATGCTCCCGAAGCATGGGAAAAGCACCAGGCAGCCTCAAAACTACCGCCCCATTAGCCTCCTGTCTACTATGGGTAAATTGCTCGAAAAGGTTATACTGTTTCAGATCCAAAATAAACTTTCGTCACTGGATGACATTTCCAACTCCCAATTCGGCTTTCGAAAACAACATTAAACAGATCTACAAGTCTTAATATTAACTGATGACGTGACAGAGCAATTTAATAATGGGGCTTCAACGTTGGCGCATTTTCTGAACGTAGAAGATGCATTTGATCGGTGCTGGTACAACGGCCTGATTTACAAACTGCACCGAAAATTTCCCAGACTCCAAAATTCCTTACCACTGCTGCACAACTTTTTAGAAAACAGGCGCTTCTACGTCCAAGTGGGCGGCTCCTCCTCTAAGGAGAGTCATGCATGCTGACGTCCGTAAATGGTCCATCATGTGCCCGCTATTGTACACACTGTTTACCAACGACTTCGCCGTGGACGCCAGATGCAAAGTGGCCATGTACGCTTACGACACTGCAATATACAACCACCATAAAAAACCTCGTTTCGGCCCATTAGAGATGCAGCGGTATATTGACCGCTTCCTTTCATGGCTCCATGACTTGAAAATTAATGCAAATAAATGCCAGCTCATCCATTTTTCAAAGCAGCGCCCTTTGGCTATGGACCTAACGGTCGGTGGTCAAGTATTGCACAGCCGTCAGCAGGTCAAATACCTCGGCGTGACTTTGACATGCACAATGAACTGGTCCACCCACATAAAAGATATTGCCAACAAAGGGAGGCAGCTATTAAAGATGTGCGCCGCCATATTTAGGCGTAAACAACTGAAACACCGCACGAAGGTTATCTTGTACAAGTTGTTCATTCTGTCAGTGGTTCTATACGCATGTGTGGCATAGGCAAACGCATCCAAAACAACCATCAAATACCTTCAAACTCTGCAAAACCTCTCTCTTAGGAAAATCCTATCCGCTCCCATCCACACCACAAACGACTCCCTCCATCAAAAAGTCCGCATCCCGACCATCCCCAAGGCATTGGAAAAAAGAACCTCCTCCATTTGGGCGCGCATTCGTCGGCATACAAACCCTTTAATCCATAACATCGTAAAAGGTGAGCCAAAACACCGCAAACATAAACGGGTGAACATACTGTAAATAAGGACGGCTCGCCACCCATTGCGCGCCCAAAATTCCCGGCCCAAGGCCTCACAAACCGCCGGCAGGGGCCGCCACTCCCGAGCTGCCCAAGGAACTGAGCGACATGCTGCCGCACAGCAGGAGAGCTGAGTGTAAATAGTGTACAAAGTGAAGCGGAGTGTGCGTGAGTAAGTGTGTGAGTGCGAGGGGCGTATGCACATGAGTGCATGCGTGAGTGTGTGTGTTATATGTAAATAAAATAAAAAAACATAAAATTCAAGGAAAAACTGGAGCACCTAAAAGAAAACGAACTAACTAAAGCTGTTCTCGGTGCGCCCATAAGAGACGCCGTATGGGATTTATGTAAAGCCATGACGTCAAAACCAACAAAAACTGAAAACTAATATCATGCAAATGTAGAGCGTTTAAGCCGGGTCTATTGTACCGGCACCAGTTATATCAAACAAAAATAAAAGGCCTCAAACCTAAATTCAGACGATTAAGTTTTGCACTTCTTTAAAATGATCCAAAACTAAATAGTGAGGTCATTACTTTCACTTACACTTGTCATACATTGAAATTAGTAACCCAAAACTTCATTTGTGCTTTTATTTTGTGTTAGATTCAACGGAGTGATTGTGAATTACTGAGTGGAATTTAGACGGGTGAGGTCGTATCGTGTTTCGATACAAGCTGTGCCCTCCTAAAGTTCCGTCTAATTTTTTTGAATCGGGATGGCGCTCGCGTTGTCCCGGCATTGTGCCTTCACAAAGAATATGTAAATCCATCCTAAGGATAGCTATTCATTCCAAAACCGAGGAAATGAATGTTTTTCTTCTAAGCATAATATATTTGAGAAAGGTATAAACAAAGCAAATAACTGCAAATTATAAACAGCATGTTTTAACATTCCGTCGGTCGTGGTGTATCCAGAGAAGCGCCAGTCACCGGTTTCTCGCACCGCTTTGAACGCTGCCGGTCGTAGCTCATAAAGTCAGCAGAAGGATGCCTATGATGTCTCCTTTATACAACCGCAAATGACACTTAGAAACAAGTTCTTACTGTACAAGCAGGTACTAAGACCTGTTTTTACCTACACCTGCCAAGTCTGGAGTGCTGCAGCCAAACATCACCTCTCCAAACTCCAAATCCTTCAAAACCGTTACCTTAGGACTGCAGTTGCAGCCGACTTGAGGTCCATTTAGACCTATCTTTCCCTAAAATATCCGATAAATTCTACACCTATTTGATAGTTTCTATACCAACCTTCCTAACGGCTTCAACCACCTCATCCGTGGACTCAGAGAATGTAATCTCGACCCCGAAGAGAAATACAAGAGCCCCAGATTTGTGCTAAGACCTTCAGAACCATAAATAAGCATCATATTCACATATACAATATCTATATCTCTACCTTTAGCAACATCTTTAAATCCCTAATTCAATAATCACCACTGTCCCACCATCATTAATAAAAAAGTAACCCCTTTCAAGGCCAATAGTCGGTATGGCAATAGTCGGAGGACCCTTCTTCAACGAACCCATGACCCTTCAACCCTGCGTGCTCATGGCTGACAATGTATTGCTGATCTTCTGATACGCCGTTATAGTTGTGGTTACACGTACTGCGAACTCTAGCATTTGTAGCCACTGGTGGCCACACGACCGAACGTTTGAAACGTGCAAGATATAGGTATTTGAATGACTAAAAAGGTCCACATTCCGAATTTTCTGTGAATGACCTGTAAAGTTTTAAGTTCATATTAATAAAAGACAGACAAACCTGTTTTTAAAAAGAATCCGGAGCTCTTGGAATACGTGGCTTGCGTATTTTTTACCGTAAGATATTTTCGAAATAGTAATAGGTGAATATATATAAGACATACTTGAAAGTTTGTGTTTCTTTTTATTTATTTTTACTTTATTTTGCTTTTCCTTTTCTTTCCACTTTTTGTATTCTTTTGTTTCTTTGCATCATAAAAGCCCCTGTTTCTTTCACCAGGTGACTCATTACAGTGATTCTTAATGTTTTATGTAACTAAGCAAAAATTTAATTTGGAAAATGCATTAAGCTAAATGTATCCCAAATAACGTAACTAGAATAAAAGAGGTCATTCTTAATAGATAGTGCAATATATAGTAGACTACTTGAAGGCAATACATAGAAAACTCATACCAGTTGATCGTTCAACTTTTGAGTACATAACACTTTATGCAGTTTTCTTGAAAAGAATGTTCTTTTTTTTCTTTGAGTTTTATAATATCTGCGCTTCCTCCTTTTAAAATGAATGTAATTATTTACCTCAGCATTCAGTGAGAGATTTTTCTTATATAATGCTCAAAATGTATAATTTTCTATTTCCTTTTTAATCTATTTGTATGAAGGATTTACAGTCCTACCCAGGACTCGCAAATGGGTTCCTGCGAGCTGACGAGGAGCAGACGAACCCTAGCTCCGGGAAAACATGCAAGAGGGTTAGCCCGGTACCTGAAACGGGGTTGAACAATTAAGTGACATGTACTGAGAAAGCATTGCATGATGAATGAGAAATGAATGGCGTGGAAACTCGCGGAATCCGGAGAAAACCAGCCGAGACGTCTGGGATCTCCTGAGATAGAACCCGGTGCGCGAGGTCAAAGGTCTGCGGTCTAAGCACCAGACCTCGATGCCACCAGAAAGCATCCAAAATGTGATTTTACATTCACAGTACTTTTTCTACTCCCTTGTCTTACAAACTATACATACAAAACTTATACCTAATTAAGGTTAAACGAAATAAAGATTTACAGAAATTGGTTTATTATAATTTCCTTGTAAGTACAAAGAGGTAGAGATGTACAGAGGATTTAAGCAGTTTAAGTAATTTAAGAGCTTATGTGTATGCGAAAACTTTGAAATTCCGTTGTGTTTGGATGCCCAGGATAATAAACAAAAAATAAAGGGAGAAAAAGAAAAGAAAGAAAGAAAATAAAGGTACACGGACCACCATCTGAGAAAAGTAAATGAACTGAAAAATACAAATTAATAAGAAGGAATATTGATAGATTCGACATGAAAAGTTAAGTGCCATGGCCGATTTTTGAACCACGGATTACTGGTTTCCGTCCAGTCACTCTTACCCATTGAGCTACCATGGTCCACGTGCTATAATGACATTAAATACTCCAGATGACTCATATATTTCCCGATAAACTATCTAGCAATACAAAATCTTTACCTGGTGTGAAAAAGTGATTAATTTCCATCAATTAATTTAAATAAAGAAGAAATATCTTAAAACAGAAAGAAAAGGAAAGGAAAGAATAGTGTGCTTTAACAAAATATCCAGCTTTTTGCGTAGTCATATTTTGTATACTATTACGTATTATCCGCTATGCAATAGTCCCCCAGAAACAGGAAGGCTTCAGAGGTTATTTCCAGAAATTACGAGATACAAAATTTTAATTTACCACAAAATATTCTGATATTGTGGTATTTTCATGTGACCGATAGTTTGGAGTTAAAGGATTTTTTCGCCAATCTGCTTGTAGCATCCTTGAAAGATGAAGAATTCAGATGCCAAGTTTGACGTTTAACGGAAATTTCTTTTTTGAATAATCTGTTAACAGAGACAGTTGCACGCACCCGCACATATAGAACTTTTGCTAAAAGTAATTACTTACATTCAATGTAGTTACATTATAATATGAGTAAGTATTAAACATCTTACCTACCATACTGGTGGTACGTAAAGTCAAAATATTGCATTCATACGTACATTATAAGATATGAATACATTTGCACAAATGTAAGTACATAACAAAACAGAACGATTGGTTATTCTAGATGCAAATAATGTGCTAAATTAAGTATCAAAATACTATAACCTCATACGTACCATATGGCGATGTAAAGTTAAGTGCACTGAAAGAGATATCTCGCAAAGCTGAGTGAAATTTTAAATTAGTTTTCGCTCCTATTTCCATATTTTATCACCACTGGCGTTCTCAATATATTTAGTTAAACGCAATTTTTTCTCATGAAGTACAGAACAAAGAAGTACAAAATTTATGTATTCGGTAGTTATTTAATGTTCTTTCGACTGTTTTATCTATGGAAATTCAATTTGAGGAAACAAATGAATTTCGATTTTATCTAGTTTTGTTTTATAATGCTAAATGATCACGGCCCATTTGACGGCTTGAGATATGAATATTTTTAAATATACTCTATACATGGTCCGCTACTTACGTAGTACATGTTTTCCACAATTCTTGTGTTTTCAATAGATTATTTATAATGCGATCTTTGTTACTTTCTAAAAACACTTGATTTGATTTGAACTTATAAATATTTTGCTTGTGTTACACATTAGTCTTTCTCAGCATATGGAGGTATGTAGGGTTTTAATGTTTTGTGAGTGATGTTTAATTAAGATTGAATTGGGATTTGGCCAGTTATCTGTTCTAAGAACACTATTAGTTGCTCTTCCCATAGGGGAAGGGATCCGTCCCTTTCAGCTGCCAAAGTGCGGGCGCTGCGAACCCTTAGCACTCGTGGTACCTCTGACGTTACTAGAGGAACCTCGGGCCGAGCAGCCGAGCCCCTCCTTCGGGAGTTGTTCGGATTGGGATGGACTCGAGGGGGCAGTGTGTTCCCGATACCCGTGGGAATCGGGTACGTCTTCGGACGGGGTTGAGGGAAGCCATTAAGTCTCCCGCGTACTAGCCTTCAAAGCTAATAGAAGGTGTGTTAGATCACCAGGCGGCCCCACCGAGGTTTTTCGGTAGTCTTCACCTTGAGTGTTGACGCGCGTAAGTGGCGTATCCACTTCCATCCCGTCTTGAGTCCATAGGACCAGTTGGGGGGGGGGGTTGTTAGTCTCTAGGTCTTGCCCTACGGAAAGCCCCACGGAGGATGCCGAGCGCCCTTTGGGACAGCTCGGATACTCCCTGGTTGAAGGAGGCCCGGGTCTTTTTCCTACGGGTTCAAGGCTAATGGGAGTAGAACCTCTGGACTCAACATTAGTTGCTCTTGCAGTGTTCAGGGCACTGCACTCAAGTAGTAAGTAGGTGGTGCACCGTTTGTGGCCCTCTCCTGCATGAACACTCGGGTCGGCTAAGGATCTAATCCTTGTAGAAACGTAGAGTCAGAATGAAAAATTCAATGCCATAGCCGGGATTTGAACCACGGATCTTCTGGTTTCCGTCCAGCCGCACTACCATTGTGCTACTATGGCAACGTGCCGATATGACACTAAATTCTCCAACTGACTCGTTTAAGGCCCGGGCCTTAAAGTACTTACATGTAGTAAGTCGCCATTAAAGTGTCTCGTGTTTATGAGAACTGCTAAGTGGTTTACCGGGAAAATACGAGTCAGTTGGAGAATTTAATGACATATCAGCACGTTGGCCATAGTAGCACAATGGTAGTGCGGCTGGACGGAAACCAGAAGATCCGTGGTTCAAATCCGGGCTATGGCATTGAATTTTTCATTTTGACTCTACGTTTCCACAATTTAGCCTACACACGGCCAGTGTGAAAGAACAATTAATTTTCGATTTAATCCTTGTTTGTTTCACATAAGCTTGCCCCGTATCTCTTAACGGTCACGTGACCTAATCACATCTCATTGGCTGCTGTTGTTGCGCAGACTGTTGTACGGTAAAAATTAGTTCGTTATTTAACATGGTGATGTGTCTTTATATGTTGGAAGAGAATTGTCAAATTTATATTTTCGTAAATGTTTTAATGAAATATATTACACAACACAGTTGATTTATTTGAAATGCATGTTAATTCTTAAACGACGTAAAGAGAAGGTTCCTTTGCTCTCAAACACATGGCACGATAGCACGTGATTTAACGGTAGTGATGACACATTTGTTTATATGACTATAATCACTGACCTTGTTTTGAAGTGGATTAGCCATATATCGCCATTCGGTGTGCTATCCCGAGTGCGAAAGCTAAATTATTTTATTGATCGTTCATTGTGCGTGTACTTATGTATAATGGCAGGATCTACCGCCAGTTATTCGCTGAAGCATCGCAAGGGTAAACCTTTACAAAGCGGCGAAAAAAGAATTGTGTTGCATGTGTTTAATGCACTCACAGAGAAGAATCCATCTTTGTCAGTTAGAGAAGTCGAACAGCTGTGCTCTGAACTTACAGGTGTGAGTGTTAGATGCGTAGGAACATAGTGACATGAAATTGAGACAACAGGAAAACCTACCACTCCAGGGACGATATTGCTGTGTGGCGAAGACGTTATTTAAGGACAATCAGTCTGTACCGAGATACAAGTCGCAAAATATACTACCTTGACGAGACTTGGGTGAATGAAGAACACACATGTATGGCGTGACACGACTTGTAGGACTCAAAAATAAGCATTTTTGCAAGGTATGCGTGCTGGTTTAAAAAATCCGTGAAAAAGGCCGAAGGCCTTTCATTATACACTTCTTCCAGTTTCATTGATCATTCATTCAGTTTCATCTTGCTTAGTTTCATTATAAACTTCAATTTTTGCATGCCTTCATATTCTTATTTATATGATTTTATCCATCTTCCTGGCAATTATTATGACGTTTACAGCAGGTTTCAATGTGACAGGAAGGCACCGCCTATGGCCTATGGCCTATGGCGCGAAAGTATTAGCCAATTGGGATGAGGGGGAAGGTAGTTGCATGCGGAGTGATATATGTCAGCGGGGCAAGGTTATATGAAACAGAGATTAGTCTGTGGAGATCTGTATTTATGTTTCCGTGAGCTTTAGCTATTGTCATGTTTTGTGTTATTATAGTTTGGCTATTGGTCTGCTTACTGTTGGGAAGAATTTCTTTGTGCTTGTGCCTTTTGAAGTTCATTCCAATACTACTGCCATTTAATTTTTGTTAATTTCCGAAGGATTTGCTTTGCTGCTTTATTTTAGTGCATCTAATGTATTTTAGCTGCCTTTGGGTTGTCAGCTAGCTCGTTAGCCTCTATTCCAATGTGAGCCTTTAGCAATTTGAACTGTGTTTTCCAATTTTTTGCTCTCAGATTGCTGTATTTCTTCATATTTTCTCTATTAGGTGATCTGATTATTGCATTATTATTATGATGATGGTGATGGTGATGGTGATTATTATTATTATTATTATTATTATTATTATTATTATTATTATTATTATTATTATTATTATTATTATTATTATTATTATTATTATTATTATTATTATTATTATTATTATTATTATTATTATTATTATTATTATTATTATTATTATTATTATTATTATTATTATTATTATTATTATTATTATTATTATTATTATTATTATTATTATTATTATTATTATTATTATTATTATTATTATTATTATTATTATTATTATTATTATTATTATTATTATTATTATTATTATTATTATTATTATTATTATTATTATTATTATTATTATTATTATTATTATTATTATTATTATTATTATTATTATTATTATTATTATTATTATTATTATTATTATTATTATTATTATTATTATTATTATTATTATTATTATTATTATTATTATTATTATTATTATTATTATTATTATTATTATTATTATTATTATTATTATTATTATTATTATTATTATTATTATTATTATTATTATTATTATTATTATTATTATTATTATTATTATTATTATTATTATTATTATTATTATTATTATTATTATTATTATTATTTATTAAGGTGTCTAACATATCCAGTTGTTTCAGTTCTTTTGTGGTGATAAACATTTCTTAGATATTCCTTGTAAATAATTTGCAGTTCCTGTCACTACGAATCCTCCAATGGGGATTCATTATTTGTTTCCCTCTCTCTTCATCCTACCTCATCAAAGCTATGCAACCATCTCATTAGGTCATTTGCATTCACCTATTTCCATTGTGACTTCAAGAAAATATATAATAAAAATGTTTATGTTAATTAACATGGGCTGGAGAGAAAAATAAGCCGCATAAGTATTTGTTGAAAAATACACAGAAAAGGACATGAAAATGTAATATCATTTGCTGTTTTCCTATGAATATATTTTAGCAATGGAAGTCCAGTATATAGAGTAATAAACTGGACGTCCTGTTTTATCACATATACCTGAGAAATAACATCTGACTACAGTGAAAATACGAACACTATGTTCAAAAGAATAACATGTTAATTTGTTTTTTTGGAGTTTTATCGCTCAACCAGTATCACTGTTGTTTGTTTTATAGCTTTTACTCCCTCGTACAGAATTAATTTGGTTTGCAAAGCACTGGCTTCTTCACTCGCAATATTTTTTTCTCCTTCTCTACAATTCCTATCTTTTGTGTAGGATAAACCCGGATGTTTAGCTACATTAGAGGAGTTTGGATACCGACCCTTACTGGTAGCCTACAGTGGCCGGTTCTCTAGTGAACCTGAGCAGGGCCACTGTATGCCGTCTTTCTGCTCTTAAAGATATACCTTGGATTTCTTGGCTTAGGATTTCAATCTGGAGAGGTGCTGAGCGAATTGATCTCGGTTCTTCCCCTAAGTGTTTATATATACAGTATCATTAACAAAAGTATCAGGCAATGTGGCTACCATTGTCTGTTTTTCACATAAGCTATATTAATGTAAACCTAATGCAACCGGAGCTTGAATTAAAGGATTCTCTGTTTTTCATTGCGTATGTTTCAGTAATTAACTGCTTTACCTATTGCAGCCAAGCATTACTGGTTAATTACACTGCTTAATCCTGGTCCTAGCAGTAACTACCCTTATCATCATCCTTCTGTGACAGAGCTCCAAAATTTCATATTGAGCTACAAGCATATTAGCCATTTCCTTGGGAATACGACTGGGAGAATATTTTATGCTACATCCATACACATATATCAGATCAGATTTCTTAAATCATGTTATTATGAACACCATACCCTAGATTTTGCTCAATAATAACACGCAACAATTTAGTATTCTTATGAATATCACCACTTTTTATTGTGACTTTGGGGGTTTATAAACTTAAAGGTCTAGTTTTCAGAAATTCAAAATGCATTTTATTTCCGTAGAAAGAAATTTTGTACAGCCCTTTGCAGCAGGATAACACCAACACAGTCTCTCGTGGCTACACCACACGTAAACAACACTGGCTCGCAACTGCAGTTTCAACTCGGTTCACAAGACCATAGAAAAAAACCAACTACTGACACTACTAGCGACTCCATTCACTCCTAGCAGCTCCCTGCACGACTGACTTGCAAGTCCAAGTCGAATATTCATAGGCTGATAACAGCCAGAAGGTTTTTGCTGCCTATCCACCCAGGTTTTGGGTCTGACCGCAGGTTGATAATTTTGATGGTTACAGGATGATGTGCGATTTTTTGATGAGGAAATTTATTGAGGTAGCTTATCGCTCCTCTTTAATTTTGTACAGGATGCCAAACCGCTTTTTTGTTTACACCCTGGTGTTTTATTTTGCTAAAGTGGGGTAAATTTTGTAGCCAAACAGCTCTTTTGGAGATTTGAAATTTAGCTTATGCTGCTGTATGGATTAACTCCTTTGTTACCTCGGGTGCCCGCAAGCCATACGGGGTACCCGGTAAAGCCTGAAGCGGCGTCTCGTAGCGTCGTAATCTACTAGAGACCGAACTAGGGCTCTTCTGTGAGCTGGAATTTGAGCGTAAAATTTTGTCGCCCGGCGCCTAATTTCGTCCTCCACGTATGGGAGAAGAGAAGCTTCGTGAAGCAAACTCACGGGGAAAGAACGGCCCACAGAATATATGGATCGGAGTCCTCTATTCTGTGCACGCTGAAGGTATGCTATCCAGCTATCTGCAGTCATGCCCCAGATTTCACAGGCGTACAACATGAGTGGGATTATCAGCGCTCGAAAGAGGTGTAGCTTTAAGCGGACTGGCATCGAGCGCGAACCCAGCATTGGGTACAGAGGCAATAGCCCCCCTGCACCCGTGCCGATAGTTCCCTAATGTGTCCGCGGAAAGTTAGGCCTCTATCAAGTTGAACGCTCAGGTACTTGATGGAATTAGTTCACTCTATCCTTCGGCCTCTAAAGTGGAAGTTGGGACAGTCAGCAAGGGTGGGCCTGACTTGCAAGCAGCAGCAGCAGCAGCAGCACAAATCTGGCGGGCTGTTTGGAACAGTCCGAAGGGTGGTCAAATCGTGTACCTGCTCTGGGAAGAGCTTAACCACGTAGTGGCGGGATGTTGCAGAATGACGGGTGTAATTTAAGTGGGGTTAGTGTAGGGAGGTAGCTTTTTGCTCCTCAGGGAATGATGAACCGGGTGCTACGGACAGCGAGCACCGCTGGTGGGTTAGTTAATAAACTAGGAAGAAGGTATGTATAATTTTGAATATTCCATAATTACAATTTTGGAGTAGCTGAAATTTAATTTAGGCTGGAATGGAGATCATGTGGTTACCGGTAGTGACCGCAAGACATGCGGGGTAACCGGTATCGCTTATAGCGACGCTCACGAGGAACATAATCCCCAAGGGATCTGACTAGGGCGCTCTGATGTTGGGGCAAACCCTCGAAGAATTTTGTCGCCCGGCGTCTAATTTCATCCTCCACATATCGGAGGGATGAAGCCTCATGAAGTAATCTCACGGGGAACCTTGTACAAACAGAATAAATAATCCGAAGACATTTATTCTGTGCACGTTGGAGCAGAACTAGATGTGAGCCTGCGGCCATACCCCAGACTTCGCACGCATAGAGCATGATAGGGAGGACCAGAGCCATAAAGAGGCGCAACTTTAAGGAAACAGACATCGCAGACCGAAGCACAGGGTATAGTGATGCTACGGCACCACACGACCGATGAGCTTGCTCCTGGATGTGCTCCCGAAAAGTTAGGCCCTTGTCCAGCAAGAGCTCCCATCGCCGTATTTATACACAAGTCGCTGTTTATCGAAAGTTGCCGAAGATACACGACCTTTCGTGTGAGCAACAGAGACAGTTCCTTGGTGTTCTCTCTCTCTCTCTCTCTCTCTCTCTCTCTCTCTCTCTCTCTCTCTCTCTATCTCTCTCTCTCTCTCTCTCTCTCTCTCTCTCTCTCTCTCTCTCTCTCTCTCTCTCGGCAAGTGCAAAATGCTCATTGCTCCGCGGGCGTGGCTCTCTTCCACTCCTCCTACAGGCTTGGCGCTACTCCGACGTTCGGGTGATATTATTCTAACGAATTTTAAAATGAGTGACTTTATTGTCAATGAACACTCATCTGATTACACCCCTTGTGTGTGAGAGAGTGAGAGAATCAGGGAGAGAGAGACAGAGAGAGAGAGAGAGAGAATTTTTAAATATTTGTCTCTTTAGTATATGAAGGAAAAACTGTGCAAAAATGTCTGAAATCTAATGGTTATAATGCTACCATTCATAGATTACAGTTTCAATTTCCTATTGGAGTGTGAAATGTTTGGTTTACTCACACTAGTGTTAATCTAATGTGAGTAGATATGGCGCATACACGTTTTTGAAGACGTAAATATCCTGATTAAGTGGAGTAAAGGAAGATTTAAATTAAATAAACTGAAACTAATTTGAGCTATTTTCTCTATCTGGATTGCAAGATAAGTTGTTGCATCTTTATGAGCACTAATCTCCTTAATTATAAAATATAGTCATATTTTAATAACCTAAGGCAAAATAAACAAAAATAATGTTATGTATTTCTTATGAAGTAATCGATTTTAATGTCATAGGTAAGATAAAAATTAAATAAAATGTGATACGATTTCCCTTCTCATGTTGAAATAAAACAGTTTATATCGAAATTATAAATACTTAGTATTTATTTATTATACTTCACCAATGGGTTATTGTTAAAGACAAAGTATATATGATACACAGAAACGTAACTGAAATACAAAATAATATTATAACATGTAATATTAAACACATAAAATCAATAAAATGGTAGCAATGTACCAACAATTACAAAGTAATTATCAGAATACTGCCAATTAAGTTATGTACAGTAAGTTGTTATTGAAAATATAAATGGAGTACGAGGTGCGTTCAAGTTATAACACCCCCTATTCTCAGGACTGGGACCAGATAGAAACTTCTGTTTTTTTCTTTTAAATACACGTGGACCCTTTGTGAATGAGTGACAGAGATGACAGCACTGTAAAGTGCATAGAGCTCTAGTGGCAGCGACGAGACTTAGGACTGTTTCGATACTTAAAATGGCGACGTTTTCATTGCAAGAACAGCGTGTAATCATTTGTTTTGCCCATTTTCGTGGTGCCACACCTATTGAAATTCATCGCCAGTTGAATGAGGCATGTGGTGATGGTTCCATGGATGTCTCTAACGTGCGTTCCTGGGTGTGACAGTTCAATGAAAGCAGAACATCGTGTGACAACAAACCAAGACAGTCACGGCCTCGCACCAGCCGGTCTGACGACATGATCCAGCGGGTAGAGAACGTTGTTTTGGAGGATCGCTGATTGAGCATTTTCAGATCCTCATGCAGGACTGTGAAATGTCCATTTTGGAGGAGATGTCTGCAACTCTCTTGGTTTGTCACATAATGTTCTGCCTTCATTGAACTGTTGCACCCAGGAACGCACATTAGACACATCCATGGTACCATCAACACATGTCTCACTCAACTGGCGATGGATTTCAATAGGTGTCCTACCACGAAAATGGAGAAAACGAATGATTACACGCTGTTCGTGTAATGAAAACGTCGCCGTTTTATGTAACAAAAGCAGTCCTTATTCTCGTCGCTGTCACTAGAGTTCCATGCACTGTACAGTGCTGCCATCTGTCACGCATTTACAAAGAGTCCACGTGTATTTAAAAGAAAAACCAGAAGTTCGTATCTGGCCCCAGTCCTGAAAAGAAATAGGAGGTACTATAACTGGAACGCACCTCGTATTAAATGAATATAAAAACTAGTGCTTAGCAGAACCTTCGCTTCAAGAGGTAAAGGAACGTTTAGTCACTTTCCTTGTGTACAGATCATCAGTGCTATTACTTTCTAGAAAATTTTGTCAGATTAAGCAGTGTGTATTTTCCGTACATTGTAATATCATTTAGAAAACGTAAAGCAAAGTCAGCAAGTGTACATATATATAGGTAATTATCACGTAATCAAGTGATACGTATACGTAATAAGTACGGGTGTTATTAGCGTTAGTAATGGGTATTATGTTATAATACAGGAGTTGATACAAGGAAGTGATCACACTGCTGTAACGTAAAACCGGTGGATCGACGAGCAACCATCTGTGTTGACAAATCGAGGGCCTGTTAAACGAGAACCCACCTCTGCAGTGTAGATGGTAGTGTGTCTGCCTCACGTTCAAGAGGTCCCGAGTTCGAATGTCGGTCAGGGTGAGTTACCTGGATAAGGTTTTTTCAAAGTTTTCCCTTATCCTAAAAGACGAATGTCGAATAAGTCTAAACTTCATGGACCCTAGACTCATTTGAGCATCGTTTCACCCACTGTATTCATCATCCAATAGGTCTTAACATTGGGGGACGCAATAAAAGATCTGTTACACAAGTTTGTGCAGCGAGCAGGGACTTTCAGATTCTTTATATAAACAAAGAAGTGAAAATTGTGAATTTTGCATGTGTTTAGTCGTTTTGAGCAGAGAGAAGTACTAAATTCAAGCCAAAAATTTCATACAACGCTTCTCCGACCCTCTTAACCCAGCAAATAGCTTTTCGAAACAAACTCGCGTATGCGCAGGTGTGTGAGCATATCTCGAAGAAAAAAATATTCAATTTAATACCCCTTAGATATTTAAGCTCAGCGTCTCTCAAAACTACGACATGAAGAAATTCAATAAAACTCCACAACCCCAAGACTTCATTTTCTAACATTGACACTTTCCCAAGGCCGCGCTATGGCTGAGTGGTTAAACAACTTTATTCTCACCAAGGCAGCCCGCGTTCGATCCCAGGCGACCGCAAAGTGAGATCTGTGGTGGACTATATGGCGCTGGGACGCGATTTTTGTAGGTCCTCCGGGCTACTCCGCCAGCATTCCGACAATTCCTCCATCATCATCTTTCCTATCATTCATCTCATCCTTATATGTCATCCACTTCCTTCACCTTCACAAAAGGCATTGGGCCGATCACCTCTCCTGGTTCTCTGTCGAATCCAAAGCTGCGGTTCCTCAGGTCCGACCTTAAAAGGGATGCACCAACAAGAATCCTCTACCACCACGACAGCGGCACAATTAGGAAGGTTAAAGAATAACAGTAATAATAAGACACTTTTCCTAAAGAGAAATCGTTAAAGCTCTTTTTCCCTTTTGTTCACTGATTTTTGTTCATCTGGTCGTGCAATGATTTTCATAAAAGATTTGAATATTTAGTTAACACTAGTTAGTGTATTAGTGCTCAAACATGCAATGCTTTCTTACTATTTCATTCACATCTATCAGAATCTATTTTAAATACAAATCTATTCTGCTGCTTATTTTACGGGCTGTTTATGGTGTTTATCTCTGTTCTATTCTTTATGCAACATTGACCTAATATACCGTAATGCCCTCCATTTTCCAATCTCTTAACTACCTTACCCGACTCATCCATTTCTCTTTGATTTTGTCTCCATACTTTCCCACATCCCTTATTCGTTTCTTTCCTTTCAGCGTAAGCATTTTAATAGTTACTACCCAAACTCCTTTGTTATGTTGTTATCCCATATTAATTTCCTCCAGTTTTCTATTTTCTAGCATTCCACTACATAGAGCTCTATGCTTGTTTTATTTCCACATAAAATGCACTAATTTAGTGAAACCCTTACATATCACGAAGCTAAACCGTCCATCTCACATCTATCATATAGGTCTATATATGTTTCCCTTCCCCATTCTCTTTGCCTTTTCACGTATTTAATGATTTCTTACTAATCAGGTTTCCCCATATCACTTGTGTGTTAATGTTCCCTATAATATTCTTAATCGTGTACAAAAACCATTTACATTTCTTTCTCTCTCCTGCAAGACATCACCCATTCTCCGACCACATGTTGAGTTCATCCATACATGTTGAGTTCTTCTGTTGTTCTTCACAATCTTTAATCTATTATCATTATTCTTTTCTTATGCAGCTATACCAACACTTTATGCATCTTTCTTTAACTACCCCACTTCTATGTTCCACCCTATCTACTTCATTTGGCGTTTACTCATTCAAACCTAATACCTCTTTATAAAAGTGTTCAAATACGTGTTAAATATGCCTTTTAATCTCCTTAGCCCCCCATAATTCCATTCCACGTGTCATATTTTATTCTACTATTGCTTCATAAATTGTTTCAAGCCACTTTATTGACATATCAGGTAACTTGTATTTACAGTCCCTTACCACAGACTTCGCTATCTTCTCAGTCTCATCTTTCTCCCATGCGCTCCCCAACCTGTATTATAGCACAGCCTTTTTCCTAAATATAGAACACTTTAATATTATTTAAACCTGTTGTACTGTTTTATTCTCATTCTACCTACAAGGAAATATTTACCAAAAAATTTCTAAAAACCTTTATCTAATTAAAGTCAAGTAGAAGAATAAACGTTTGTAAAAATAGTTTCTAAAATGAATGAGTAGAAAACGTCATGCGAGTGCATACCACTTCTGGAGCCAACGATGTGACGACGTATATTAAACCCAGGTGTTAACAGTTTCCTGTTCCGAATTGATTTTACCTATCCGACGGCAATGCATCTTATGCCACCTTCTGTCTCCATGACATAACAACGCGTTCCCAAACTTACCCAGTGACCTATTTCACACTTCCTTGAGTGCTGCACGCAACACCTTCATAATAATAGACCCAGTTTTTCTCCACTTTCCCTTTCCGGAGCCATTTTAATTTGCACAGCAATTACCACTCGTCAAGGAATGTTTCGCAGGCTGCTGCAAATATTTTCAAGTCCAGGGATTTCAAATCTTTTGTCTCAAAATTCTGTGAGGGGTTTAATAAGTGTATGAAGCATACAATGTGCCCATCCACAATCAGAGTATAGCATGAGTGAAAATTGTCCAAATCACCAACATAAGAAACAACATAAATGAAGGAGAGTGATTTGGGAATCACTGCTTTTAAAGCATTTTTGAAAATTATTGAGTTTTTAGTTTCTATTCCATTAACTTAGTTTCATTCAGAAACTAAATAGAGAGTTTACAAAAAAGACAAGCTTTTGGTCAATAAAAAATGTATTCTATTCACAGTAATTTTTCTACTCGTTGCTCCAAGATCTATACTTTCATCATCATCACCATCATCATCTTATTCTTATTCTTCTTTCCTCAAGGGATTAGATATTAGCCAGTTTCGGTTTCATATTTCTTGAAGCCATCTTTTCTAGGGACGTGCTCTAGGTCTATAATCAAGAATCTGTTTTGGTCTTTTTTTCCCAACAGAAAGAAGGCATAGAACTCCGCCATGACAACCTTACAACCTTACGGATACAGCAATACTAAACAGTAAAAAAAAAAAAAAAAAAAAAATACAAAAATAACAGTAAAAATACAAAATAACAGTAACAAATTTAACAACTATAATAAAAACATATAAAATGTACAAATGTAAATATTATACCACTAAAAATAATACATATTATGTAAATTAGATTCAAATGAATAAAAAGAGCCATCTCTCACTCTCCCAAAATAAACAAGCATATTAACTGAAGAGGGCGCAATAAGCTCTGATGCAGCCATTGGTGAAATAAACCCTAAAATTCCCCTAGTAATAGCAGTAGTATTCTTTTTTCTGTCGTTCGATGGAGGTGTTCAATCCATTTGTTTCTATATCTTTGTATTTTCTCTATTAATGGTTGCAACACCAATTCTTCTCTAATTACTCCATTTCAAATATGGTCTTCTCTCATACGTCCCTTAACTAATCTTAAGTAGCTCATCTCGGCCGCTTGTATCCTAATGTTCTCCTTTTTCTTTACGGTCCATGCTTCACTTCCATAAGTCAGTACTGGTACTGCCATTAATTTATAAAGTCTCTTTTGTGCTTCTTTAGTAATTTTATTCTTACGAGTTCTCTTAATTATTCCATTAGTTGCTTCAAATTTTTGTACTTTATCTCATATGTCGATGTAATTCGTAGGTTACATCGCACCGAAAATATTGAAAATGTTATTCTCTATTATAATTTTTGTTATCAAGTGATTTCTTCCCTGGAATGCCATTACTTTTGCCTTTGTCTTTGGCATCACTATATAATATTTCTTACAAATTTGGTTTAATTGGTAAAACAAACTCTCTGACATAAATTCTGTGCTTAAACGATATCTGCATTTCTTCATGTAATAAGCAGGCTGTGGAAGTTTGACTCAGTGAAAGATATTATATCGAATATACCATAGAGGTCACACTTAGTGCAATGAATCGATTAATATAAAGCGGATAGCAGAATACACTTTTGTACAGGTAGATAAGGTTGGTAATGAAAAATCACGTTATCAAAGATTACACATCAAAATTTATTTTTCTACTTCTTTCTTCTTTTTCTCGCACGAGTTTGTAATCAGAATTTGCAATTCAAACTACCTGATCATAAATTCATGAATGACTAAAACTAGCTGAAGGCTGAGTGTTATCTGCAGATCCAGAGTCGTCACAGGGTGAACATTAGATATTTGTGGTCAGGTTGCAGTTTAAATCATGCCTTAAGGCTGCTTAATTCATTAGTTTAATGCAATATAAGAAACATAGACACACCAGCGAGATTTATATAATTCTCGCAGTTTATATTGGTATTAAACTTAATGATTAAATATCAGTCCAATGCATCATATTATACAATATGTATTACATCAATTTCAAAAAAATAAATTTTGGGGAATGTTTATCGCGATTAAGGCAAGTAGAAGAGTAGAGAAATGAATAGCCTTTAATAAGTATTGAAGATTTATAAATAACGACCTAATACTATATTAGATGAAATAAAACCTGTAAATTACAACTAAAATATTGACAAAATAAGCAAATACCTTCCCTCTTATGTGAGTCTTAGAACTGGCAGATTTAAAAATCTTGGTTTAAATAGAATTTCTATGTTCACGTGTATGATGGAATATTTATGAATTCTTGTATACTAAATTATATTGAGAAAGCTTGCCAGAAACCGCCGATCGTAGATGTAACTTCCTTAACACGAGTCCTAACCTTAAATATAACACCATGAAATCGTAGCTAGCCGCAGCGAAATTACGGGTGTTGCCTTAAGCGGAGGTTAGGTTAAGGATTTGTGTATGTGGGTGTGTGCACGCGCGCGCGCTCGCTCGCGCGTTCATGCATGCATGGGTGTAGCCGAGATAGGAGACCATCACGACTGGACATTGAAGATCTGAATGTCAGGCTTTCGGTCTCAAGCCAGATCAGGGCTAGGCCCTCTGCTGGCAGTGGAATGATTTGTAAGGAACGTTAATATACGGCAGAAGATGAAGTTGAAGTTATATATAAACATCTGATGTGTTATTTTATGTGTCTAGAAGCAGCCTCTGGCGTTTGTAGCGCTCTCCAGGTTCCGTGTCGTGCTCACCTAGACCGCGGATGAGGCAGATAAAGTTGTGGGAGATGTTTTGATCGAAGAAATGTGAAAGGGTATGGGTGAAGTGTGTTATTGTGGGGATACGTAGCTCTCGTCGGATAACTAGATTGGAGATGTACCAAGGGGAGTCTGTGGCAATGCGGAGGAACTGGGATTGTAGAATTTGGCTGCTACTCCCCACATTTCAGTGGCGTATGTGATGGCTGGTCGGAGTACTTGCATATACAGGAGCAGTTTTGTTGGCAGAGACATCACCGATCGTCGGTTATAGAGGGGGTAGAGCATACCTATTCTTTTGCTAACTTTATTAGCCACATAGGTAATGTGGTCTCTCCACGTCAATTTTTCAGGTACACCTTGAGTTAATAGTATTCTGTTGACTAGGTTTCATCATAATCTTAATACCTAGTTACGTGCGCGCGCGCGTGTGTGTGTGGTGTGTACTGCACTCTCAGATTGCCCAGATTTATGCCCATAGATTTTAATGCATTTTATACAGGTGTATCTTAATGCATATCATAGAAGGCCGTGATTTTCAGTAATACCATTGTTTTCCTAGGTTAGCCAAAGTAAAAGGCTGTTGTAGGATCAAGCATTTAACAAAATAATTATGCTTTACACTGACAGCTAATTAAACCTCACTGTGTATTGTGGGTTCCTTGTATTTCCTCTAGAAGGACTTGATAGGAACAAACAGTTCATTCGAAATAACGACTACACATTCTTTACCACATAACCTAAAAATTCTCGCAATGCATTTTGGAATGCTCAACCTCTCCTTTATGCGAAGGTCCTACAAAATTACTGTTTGAATTGATTAAAGACACACCGATGTAAGTTTAACACAATACGATGCAAATGAAGTGCACATCTGGTTGGTACCACTGGAGTATGGGCAAGGTCCTGTTGGCAAAGCAAAAGCCTTCTTGACTCGTTAAACAGTTAAGGGCTGGGATAAATGTGCATGTTACTGCTTGCTATTGCCATCATTATTAATTGAGTCATTCATACAGTCACAGTTTACATGTGTGTGTGTGTGTGTGTGTGTGTGTGTGTCGTGTGTGTGTATGTATGTATGTATGTATGTATGTATGTATGTATGTATGTATGTATGTATGTATGTATGTATGTATGTATGTATGTATGTATGTATGTATGTATGTATGTATGTATGTATGTATGTATGTATGTATGTATGTATGTATGTATGTATGTATGTATGTATGTATGTATGTATGTATGTATGTATGTATGTATGTATGTATGTATGTATGTATGTATGTATGTATGTATGTATGTATGTATGTATGTATGTATGTATGTATGTATGTATGTATGTATGTATGTATGTATGTATGTATGTATGTATGTATGTATGTATGTATGTATGTATGTATGTATGTATGTATGTATGTATGTATGTATGTATGTATGTATGTATGTATGTATGTATGTATGTATGTATGTATGTATGTATGTATGTATGTATGTATGTATGTATGTATGTATGTATGTATGTATGTATGTATGTATGTATGTATGTATGTATGTATGTATGTATGTATGTATGTATGTATGTATGTATGTATGTATGTATGTATGTATGTATGTATGTATGTATGTATGTATGTATGTATGTATGTATGTATGTATGTATGTATGTATGTATGTATTGATTGAATTGAACTTTAACAGCATGCCCCGTTACGGAGTAACATTACATGCATTTAATTACATAGATACATTATAAATAGTAATCACATTTTGATATTATTTTACAATAATTTTTTAAATATTAGAATTTAAATGTTCAATTCACGTATTGTTTTAAAATAAAAATTGTTTACAAGTCAATTGAATTAACATAATCACATTTTGATATTATTTTACAATAATTTTTTAAATATTAGAATTTAAATGTTCAATTCACGTATTGTTTTAAAATAAAAATTGTTTACAAGTCAATTGAATTAACATATATACAAAAAGCTTTCAAATGTTTATTTATAAGGTTTTGGTTTGACACTGGCCAATTTCCCCCATTCTTGTGTACTTCTTCAATCAACTTGTCCCTCTGATGTTTTGTGTCTCTACATTCATAAATGAGGTGGTTTGCGGTCTGCTGTGGGCTATTGCAGGTGCATTGGGGATCATCTATGATATGAAATCTATACAAGTAAGCTTTAGTTTTTCCATGTCCTGATACCATTGCAGTGAATGTCGCTGTTAATGGTAGTTTTGTCTTAAGACGATCCTTTATCAAAGGGAAGAATGATTTGGTAAGGGCTCCTTTACTTGTACTGCTCCATCTCTGTTGCCACTGTAGATGTCCTGCCCTCTCTATTTCAGTTTTCAAAGAAGATTTTGGTACCTTGTTGTAAATAGTCTTTATTTCGATGTCTTCAGCAGCTGATTTTGCTAATATGTCTGCTAGCACGTTACCAGTAACTCCTGCATGTGCTTTCACCCAACTAAAGTGTATTGTCCACTGATTTCTTTCTAAAGTTCCTAGTCTATTAAGTGTCTCCTCAGGAATATAATTGTGTTTATTGTTGTTTTGTAAGGTGGATAGTGCCACTTGACTATCTGTGAATATGGCTACAGTCTTCTCTTTGTTCAGCGTATTTGCCATGTTTTGTAGCTCTTCAAGTGCTTTCAAAATAGCCAGTTGTTCGGCCTGATTGTTTGAACACCTTCCATCCAGCCTGAATTGCAGTTGTCGAATTACAGTATTGTGCTTGTACAGAACTACAGCAGCCCCGACTTTTTCATCTGATTTACTCCCATCCGTAAAAATTTGAAAGACGTATGCCCCATCATCCTCAACTGCTTTTATATGAGGTCGTTCTGCTGGATGGTTCCAGACGCTTGGTGGTAGGGGTGCATCATAGTCACGTTCACTCTGTATATCATTATACAGTTTTATTTTGCCTTGTATTGTTATACCAATTGGCTGGATGCCAGCAATAACACAAGATGCATCATAAGAAATTGTCCTATATGCCTTCGTCATTTTTATATTGAACAATCTCTGAATCCTCTGGAATTTTTTAATGTTCTTCTGCTTTTCTAGGGCAAATCCCCACACAGGAGCACCATAAGTTAAAATAGGTTCTATTGCGCCTTTATAAATAGTTTCTAGCGCCTTATTTCCCAGTCCCCAAGTGAGTTTTGCGCACTTGGAAAGATTATGCAGAAGTCGTAGCGCTTTGTCATGTACTTGATCTATGTGGTGATCAAAGCTAAACTTCCTATCAATGTAAATACCAAGATATTTAATAACATCCACTTGTTCCAGAGTTTTATTGTTCAGGTATATGCTGATTGCTTCATTATGATTAGTTTTCTTCTTTGATATTACCAAAACTTTTGATTTTGAGTCGTTAAACTGGATTTTATTTTCTTTAGCCCATAACTCAATTTTCTTTATGTCCTGATTTGAAAAATTTTCAGCATCTAATATACTTTTTCCTTTTGTCATGACAAGTAAATCATCAGCAAATGCTATTACCTCTGTCCGCGTTGTAAATTCCAATTTTAGCAAAGAGTTATATAGTATATTCCAAAGTCCAGGCCCACAACAAGATCCTTGCGGACAGCCTCGCTGGACCCGTACTTCAGTCCTGAATTCATTCGTAGAGAGAGTTGCTTTCCTATTTTTAAAATAATCCTTTGTAAGTTGGTACAAATTTCTTGGGCACTGCATCTCTCTTAAGTTATTTAAGACACTAGGCCACCAACATGCATCAAAAGCTCCTTTCACGTCCAAACTCACCAAAACAACATAACCAAAAGATTTTAGCTCATCTTCAATGAATACCTTCAGCGCCATTGCTGCATCTGTCGTGCTTTTCTGAGCTTTAAATCCAAATTGTCTTGTACTGTAAAGGTTTCTCGTGTTAATATGATATTCAATCCTATTTATCATTAACTTTTCTAAAACTTTACCGCATATGTTCAACAAGCTGATTGGTCGATATTTTGTTATCGTTACACTATCTTCTTTGCCTGGCTTTACTATAGGAACTATAGATGAACGCTTCCATCTTTCTGGAAAAATTCCTTCCATAAGACATTGATTATATATTGCTGTAAAGAAACATGGGAACATTTTAAAAGCATTTAACAGAATATCACTAGATATTCCATCTTCTCCCGGTGACTTTTTTGGATTGAAATTTTTTAATACAACCCAAATTTCATTAGGTGTAAATTCCTTGTCATCTGGGGTACTAATTACTTCCTCTGCAAGCCTCCTTAGGTCTTTTTGTCGTTCAGTATCATCTTGTACCCTATCCTCCGGAATGAAGTTCTCCAGCATATACTTTAATGTGCTTGGTATATCTTCAGTGTAGGTTCCATCTTCTCTTTGCAATGTAGTAAGTGAATTCTGATATCTTATTTTACTGGCTGCGATCTTATAGACTACAGTCCAAGGATTAGTCCCATCAGTTACATTACAAAATTCCCTCCAGGATTTAAACTTTTCGTCATTTATTTTCCTTTGGTATTGCCGATTACCTTCCAAGTACTGATTCCTTCTTTCTTCTCTTAACTGCTCATTATTAATAGTTCGTTGATATCGTCGTCTTAATGCATTTACCTTTTTCCTCAATATGGTTAGTTCAATGGTCCACCAGGGAACTGATTTGCCTCTAATTGCCTGCTTCTTACCCCTGCTTACTCTAAATGCTTCCCTGCATGCAGCTTCCATACTATTGTAGAACATTTCAATTGTATATTCAACGTTATTTTCTTTTACTTTATGGGCGAGCTGTTCATCCACACTCTGTCCATTGCCCAGACAATTAAAATTTTTGGTCAGCTTTCGTGGCAACGTTTCCTCAAATGTCTTATAATTTTCTGGTCTAGTTATATATTTAATTCCCTTTAATGTACGAGTTTGGGCTTTGATTGCATTTCCTATTATGAACGATATTATCTTATGATCAGAGCAGCTTTCTTGCTCTCCAACGGTCCATTCCCTCACATCTCTAAGGAGTTTGTCATTAACGATAGTCAAATCGACCCAACTCCTTCCAGTTTGGGATTCAAAAGTTGGCAAGCCGTTGTTTTCATTCATGATATGTAAATTTGTTGCTGTAATGAATTCTTCAAATATTCTACCACGCTGATTAGTTATTATATCATGCCAAAGTTTGTTTCTGGCGTTACTATCTGCTAGTATTATCAGACCCGTTCCTTTAATATGCTGGAGAATATTTTCAATCTTGTTAATGTCATCTTCTATATTCAAGTGCCCATCGAAGTACATACAAGCTGCAAAAAATGTTTTCTTATTATATACAACCTGTATAACGACACAATCACTATCGGAAAGCTGACCAATGGTAGTTACGTCAATATTTTTGTTGTTTATAAATATTGCTGCTCGTTTACCCGTAGTACCAACTGTATATATTCTAAAATGTAATGGTACACCTGCTGGTTTATTGTTAATCAAGTAGGGCTCCTGAATAAATGCTATATCTATAGCTTTTTCATTCACAAGCTGTACCAAATTAGCAGTCGCAATCCTTGAATGTTTCAAGTTAACCTGAAAACATGTTAATCTGTTACTATCCATTTTAATAGTCGGTATTGTCTTTTAGCCGCCTAAGTGTTGCTTGATAACAGGAGCAATTCGTATCCAGTGCAGAATGATTTTCTGTCACTTTGTTGTCTCTGTTATATTTATTATACGTTACACAATTAATGCATTTATATGCAGCTCTGTTAGCAGTACATTCCTTTAGAGCATGCTTCTCAGCGCAATTTGGACATGTTTGCTGTCCTTTACAGTCCTGCGCACGATGATTATATTTACAGCAATTGAAGCAACGCCCAGCCTTGACATAATCATCCCAATTACACATATTCCATCCTATTTTTAATCTTTTGCCAAGTATTTCCCTCCGTACAGTTGAAGTGACTTCAACAACCAAATTCAAATTCTTTTTCCTATCATAAAAGGAAAATTTCGGCTGAATCTCTGTGCTGAAATTCTCCAGCTCTGTATTTTGTGCTGTTAAAACCTCCACAGCATTCTCCGGTGTTATCTCATCTGGTATATTAAAAATAATTATTCTTGGATTTCTTTTCTTCGAGACGGTAGCCTCAAGCTCCTCTCCACACTTATTATTAATATTGGTGCAAATAGTATCAACTTCAGTTTTATTGTTCGATTGTATTAGAACTTGTCCGTTCCTCAATGCCTTTACAGACTGAACACCAACCTTCATCTCTACAGGATTAACCTTAGTTTTCACCAGTGTCTTTATATATTCCACACTTTGATTATTCTTGCTCCGAACAAGCAGTTTAAAGCACTTAGAGTCCCCTGTACGTGCAGCGCCAGTCAACACCGAAGCATAACTCCTTTCCACCCCAAATTGCTCCACAACCCGTTCGGAAGATATCACCCCAGGTGTCACTTGTGATGCTATTCTCGCTCTCTTGCCAACACTCAACTGTTCCTGATAATTCTTCACTGCCATTTGTAAACTTTTGGTTTCATTTTCCTTCTGATCCACGATGTCTTTCATTTTTGTAAAATATTTACGTAAACTACTTACCGACTTCACAATATCCTGCTTCAAATCTTGACGCAAGTTTTTACTAGCCTCCGTAACATTTAAGAGCATTCTAAAGGCACTCTCAATATTCTCACTAACTTCATCCACCATTTTGAAATCTCTTGTTTATTACTCCTTGTTAACTCAAACGAAACATTCCAATTAAGATATAACTTCGTATTTCTCGATTTAGTCGTGCGTTTCACGGCCTCCTGAATACTAGTTTCTATGCTTCTCAATCCATGAACAATGTCTGGGTCCGTCAATTCCCTTAAAACTCTGTAAATCCGCAATGCCCGCTTCAAATAACACTCCCACAAAGAAACAGCCTCACAACAAACATTATGAAATACCAAACACAAACAAGTACTTGAAAGTCACGCCACTAACACCGAATAATCAAGAGCACACTCACTCGCATTCTTCCTCCAAGAGTATCACGGCCTCCTCCATTCTTCAATGGTTCTATTAACAAAAGAAAATTTTCCTACGTCGGTTCTGTATCTTCTACCCTTAATTTTATACCTATGATCGTTTCGTCCATAATAATCCGGATTATCTAACTTTACACTAACGTCCACCCATGCCTTTACACCAGCATTAGGTTTGAATAATGCTACCAACCTATGTTTGATAAAGGATAGAGCAGACCGTCTGACTGTTCCAGCTTATTGCTGCAGTATTACCTAGATACTGCAATCTCACGTACTGGTGCCGCAATCGTTCATTTGCTACCCGCTGGGAAGGAATATCGTCCCGTGTAGTACAGCTAATAGTCCGGGTCGTCAGTCAGAAAAGCACCAGCAATGTCCGATGTCAAATGTGGTGAATTAAAGCTCGAAATAACGCTAAGTGCCTTCATTAGTTCTTGGGCTTTACCGTTTAGCATAGTATGAAAATAGCTACATGGAACTGGATTCCAATTCCTCTCAAAATGTCACACATGCATCAAATTGAGGCATAGAAGATAAATCTGATGCATTTCACTCAAAATTTTTTTTTTAAACTAGTCATCTATGTAATGCATGTAACTGGATATAGACCTTTCAGAAATAGTTGTATTTATTATTTTCTTGTAGATAGAATGGAATAGTGGAATACAGTAACCTTAACTCATAGTCGTATCTTTTGTGAAATGGGTGTTATGTTGGCTTTGAATGTTGGTCCATTATCTTTGTATGTCTAGCACACAAAATAACGAATTTGAGAAATGTGAGGTGGCGGTGGCGGCGGTGGTGGTATTGGATATTTTATTTGAGAGCTGGAAAATGCTCCGGCACCTTGACTTGTAGGTCTTGTGTGCAATGCATATTTCTCATCACAGGAAATTGAGTTCTTTGGATTTTATACATTTCAGAAATCTCTTCCCTGAGATGAGATCTTTAAACATATCCAATATCGAGGTCCAAAAGTGCTGATATATTTTTGTCCCAAGGGCATCGAAGTTCAATGTCAAATGACTAGCGGTTTCATCTTGTTTGCAAAGTCTGCGAATGATGTCTCCATGACACCTGCAATTTGCAAATGTTTCAAGAAGTATCCATGTTTATTTAATACTCCTCTGCCCTCCTTATTGTTCCTCTACCTAATTACAGATGTGTTCTAGTGAAGGCTTCATTAGGTACATTAATTAGGCAATTACATATCATTTGGCCAGAGATTCTATTCCATCTTTTCCGGTGTTTTTCTCTAGACCATTTTAACAGCAATTCTAACATGGGAACGTAAAAGGGGGTTTCACTCCTGTTTAGCCAGTTCATCAACATTTTTGTTGCTCTCAATAGCTCGATGGCCCGGTACCCATCTCAGCTCTTGGTACGAGTCTAGCGACTTTAATGCAGTTTGACTATCAGAGAAGAGGAATAGATGTTTACCGTAGTATCCCTTTTCTAATCCCCTTTCTGTATGGGCAAGGATTGCATAAATCTCTGCTTGAAAGACAGTACTATATTTACCAAGACTGAAACTTAGTTATGCATTTTGGAATACACCGAACATTCCATCGCCAGTGTTCTCCATCTCTTGAACCATCTGTGAACCAAGATAGATGGTTCCGGAATCTTTATGGAATTTGTTTGCTAGGCCATTCCTTCCAATTTCCTATTTGGATTTCGAATGAGTCAGTAAAGCAATAATCAGTTATCATAAGATCAGATCTCACTGCCAAATCTGAATTAATTTCTACATTTCCCTGGATTAGGTATTTCTAAACCAACGACAAGCCTTTCTCCAGCTGTCTGCATTAATTAACTTATAAGCAGCTAGAATTACTTCTGCTTTTATATAAAGATGTAATGGGGGAAGCTCCAGTAGAATTTCCAACGCAGCTGGGATTGAGAAATGTGTAAGTACTGGAAAATTCAAATCAATAACTAGGAAAACCCTGAATGTGTAAACTCTGCAAAACATTGGCGCTTTAACGAAATTCATATTTTTGTGTAGTATGATTTTGCTAATCTTTTATGCTTTGCTATTTATGCAAACGTCATCCAGAATCAAGCTTTGATAGGGTACGCATGGTTGGAAGAAAACAAGCGCAGACTTTGTTTCATGGACTTTATTAGGATGGGTTTGGGTTCGTAACTAGCTCAGGATCAGTGCATGGATCTCTTTCACAGTAGTGGTACACACCAGACTGCTTCGTTTTCCCCCTCCTTTATTTGTTATTGCTTTCTCTTCACACACACACACACACACACACACACACACACACACACACACACACACACACACACACACACACACGTGCGTTTGCCTACACATTCCTTAGTTTTACATCACCTTCCTAACCCACTGCTTCCGACGATGTACGGCACAATGTACCCTACGTAGAACATTGACTTGCCTCTTGGTTTTCCAGTTAGCACTGCGCCTCGCCTCGTGAGGGTAATGGCCAACCCTTCATTGCATGTCTTTAATTCAGTTTCACTATGAATTACACTTACGCCTAACGGTACTTCTTCCCGTCTGCATAAACTACAAGTGTACTCCAACAGCTTTCAAAAACTATTTCTGGAAAATTTAACATATATATTTCATTTATATTGAATACATCTTGAATATGCGCTAGTTTAATCATATTCGTTAGCGCCTATTTTGGGAAAACAACATTTTCGAAAACTCATCATGTGAAGAGTAGCGTGGGATGAAGAATTTGTTTAAAAAAACTTCTGTACAAGTGTCAAGTTTGCTATTTACATACACCTGCCCACACACCTTCACACGCAAGCACACATAGAGCGTATTCTCGACGTGATTTTCTTGGACTTAGGGCCTCTCAAAACATATACTTTCAGGGAAATTTTTTAATCGAAATGTTGGTGGTATATAATAATTTCTCTACTCACTGTAAATAACTGCCAGAGAAAATAAAAATGACGCTTTTGAAGCGACGAACATACCGTGTTAGAACGACTGTATTAACCCAATACAATACAAAAACGCTTTACATGCATAAATTAAATGATAGAAAAGGATCGGAATGACATATTGCTTGTGAAATTTTACTGCATCATCTGAAAGATGTAATTAGTTTTGTCAGAACTCGTGTAACATTTATCATATGAAGCTTCACGGTCAGTGGACGTTTAATATATGGTTAAATGGAGGGAAAACAAGAAGCGGCAGACTAACATTACCTCCTTCAAGGCTCGTCCATCACTCCGAAGCTACAAGTGCTTAATCCATGTTAATTGCTCTTGTATACAATTGCCATTATGTGAATGAAGTGCCTCAGGCAATTCAACAAATCGCTGTTAACACGGGACTTTGAAAGCAGACAGTGTTAATGTAGTGTGCAAATTGGTTCTCACTTGCTGAGATTTAAACTTACACATGCACCTCGACTGTCTGCTGCAGGAATAAACATATGATAAAATGACCAGGTCAACCACCGTAAGAGTTTCTCTGAGTGTTTTATTTATAAAATATTTTAAATTCATAACTTTGGTAAGAGTAAGGATCGCATTTTGGAGAGCCCTGCTTCGTTTTCTGCAACCATCCAGTCTGCCCAAGGATTTTTCGTAGTTTCTCGGATGGACAGACGAATACTAAGGTGGTTTCTCGTCATTTCCTTCGTCACCATTATCAATTATTTTAGGGTTGAAGGCCCAGATAAAAGACCTCCTGAAGAAAATGATCACGTCGGGATCGTTATGGTCGCAGACTAAGCTTCCACACTGGTCTGCAGAACTGATCACTCTTAGGATCTTTCCCTCATACCTCTCTCCCGGTGGTCGCTTTCGAATATAAAGGGCGGTGCTCTACCCGTGTTTCGGGGTACCATAAGTCATATGCATATTGATTACCTTTTAAAGGGAAATTAAATTACGTTTATGTTTAATTTAACTATGCTTATATTCACATTGAAAGGTGTTTATAAATGAAACTTATAAAATTTATAGTGGTATGAAATACACAATAAGATGTGGGCTGTATGTACTATCGGAAGATGCCGAACAGATGTTAGGATTGAGACAGGGGTGCAAATTGGCTCCTATACTATTCAATTTATTTATAGATGAGATAATAGAGAGGGTTACGGAAAACAATGCCCATTGCCCAATAATAATGAAAAAAGAGATTCCTGGTTTATTGTATGCAGATGATTTAACGGTAGGAGCATTTTCTGTAACAGGTCTAGAAAAATCAATCGAGTAGGTTTTGCGCTGACTGGGGACAAACAAGACACAGCAAAAAATAAAAATTAATGGTATTTAAAAGAGGATCGATAGTTAGGAAAGGAGAGGAATGGTTCATAGGAGACCAAAAGGTAGAAGTAGTAAACGAGTTTGACTATTTAGGTGTAAGGATGTGTAGCAGGGGAGGATGGGCTGCACAAGACAGACAAGTGATAGCTAATGGCAGGATGGCAATGACAGGTGTAAGAATATGTAAACATAAACTGGAGATGTCAGATGGTTAGAAAAAATGTATGAAGCGGTCGCTGAAGCCAGAACAATGTATGCAGTGGAGGTATGGGACACATCAGAGATAGGTACACAATTAGACCAGATGTACGGATTGTTTTGTGAAGAACTACTAGGGCTGCCAAAATCGGCACCAAGAAAAGTGGCATTACTAGAGATAGGTAATAAAAAAGGAGGGCAATAATAATAGAGAGAATATTGAAATTCTGGTATAAGTGTATTAAAGGGTAGAAAGTGGAATTATTGAATCTGTGCAGGAAGCAACAGAAAAACATTAAAAATACAAATAGTTGGTGGTCGGAATTTGAAAGAATGATATCGAAGATTGGCGTGGGAGATTTATGGAGAGCAAGGAGTCAAATCATAGCGGTTTTTGGAAGGAAGTGAAAATCAGAGCAAGAAATATAGATAGGCAGGAGATATGGGAAATTACAGAAGAAAATAAATCTTTGAAATTTTATAAGCAATTAAAGACAGAATGGGGTAAGGAAAAATATATAGATCAATATGTCAAAACTGGAAGAGAAGGCTTAGCATGGACGAGAGTAGGAATAATATATCTAAAAGGGTTGAGAAGTAATGAGGTAGGGATATGTGGATTTTGTGGAGATGAAGAGAGCACTGTTCATTACCTGGTAGAATGTAAGGAGTTAACAAATTACAGGAGAAAAATATGAGATAAAAATGGGACTGTGTGAGCAAAGATGCAGTGGCATTGCGCATGTTAACGAAGATGGGTGAAAATAAAAATAGATGTACAGGAGAATTCTTATATAGTTTAAGAGAAAAGTGGATTAGGATAAAAGAAGCGAAGGTAAAGAAGAAATGATATCAAGCTGCTCAGAAAAACCAAAGGCTTATGGCGAGAGGAACTGAGTCAGCGAGTAAATTTTGGCTCACCAATTTCATGTATTAGTACAGCATGTATAATAATGCATGTTCGATGTTAGTCATTGTAATGAAATTTTAATGGAAACTATACAAATAAATATCAAATATCAAACTTTTAAGAGTAATTTATCCTATATCGTTCAAAGTTGTGTACACTTAATTTAAAATTTGGAAGACACCACGTCTCAGAGGCGCATCCGGGAACGTACACATTGCGAAATTATTGCTTTCCATAATCTAGTATACAGGATGAGTCTTGAAAAACTTCCACCGACCACAATTATCCCTGAAATTAAATTAACCGAAAATGGGTTTTCAGTTGTATCTAAGCAGAACAGTAAATCACATAGTTCAAGAAAACAAAAATCATACCGTATTTGAAAATTTCGGGATGCCAATTCTTTTGGCAATGCTATAACTTGGCTTTTTCGTACGTACGAATGTTTATGTGTGTTATTTATATCGCTTTTTCCCCCAAAACAAATTTATTCAGCAGTTTTATCGCCTGGAACTACTTATAAAACAGTACGATGAAGTGTATAAATTTTCACCTCTTTTCCTCTCGCTTTGGTTGTAAATTGTGTTGTTATGGTTTATTAACTCAACATCACAGGATGAACTGCTATTATATTGTTTTCCAGATAACAATAAAAATTTATGGAACATGAAATTGGCCACGAATATATACGTCTTATGGAAATGGGTCCGCTTTATCTTTTATTGCCTTTTACCACTGTGCATCCCAAGCCTTTGATCATTTCATTATTGTTGGCAAACCATAATGTCCGGGAATTCATATCTACTCTGTTCGCTCTAGGACGATAAACATTCTGTGGTTTGGTTATCTTATTTCTGGCTGCCTGAGTTATGAGCTTGAAGGTTCAGCTGCGGATGAAGGGGGGAGGGAGCATACGTGCTTAAAATTTGGAGCTTGTAGCCACAATTTGCGCGCTCGGAAATGGGTTACTAATTCGCCACTGTGAAGGGGGGGGGGGGATTTATACAGTTACAACTGCAAGACTTTATCTCTGCATTGAAATTTTTTCCCAACTAACCGGAAGTAAAGAGAATATTGAGAGCTTAAAATTTATTCCTCAGCTAAGCTATAAAATTCTAAAGAATAATTTATTCCGGACATAAGCAGAGTTCGTTTACTTTGACTATCTCACGAATATAAAAATATCAATCGTGATGTTAAAATTTCCCTGCTTCTTTGCCTTTAAAGTCGAAGAACAACTTATTATTCTAGATTTGTAAATAACAACAACGAAACAACTTCGTTGAATTATTGCTTATGTATTAATGCATACGTTTCAAATGCCAATAGGACAATTTTTGCAATGAAGTTATAAACAAGAACTATTTACCTGAAATACAAGCCAACAGAACGAACTTAACTCCTGCCCAGAATATTTTTATAGTGTCCTATAATTCCTATGTTTACAAAAAATAATACTTTAGAAAGAAATATGGACGATTTACTCGGACGACAGCACAAAGTTTCACAATTAGTAGTTAAAGGTAACTAAATACTTATTTCGTGAACTTGAATGTTTAGAAACGTATATTTAAATCGCATAAAGGTATGTAAAACTAGTCTATTTAATTACAAGATATTCTTCGTCTAAAGTTCACCCATAATAAATAGAGGTCAAATTATACACGTTCCAATTAAATATTCGAAAACAACATTTCAACGAAAATGGTATGTGAGCGTGTTCTCTCTTCATCTTCTTTTAATGTCTTCCAACATATGTTAGGTGTGTATATGTCCGTAAATAGCATAGGTCAGCGAGATAGAATACAGAAGGTCATGTGAGTAAAACGCGTAAGATTTGTACGTTTGTTTCAGTTTAATGTCTTTCAATCGGATATATCACATAGGACAATGAATAAAATAATCCAGGATGTAACACCCAGCGAGCGGGTCAGACCCGGCCAAATCCACTGCCGGACGCACGTCCAAATACGCAAGGCACACGTGAGCGATCATACAACCGATACAGGGAGGACATGTGGTCAGCATCATGCACCCCCAGCTGAATAGCTGACCGGGATTCGCTACCTATCGTAGCTCCCATACTTCCTCCCAATGCTGAGTGGGCACCGGTCTTATACCCAGAACTTAAAATCAGGGGTGGGATCGAACCGGCCGTGTTCTGTTGTAGGGTACCAAAGCACAAAGCCCTGGCCCACGAGACTACGACGCAGAACATCGGACGATGAATAGATAAATGAAATACTCGTAATGCTCAAATGATTCCGGGATACTTAATTGGATATTAGAGATACCTGATATTAACATTTTGACAACGAAAAAGAGTCTTATATAAATATCCCATCATAACCAAAATATTGTCTGTTATGGAAAAGCGCCATCTGAATTTTTTAACCGTCTTACCGGCATACTTATAATTATATTTTATAATTTTTCAGACTAAATATATGGTCCAAAGTTTGAAAAAAAATGTATGGCATTAAACGTTTGAGCATACCAATTATAAACATCATCCGTGAAAATAATTGATAATCAGTTAACACTTTCAATTTGCAGTCTATAGATCTCAATATGCCAACTCTGGATTTCTGGGTTACATTGAAGAACATGTCGATGTATAACCCACACAAAGTTTGCTACGGAAAAAAAAAAAAAAAATCATAAGTTCCCTGAAAATTGCTGTACATATAGTCATACAAACAATGATGCACTAATGATGAAACTAATGACAGCATATTGTCCCTAGAAACTACTCTTTAATCAACAAAGTGACGCTTTTGTTTCTTTTCTACCTCAAACATTACAACATTTACAATGTTCTTAATTCTGAATTATGAAACACGTTGTACTGCAAGGCAATACATTATATGAGACATTGAAGTAATATTTTAACAACCAGTAATGTACAATTTAATGCAAAAAATTGCCGTGAAGGAACGGCGGAAATGTCTTGCCCTTGCTATCATACAGGGACTTGAAGGGCAAATGTTTACCTACCTCTCGTTATTTACATCAATCGTAGCAGAAATATTTAAGAATCCACTCTTTATTTCAGACCGAAGCTAACATATTGCCCGGGTTTATACTTTTGTTTCTTGATTTTGACTTCAACCAGTCATAGAGTGATTCACAAATGATAACTTATGTTAGTTGAATGTCACGTCGGATATAACATATCTCAATGTTAAAATTTTTTGATAATGATTTGTATCTCTTCGCTTCCAATGCATTAAGTTGAAAATGCATTTCCCTTGTTGCCTTAAAAATACACCATTCAAGCAGGGAAAGATAACTTCTCCTTTTCTAGAATGAACAGAGAGATATAATTCACACTAGATTTCAATTTTGAACTACCACAATGTGAAGATATTTTAAATGTTATCTCTAGCACGTTTATTCTATTTGCACAATTAAAGTATCAAGTCCTTAAAAAAAACGTAGCTCGTTAACTAGCTAGAAGCAGGGCACATGAAAATAGTGCATTTGAGCATGGTATCTAAATGGTTACAGGGGATATTTATTAAGGAGTGCTCCGATGTAGCCCGCAATTATTGCATATTCCGCCTTCTTGCAGCTTTGCTGGAAATGCACAATCTCTTAGAAGAGTCCAAAAAAGATGTTTTCTCTTATAAAACTTTGACGAAGATACATTCCTGTTCCAAATTAAATTATTTACTTTCAATTTTAGTGTTGTTTGCATAATTGTACCAAAGGAGATGACGTAATTACAGGAAACCATTGTTTCAAAGTCGTCATTATTGATTTGCATGCAACTGCAGACAAAAGGCCTGCAATGTGTGTCAATATAAATGAAGCAAGAACTACAGTGAGATCCATATAAACCTAAACCACTTCAATACTTTTGAACGAATAATATGACACACGTATAACTTTGGGAGAATATAATACACAGTTGCGAGATTACATTACGCTATTTACATCACCGATAAAATGTTGGAAGTGTCCTCCACCAGCATACATGTTTGCACTCGTCTCACCATATTCTCTCAAGTTTTACGGAAAGTATCCTCGCCAATGTTACTTATTTCGGTTCGAATGGATTTCTTGAGAACATCAATTGTCCGTGGCCTATTCTTGTACACTCTATTTTTACATACCCCACTACAAGAAAAAAATATCCAGTAAGGTTAGGTCAGCTGATGTCGAGGGTCACAGACTTTTGTGATTATTCCATTATCAAAGAATCTGGCTACAAGTTCCATGATGTCATTAGATGTATGGACATTTAAGACTGTCAATTGTCAACAATTGTTAGTGTTGACAATTCTCCCATAGCCACTGAGATCATTAAAATAAATTTATACATTCTATGAGCATTCAAAGGGAAATTATGGGCTACTAAAATGGTTCAGGTTTATAATCGCACTGAAGAACATACGGTGTAATTAGCACCATCAACTTACATGACAAATTCAATAAATTAGAAAACATTTTCTTAACAAATGAAAGGCACATCTCCTTGTGAAATGTTTTACAAATATAGCGGTTAAAAGTATTATGGCATCAAGTAACATGTTAACTTTTACTGTGTAATTTCTTACATAATTCCATTAAATCATAAAATTTCCTTTTATGCTTACTACTTCAATTTGTCCAATGTTATTATGTATATTGATTGTTTGTTCCTGTTTATTAAATGGACCATTAGATGGTATGTCTTCTAATGTCACATATTTTGCGCTTTATTTTGTGCGATTATTCTGCTGTTTCTTACTTGCCTATTTAAAGTGTTACCGAACTATATTGTACCTGTACAATTTGTTTCTCCGTTTACCATTTTACTAGTTTAAAAACTCCGTTTACTAGTTTTCCAAATTTTCTACCATATATCTGTATAATATTATAGTTCCTAATGTTACAATTTGACTCTTATAATTTTTCTGTGTAAATTGATTCACTCATCTGTTATACTAATGGATTTATAAGACTGTTATAATAGCTATATCATCATCATCATCATCATCATCATCATCATCATCATCATCATCATCATCATCATCATCATCATCATCATCATCATCATCATCATCATCATCATCATCATCATCATCATCATCATCATCATCATCATCATCATCATCATCATCATCATCATCATCATCATCATCATCATCATCGTCGTCGTCGTCATCGTCATCGTCATCATCCATTATTATTATTATTATTATTATTATTATTATTATTATTATTATTATTATTATTATTATTATTATTATTATTATTATTATTATTATTATTATTATTATTATTATTATTATTATTATTATTATTATTATTATTATTATTATTATTATTATTATTATTATTATTATTATTATTATTATTATTATTATTATTATTGTTATTATTATTATTGTTATTATTGTTATTGTTATTATTATTATTATTATTATTATTATTATTATTATTATTATTATTATTGTTATTATTATTGTTATTATTGTTATTGTTATTATTATTATTATTATTATTATTATTATTATTATTATTATTATTATTATTATTATTATTATTATTATTATTATTATTATTATTATTGTCATTATTGTCATTATTGTCATTATTGTCATTATTAATATTATTATTATTATTATTATTATTATTATTATTATTATTATTATTATTATTATTATTATTATTATTATTATTATTATTATTATTATTATTATTATTATTATTATTATTATTATTATTATTATTATTATTATTATTATTATTATTATTATTATTATTATTATTATTATTATTATTATTATTTATCTCTTCCATGTATAATTCATCACTGTTACTTCTTATGGACAAAAGAGCAGCACGAAATTTTTGTTCAAATAAAAAATAAATAAAAATAAACGTGTTTGGATCTCGCAATAAAACTCGTAAGACTGGGAATTCAATGTGGCGTATTATTAAAACATCATAGGACGATATCGTTATTGTCTAATAGTAATATGAATGCAATGAAATAGAGCAGCACTATGTGATGAATGAAAGATATAATACGTATTATTAGGTACTCTCGTAAGTAAAATCAGTTTTTTGATTTTGGTGTTTTGGAAAATTTATTGGGTTTCTTTAGTTTTGCATGGATATTTACAGGATGCCTTGGCACATTTCAGACTTACTTGTTAATAAACAATCTCAAAATGGAGATAACAAAGTTTCAATGTCAGAGTCCTTCTAAAGTACGACACAACTGGAAACAAGATTATGAAGCCGCTGTCGCCGTTTGAAGAATATGTGAAGTGGAAGGAGAAGTTGTTAGTGAGCGTGTGGCACAACGATGGTTCCAACGTTTCAACAATGCAGACGATATCACAAGATTTACCATGTTCCGGAAGACCTAAAGTATGGAATATTGAGGACACATGCCAAGTTTTGTGAGAAAATCCGCAAAAAGGTACCCGTAGGCTTTAAGAAGAACTTGGTGCATCAAAAGATAGCATACATCGCTACATTAAAACACTTGGAAAATCATACAGAAACTGTAGATCTGTATCTCATGAAATGATACTTCAACCGGCTAAACTTAAGAGTGAATATCTGTCGTCAGGCTTATACGTAATCCCATGTATGATAGATTTGTCAGGAGAATTGTCACTTGTGAGGAAAAATGGGTATATTATCGATACCCTCATGCCTCGATATAGTAGTGGCTTGATCCCCGCCAACCTACCAAAGTCATCGTTAAAAAATATCAGTTTGGTCTCAAAGTAACGTTGTGTGTCTGGTGGAATTTTGAAGGTGTAAATCAACGGAAGTTTGTTCCAACCGAGCGGGCGATTGATGCGGATCTTTATGCTCAACAACTGGAACTCATGAAATTTTGAGACGGAGATACCCAGCATTAGTTAACCTATATAGAGTTCTATTGCAACAGAACTTAGAAAGATTAAGGGAATTGAGAGGAACCGAACTGATACCATACCCAGCATACCGCGCCGATCTCGCACCATCAGATTAACACCATTTTCGATTCATGGCCCATTTTCTACTTGGAAGCATTTTGACAATTTTGAAGCAGTACAAGTTGGTGTCACCGAATTATTCGCATCAAAAACCAGAGACTGGTACCATCGTAGAATAATAAACTCGCTGACCGATGGCTCAAGACCATATATTGCGGCAAAATGAAGTCAACGGGGGCTTATTGGAACTGTAGCCATGGGGATGTAGCTTCCTGCTAAACGCGTGGTTAAAATATATATTGCCCCCATTTAAGCATGAGAAATCTGAGCTACTTGTGATCAGAATCTTCTCGTCTAAAATTGCTCGCAAATACCGAGTGTATAATTAGTGAAAATGCTTTAATTAGGGCTGAAGTGAAATTCCGAGGGTGGCACTTAAATCCATGGTCAGCGAGGAACGCTGCCTCTGTGGGTGTTTCCAGTAAGCCAACACCTGTTCTATATGAAAGCCCCCATTACCGGATAGAAGTGAATACGCCACTTATATGCGTCAAACCATTCGCGAAGTCTACCGAACAACCTCGGTAGCGGCGCCTATGATCTAGCACACCAACTACCACCTCAGTAGATTAGAACTCGGGACTCCTTAGGCAACCCTCTGCCCCATCCAGGCGGCATAGGCTTGCTTGAACGTCCCCAATCTCCCATTGGTACCGGAAACCACTGCCCCATCGAGATCAACCCAACTCGAACAACTCCCGATCAGGAAGAGGCTGGAATGTTCGACCCGTTGTACTCGCACCTCTGCAGCTGAAGGGCACGGATCCCTATTTTCACGAAGAGGACAAATTTGAACATCAAACGCGCTTAAAATAGTTGAGTAAGGAAAAGTCTAGTGAAAAATCAACAAGCTGAGTTCAGATTATCGTTCTGATTGTTAATTACTTGGTGACTTAAAATAAATAGATTACTCGAACATTCTCGGGCGTGTGATTCAAGATTCCTGCACGTACAGTGACCCTGGATCTTCGACCTCTGTAGAAAATAATGCACAGACGAGTCCTTTCCTCCTTAACTTTCGAAAGACCCTGAGAAAGCCGGGGCTCCCAATAAGACACAATCCTATAACCTGTCATCCCCGGAATATTCATCTAACGTCGGAGAGAGCCACAGAAGCAGAAGGCAGGAGCCGCCAATTTGAGGGAGAACTCAAAACGCGCCCGGAGATTTCGCGGAGACGGCCTGGACCAAGTATCTGGCTTCACCTCTCAAGCATGTTTCTTTTTCCAACGCTTCTGCTTTTGAACCTCATATATATTTCTAGACACATTTCGAAATCTTTTTTCCGGTTGGAGTACAACTCTATCTCTACCTAAACGTTATTAAGTTTTGAATTGAATACCTTTTAGAACAGCTGTGAAAGAAAAAGTTCTGGAAAAGTTCAAGTAACTTCGATATATTTTGACCATAATTGTATATTAGTGAAGCTGATTCCAAAACTTATTGTTAGTAGACCTGGAAGAGAAAGGGGAACTAATGGCTATGGACTGCATTATTCAAGACAGAAACGCCTATTCTGTCGTGTGCTGTGTTATACAACATTCCCTTTGAGACCTGCACTCAGTGATACTACATATGCAACAGATGGGTTGTGAGCCAGAGAGGTTTACAACGAGCAGCTGATACAAATGGAAACGTAGTGAAGTTCGATACACAAAATCTGTTACTGATTTAAATCGCGCGTTGAATCTCAGTATGCTATTACCTATTCCTTTCTACTGTGTTCATTACTGCAAGAGATGAGTTTCATTTGTGCATCCGGGGCACACATGAGAATGGACAAACCGCCCCAACTATGGAGATATGGTTTTTATTTCAAAGTTTGAACGATAATGTCCAGCCGTTTTAATTGTATAGAAATTAATACAACATTGAGGGTTTAAGAGGAGGGTTTCTAAAATCTCTGCAGGTTTTGGAGAAATCTATGCTTGAACTTTTACAAAATTAGAGAGATGTTAAAACGAAAAGCTTCCTAAGCATTGAATTTTGCTTGTTACCTCCGCCCTTTTACACGGTAGATAAAGTACCTACCTACCACATTTCATACAAGTTATATCCAGATTATGCTGAAGATATACCTTTTTTTGAAGTTATTGCCTTTTGACCCAGCTTCTATCCATGTTTTCGTGGTGCAAAGTTGCATTTGGAACACTCACTGCTAATAGCTTAGCTTCTCATTTGCTTATTTTGCAGTATACTCATAAACTATATTAAATCTTTTAAACTTTGATACACTTTTGTTGAGTTTTACCATTCAAATCTCACAATTTGCTTTCATTTGTAAATACTAAGGTAATTCAATAATTAGTGGCAACATTTGAATTAACAACAAATAAAACATGTTTGGAGCATTGACATTATTGCAGTGCTTAGAAGTAATCTCCACCAACATGAAGAACTTCTCTCTACACATCAGGGAGCCACCGAATGACATCCACAGCGTTCTGTTGTCCTAACATTCAAACAGACTGCTCTATTGCTGCTATAATTGTCTGCCTGGTTCTAAAGTAAGCTTCTCTAAGTGGTAATCTCATTGTCGCAAAAAGGTCGAAATCACATGGGCTCACATCTGGAGAGTATGGAGGGTGCTCCATTCACGCGTTTTTCTTGAACTGAATGAGTGATTAGAACACCGTCAAAATCATAAGCAACAATGAACATGACTAAGTGGATCCTGTTCTTGTCGATACCTTTTTGGTCATGGTGAATAACTCATTTGATTGTCTGTTTAATTGTGGTTGGTAGCATCGAACCCATGTTACATCTAATGTTAGGATACGTCGAAGAAAACGCTGATATTCACGTTCTTAACGTTGTAAGTGTAATCCCGCTGTTTCCATCCTTTGCCACATATATTCCTCAAGATTCTGTGGAACCCATCTAGCGCACATTTTACTCATCTTTAACTTCTTCTTAAGTATGTGGAGAATCGTACCAAGAGCAACTCCAGCTTCCCTTGTTAGTTCAGTACAAGTCCAACAGCGATGTTCTTCCAGCACTGCTCTAACACAATTCACATGTAGATCATCACTTGCTGATTGCGGTCTGCCAGCTCCACGTTTTTGATGAATGTCTTCCCTTCCTCTACGAAATACATTCACCTACCTAGGCACGGTACCTGTCTACCACAATCTTCCAATAATTCTGTATGACATTGTCGAGCATTGATGCCTCTTGCAACCTGAATTTTAATGAAGCTTCTTTGTTCGTATTTACTAAACGTATTTAGAGCATTAAAGATAACAGACTACAATTAAACTTACTGAAATGCCCAGTTAAATAAAATTATGGTCTTTAAACTCACATCTAATAAACATTAGATGCTCTTATTTTTCATTGTTATCAGCTTACATGATTTACCGCTGATAGTGCCAAATGCAGGCAGTGTTGCCACTAATTTTTGACTGACCTATGTAGTTAAACAACCTACTCCAGATCAAGGGGCTCGCCTCGTTAGCGTGGTGGTAGCGTGCTTGTCTCACGTTCAAGAGGTCCCGAGTTCCAATCTCGGTCTGGATGAGTTACCTGGATAAGGTTTTTCCGGTTTTTTTCCTTATTCTAAAAGACGAATGTCGGGTAACTCTAATCTCTATGGACCCTGTGCTCATTTGAGCATAATTTCACCAATTCCATTCATCGTGCGATATGACAACGTTGGAGGACGTAAATTACAACACCAATTCAAGGTACCTTGGAATCTCAGAGGGGTGTCAGTGATCAGACTATGACCTAAGCTAAAATTTACTACAATCATCATCAATCAGGACCATCACAATTTCTAGAAACCATCCAGGGTGACAAAAATTCCAAGACATTTCATTGATTTTTAAAAAAATATGTGAATTAAATATGAATATTATTTTTAATGTTCAATATTTTGTTTTTGCTTTAGCTATCAAATATCTGCCTAAATATTGTAATTCAATTAAGTATTAATTCATCTAAATAACTTTACATCGAGATTTGCTGGAATGTGTATGAATAAAAATATATAAGAATAAACTAATAAAGAAGAGACCGTTTTATAAAAAAAGTGCCGGCGCGCGTATTTGTATATATTTGATAACTCACAGAGGAGTTATATCCGATAAATATCAAACTTCGTATCTAATTGGACATCTTTCAAGAAAAGGTATGAAAATTCCTACGTTAACTACCCATTCCAAATTATTCTTTATGTGGAAATTACCTTACGTTTAAGGAGGTACTTTTATGACGAGTTCTTTTTGCAACATTAGCCATTTAGAACACATTCGTTATTGTTGGTTTGAAATTTCAATTATAACTTTTGGACACATAAAAGTCGTAATTCGTTTGTTTCTGTAACCATGCAAAGTGCGGAATTTCAAACTCTGCATAGCAAACAGTATTTTTAAACAGTTGACTATCAATTCAGCCTTCAGAGCCGTACTTATACTTGCAAAACGTTTTCTTATCGAAACGTTCAATTCAGTTGATATGAAGCAGATAGAGAAATATAAGCTTTTGTAAATGTAGGTTATAATTGAATGGACCCTGAACGTTCTGTGGATAAGATACCAGAATTGTGTAGTTAAGTTTTTCACGAAATGAACACACAGATATAAATGCAAGAAAAAGAGGGAGCAGTAACTGATTTGGTGAAACCTCAACATGGAGGTTTTGGGTAATAGAACTGACCCCCAGCTTTAAGGAAGTGATATAGAAAGCAATGTTATCCCCCTGGCATTGCATTTGGTTTCATACTGTAGGTCAGGGTTACCGCAGGGGAATTAGCTGATACTCCCATGTCGCACGTAACTACAACTCCAAAGCATCAAATAGCACGTGGTATTTAATGTTGTAAACCAACGGTCCTCAGCATTAGTGCATGTGCCTGTCAAGCCGCAGGGTTCAGTGTCATAACACTGTACTCAACATTACTGGTCTGCACATTACACCGCACAAACTCGCAATATGAGTGACCCAAAGAGCAGTACTCGAGTTATTCTTTATACGGGGTTATTCATAAGTCCCTGAAACATTTTAAAGTTACAAAAATGAATAATTAAGCAACAGATCGGTAATTGTTGTGCCAGTAGAGAGAGAAACTCTCAATTTTTTGTAATGATAGCCCATGTTTAGTTGCCATGATTTCTCGCTAGGTGACAGTAGTTATCACTAATGAGAAAATAGCGTTCATTAAACGCGCATCTTGGAATATGCACGAACCTTATCAGTTGTGACTATGCAGAGACGTTTTCGAACACAATTTCAAAAGCCAGCACCTTTGTACAACAATATCAAGCATTGGTATGTGAAATTCCGTGACGAAGGGTGTACGTGCATCGCTTGTCGCCAAAGACATCCAGGAAGAAACAGTGAATTTTGTTAAAGAAACATATCAGCGCAGTCCTCGTAAGTCCGCTAACCGTGGAAGCATTGAGTGGGTATCTCACAACCAACAGTATAGCGAATTCTTCGAAAGAGATTTATGTTTAAGCCATACAGGCTTTAGCAACTGGGCGAGATGACGCGTTCATGAAATGGCCACCACTTTCACCGGATTTAATTAATTCCGTGTGACTCTTTCCTGTGGAGCTTTGTGAAAGACAATGTCTATGTGCCTCCGCTCCCTGCTAAACTTCAAGAACTTCACCACGGGATTACGGCTGCCGTGGCTATAGGGAGAGATGGACTACCGCACTGATATGTATTGTAACAGCAACAGTGGACACATTGAGCACCTGTAAGGTATGTAACAAAAGTTGGAGGGTTTCTCTTCATTTTCTTACAAAAATTGTTGTTATCCATTGCCTAGTTTAGTAGCTATGGATTTTTGAAATGTGTCACGGACTTATGAATAACCTTGTACAACTTATTTTTGTTTCCGGTTATTTATAAAATAAAATTAGCAATAACTTACTGCCCTAACTTCCATTCTGTTTTGGGAGTGAAAGACTATTTAATAATTTGGCTGAGATGCCTATATCGGCTTGAGGTTCTTTTAACGGCCATAAATCTAGACATGGGATTATTGTCTTTACTTGCCTTCCAAAAGAAGCCATACCAAGAATGTTACGCCCGAAATAAATGCATCATCCTAGGGAACAAGGGTCACTCCTAGAACAGGAAGACGATAGGTTAAAATTTGGGATAGGTCCTCGATACTTCGATACCTCGAAACTTACGACACCTAGATGTGATACGTGCATGGTATCAAATCGCACTATAGTTTAGAAAATTCGTTCGGTACTTTTTCGATACTTCAGTGGTGATTTTATTATTTTTATTTTATTTTAAAATCACAAATATTGCAAAGCCCTAGAAACTGCCAAGACAGTAATTACCTGTACAGTAACATTATGCAATAAAATGAATGTGTGTCAGATTCACCACCGTTACCAGTTCTCAAGAAGAAATCACTGTATATCTCAACGACTATTTGTCAATTCCTCTTTCTTGTACGCTGGACTACTGGAAAACAAATTCAAAATCGTCAAAGCTAATCTAAAAGTATACCCGCTGAATATTAGTGTAATCCACCTGCAACAGTTTGCTCTGAAAGACTATTTAGTACAGAAAGACACACATGTGTCTTGATACCGAAAGAGTGTAAATGCTAGTACCTTTTAACAAAAACTTATAAAAGTGGGCTGTTTTGCTTTTAAATGTCGAATGTAGAGTTGAAAATAAGAATACATTTTGTCTCATTAAATATGTGCACCTAGTTAATTTTATTGGCTTACACAGTTCTCTCAACCTTCTATTTTGTATTGAAACTATAAGTAGAAATGATAGTATCGGGTATCGAAGTACCGGGTAGGGTGAAAAGGTAGGGTGTATCGAGAAAAACAGGTATCGACCCATCCGTAGTTAAAATTAATGTGTGTGTGTGTGTGTGTGTGTGTGTGTGTGTGTGTGTGTGTGTGTGTGTGTGTATTAACTGTATTTAAACAATGGGCATGATATTTAACACCTCTGTCAGTCCTACTACTTCCCTGATTCCGTTAATAGGATTGGGTTAGGAGTACTATCCACGCATGCGCAGTATTAACAAAACGGAGTATTTTATTTACCTTATGATGGTTTTACCTATTTAAGAAACGGTCATAAATTGTACTGGTGAATTATCTCTTACGCAATTACATTTCTTACTATACGAAATGAGTTTTCCTTTCTTAGGTTATTTAGCCGTTTTCGTCCAAAAGACGTATATACTTAAACTGCACATCTCCAAAGAAGAATATAACATATATTTCAGCACCATCTTAAACCGCTACTAGGTCCAAATTATCCTGCTGCGGTAAATTTTCTGTCACTTTCTCAAGTTCAGCTTTTTAGTCTTTTCCCACATTCAAATCCCGCTTTTTCTGATGCTATAGATCTGGAAATTTTCCATAAGGCACTTCGAAAGGTACATAATAAAATTATTAACTGGACTTTTAAATCATAGTTTATTTGGTCCAACATATTTAGCATAATTATGCTTGGATTTTCTGACCTTCATTACAAAGGTATTAAGCAATGTAATTCTAAAAAATTGGAACTTACACTCGTTTTATTTCTCTGCCGTTGTATAAACCATTCTTTCAAATATTCTTCTTCTTTCTACTTCAAAGTTTCGTTGTAGCTACAAGGTAAAAATGTGGATAAGAGCAGTAAGCCATTCGCTACATAATGAGTATCACATGCCTAAGACACAAAAGGAATGACTAACGGCTTCCTGTTTGAGAAAAATATTTTGAAAAATCAGGTCAATAATAAGAACATTTTGAAAATGTTTAACTCCGCAAAAAAATGTATTTATCATAAAACGTATGCTTTGACGATGGGTACATTTTTCGTAGTAAGATTTTTGTCTATTTCTTACCGTTTATCAGTTATGCATAAGTAAAGAGGAATTCACAGGATATTCCCAGACATTTCATAATATGTATTTCACTTGTCATGAAATAACTCAAAATCATGGTATTTTAATCCATATTTACAGAGCAATTTTTAAGAAAACTAGAATTGTTTACATACAATGGGACTTCAAATAGGAGATTTTTCCTGAAAATCTTCGTTTCACATCCTTGGAAGACGAACTTCAAAGCCCTGTTTGGTATTTAACCTATTATACCTTTATGATTTATTCTGCCTGCCTGCCTGCCTGCCTGCCTGCCTGCCTGCCTGCTTGTCCGCCTGCCAGCCCGCCTGCCTGCCTGTCTGCCTGCTTGTCCGCCTGCCTGTCTGCCGGCCGGCCGCCTGCTTACCTACATACACACGGGCTACACCTTTTCCTGAAGATGCGTTTCTTGTTTTCGGGGGACCATTGTATCTAAGGACTTAATTTTTGGATGAAAAGCAATAATTTCTCCGCAACTATGTTATTGTTAAATACAAAATTGCAAACATATAAGCAAATTCAAATGTGTAAGCGTATAATTCAATTACTAGTAACGTTTGTGATAAAATTAAATATCAAATCTATTTACTTTAGAAATCACATGAACATTCCTGTCTCCTCTGAAGTGGCAAGTGGCAAGATGAAACATATACAACCATATTGCTGTAATATACATGGCTCATTAAAACATTAATGGCAGCTCTGCCTTTGGCACTATCATCGGTAAATCATGTAAGCTGATAACAATGAAAAATAAGAGCATCTAATGTTTGTTACCTGTGAGTGTGAAGAAAATAATTTTATTTAATAAGCCATTTTAGTAAGTTTAACAGTAGACTGCTATCTTTAGTGCTCTAAATATGTTAAGTAAATACGAAAAAAAATCATTTATTAAAATTAAGGCTGCAGGAGGTATCAGTGCTCGACAATGCCATACAGAACTATTGGAAGCTTGTGGTAGACAGACTTTATCATATCTTACCGTGGCTAGATGGACGAATGCATTTCGTAGAAGAAGGGAGGACGTTCATCAAAAACGTGGAGCTGACAGACCGCAATCAGCAAGTGATGATGTGCATGTGAATGCTGTTAGGGCACTGCTAGAAAAACATCATTGTTGGACTTGTACTGAACTAGTAAGGGAAAAAGAAATCACCACTTAGAGGGGGTAATGATAGCAATTATAGTAGTAGTAGTAGAGCAGTCTGTTCGAATATTAGGACAGCAAGGATCTGTGGATGGCATCCGTCGGCTCTCTGATGTGTGGAGGCGAGTTCATGTTGGAGGAGAGTACGCCTAAGCACTGCAATAATGTGACTGCTCCAAAAATGTTCTATTTGTTAATTCAAATGTTGCCACTAATTATTGCATATCCTAAGTATAACGATCGAGCGGGATGGCTCAGGTGGTTTCGTCTGTGATAGCATTCGGGAGACCCTGATTTGATTCCAATGGTCGACCTACCTGAACAATGGGTATTTTCGGGGGTTTTCCTGGGTCGCCAGGTAGTTTTCAACTGGTATAGTATAGGAACCTTCCCTTCTGCACTGTTGGGGCTCCTTGGGACAGCCGCTCTCTGCCTCCTCTCGTCTCAGTTTTAACAAAAGAAACGTAAGAAAGAAGTTTCTTAGCAGCGTTCTAAATGGATTTACATTTGACTCCGTTTGAAAATGTATTGTTTGGATCCTTAATAAAGGCATGACCGACCCTGATACTCACAATGGACAAAATAGTCACAAAATGGAGTTTTGGTGTGAATTGAAAGTCACACACACGCAGCTGTGTGGGAGAGGCAGACCATGGCTGGCAGGCCATTAAGACGGTCATCTGCTTCTGTCTTCGGCGAAAGCAGACCAGAAGCGATGAGAAACGATATCTGTCGGTTCATACGTGAACAACGAATTAAGTGTTCTCGAGTAATAAGCATTCTACATACGGTGACTCTAAACAGTGATATATTGACAACCCTTGGTCGGCAACTTCGAGTTTGATGTGATGATAAAAAGAAACAGTCATTAAACCAGTATGAGACTTGCATTCCAGTGTCATTAGAACCATTCTTACTCCCATACATCTCCCCGTAGGGGAGGGGATCCGTCCCCTACAGCTGCCATGGTGCGGGCGCTGCGGACCCTTAGCAGTGGTACCTCGCGTGGTACCTCTGACGTTACTAGAGGAACCTCGGGCCGAGCATTGGAGGCTCTCTCTGATTGAGAGCTATTCGGATTGGGTTGGACTCGAGGGAGCAGTGTGTTCCCGACACCCACGGGAAATTGGGTACCTCCGGCCAGGCTACGGCCGCCCGCAGGGGGTAGAGGGTTGCCCAACAAGTCCCAGGTACTAGCTGGTGTGCTAGATCACCGGCGGCCCCACCAAGGTTATTTGCTAGCCGGTCCATTTTGGATTTGGCGCGTAAGTGGCGTATCCACTTCCATTCTGTCTGCAGTGCGCAACGGGGGGGGGGGGGAGTTTATAGGATAGGTACTGTCCTATGGAAAAAGATGCGTGCGGCCCGGGTTCTGGTCCTACGGGTCCAGGACTAATGGGAGTAGACCCGGATTTACATTTACTCCCATAGATATCCATGCATACCCTTTGACGGAACTCATTGCTCTACCCCGGGAGTACCTCTTTACTCAATCACCCGGCTCTACCCACCTCAAGCTCAGTTGTGCAGGGAAACAATAAATAGTGATCATATAATTCAGAATGCCAGAACAACAGTAAGTATAGCAAATAGGAGAAGTAAAAAACTTTAAATTAAAGCTACTATGCCACAAAGCCATTACCGCAGTTTCAGTATCACATCTGTATGACTAATTACACTAGCTGCAAGCCAGTGTGTTTATTCTATTACAGGAGTGCTAAAGTGGCAGTGAAAGTAGTGTATGTGTATATGTGTGAGAGAGGTAAAGAGGAGAGAGAGAAATGGGAAAAAGTGAATGAGCTCCTAGTTTATAAAACGAAAAAAAAAAAGGTATATGAAGGCAGTGGGAGTTGAACTTTAAACAAGTAAGGTCAAACAAAAGGATACTAGCGGTTAAGCTACAGAAGAGAAAAGTTAGAAGAGAATAATTTTAAGATTATGCCTGTCATTTTGGCGGCATTATTTGTGATTGGTGCTGCAAAGATGAAGTCCAGGGGATGGGCAGTTGTTTTCGGATAATGGTTATGACAGCCGCAGTTACAGTTATCAGCTACATGTAACAGTTATGAGTAATTTGTTTTCATGGTTATTACATTCACAATTACATTACATTAATGCCACCAGCAACGTTTAAATATGAAGGACATCGCTATACTGGATGTAACTTCCTGTTACAGGAATATGCTTTCAAACTTTTCGAACCTTATTAAACCTTCTGTCTAGCTGTGTTTTGTTTTTTTGTTTTGTTTTTTTGTGCCTGTTTTATGTTTCGCTCAAAGCAATCTTGCTCTTTCAATACATATATCCCTTCTTGACTTTTATTTTTTGATAAATTATGAACATTTAAATATTTATGATGTAAATATGAAGGACTTTATTCTGTAATTAAAAATTAGGTAATACTTGAAAGTGTTAGCGGCATTTGAAATAACAGAATAGGGCACCAAAACTACTGGAGTCGGCCAGATCTGGCTTCATTTCAAAATAGCACGAGTTTGCCTCATACTGAGGAGGTGTGGAACACAGATGACAGGTTGTTTCTAGGGGATCCGTCGCCTTCAGCTACCGTGGTGCGGGCGCTGCGGACCCCTAGCACTCGCGGTACTTCTGACGTTACTAGAAGAACCTCGGGCCGAACATTCGAGCCCCTCCCTGATAGGGAGTTGTTCGGATTAGGTTGGACTCGAGGGGGAAGTGGTTCCCGATACCCGTGGGAGATCAGGTACGTCTCCAGACGGGGTTGAGGAAAGCCATATGTTCCCGCGTACTAGCCAGCATAGCTAGTAGAGTTAGATTACTTCCGTAAAAACCTTGGCATAATGCATTGCTTACCTTAGGAGCGATTCTCACCACCGATGGGCGTGGCTTAGGCGTGAGGTGATTGGGGAAGTTCCTCGATGCCGTCCAGCATGTCGTCTGCACATCCCTCGAAAACGTACCTCTCGGCTCTGCCGCTGCACTCATATTCAGACGTTGCTGAGTAATCACTTTCCGAATCACTGCTGCTATTGTCGTCATTGACAGTGATGGTTAGCTTTTCCACCTATGTTTCTAGGAGACCCTCAGTTTTTATATATTTCTCTTCCACTTGGTGAACATGCCGGCAAACTGGACCCCATTCTGCTTCTCCTATTTCACCAAATCGCTGTTCGCACAAACGCCACACGTCTCCCATGCATATTGGGACGTCACATTGCATAGCGCAACCCATTCTTTTACATTTGCCCAAATTTTTTCTATGGCATTCAGGTCGGGATGGTACGGTGGTAAGCGGAGAACTACGTGCCCATCTTCTTCTAAAATTGCATCCACAATATATTTCTTATGTTTTGGCTTATGCAACTTTAAAAGATCATATAGTTCCGCTTTCAGCATATGGCTTCCGAACGGAATTCTATGCTTAAACAACTAGTCTTGCATATCCTGTTTTTTGTGTTCGCTGTGGGGCATTTTTCTCTGGTCACATTGTGATATGAAGCGTTGTCTATCACATGAACAGACTTTTCTGGAAGATTGGGCTTTAGTTTTTCTTTAACTGCATACTAACTGATAAGTTTCACAGATTTAGTGTTCCCAACAAAGCACGTGATAACCAAGTTCACTCGTCTAGATGAGGATACACACTGACCTTTGCGCATACAGGTTGACGCATACGGTTGGGCGGGAGGGAGAGAGGGAGGAACTGGCATACTTGTGGCGCCAAGCGGATATTGAAAACAGGCTCGCCCGCTGAACCCCCAGGGCTTTTATGGGAATACGCCTACTCTATAAGGTGTGGTAGATCACCAGGCGGCCTCACCGAGGTCATATCGGTAGCCTTCCCATTTTGGTGTTGGCGCGCGTAAGTGGCGTATCCACTTCCATCCCGTCTTGAATCCACAAGACCAAATGGGGGGGAGGTGCTTGTTAGTCTCTAGGTCTTGCCCTAAGGAAAGCCCCACGGAGACGCCGGGCGCCCTTTCGGGACAGCTTGGTAACTCTCTGGTCAAAGGAGGTCCGGGTCCTTGGTCCTACGGGTCCAGGACTAATGGGAGTAGATTATCTGACATGCATTGAATTGTCAACATTAAATAAAGAAACCCACGAAGAAAAAACCAAACAGCACGTTTTCTGCATTCGATTTAAGATATATCCTGACTTCAATTCCTGAACTGTTTCATTGAGGCAGCGATCTCTATAAATGCAACAATATCCTAAACATTTCCTACTGTTTCGCCTCCCAGAAAAAAGGAAAGGAAAAACTAAGTGCTTATGACAAGTTGAATTATTCAGATATGAACATCATATTGCACACATAAATGGCAAACAACAGATGCACGGTTTCACAATATCTAAGTCACTGTTGTAATAACATACGTCAATGAACTGTGATTTGTCTGTACCTTTGTTAAAATATGTGAAAAGAGTTCTGTATATCGTCACAAAGGATGAAGTATCAAACCATGAAACTGCTGTTTTATTGAGTGCCGTGTTTAATGGTCGTGCTTTGTGCAGCGCGAACACGTTGTTCAATCAGATAACACTATTAAATGAGTTTTATTTCCGCAGTAAAGAGAGTGAAACACAAAGGTGTCCTCAGGCTCATACGGCTTGTGGGTTTTGTGTTTTCCACAAAGGACAAATGTGTAATAAACATTCTAGTGTAAGTTCATTTCCCCGAATTAGTGTATCATAATCATCAGGCTCTATAAATTATAGTCTCCACAACTTATTTGTCCTTATTTTTATGTTAATGCCTGGAATATAATAAAACTTAACAAAAACTCCAAAGGGATTTGAAAAAATTGCAAAGTATGGAATGATCTGTAGATTTTTGCAGATAAAACAAATTTCATAGATGGCAAAAGAGTATTTGAATAAAGAATAACATTTTATGAAAAGGAGGTGTTCATTGTAGTAGCCATACTGATCATAGATGGAACAACAAACACATATGCACTTATGAGTTAACCCTTTCCTCCAGAAAAGACGGTTCAATGGACCTCAAAACGTGTAGCTATATCAGTAAAATACTGATAATCAGACATAGTCGCCCGTACACCTTTAAAAGGATATGAAGTTAACGAGTCTCGCAGTATATAACTGCTGACGTCAGTCCCGGGGACAACACGCAGGATAGTCCGGTTGGCAAAGCGTAGCTTTAGTTTAATTACAACTACTGGAAATTAATTGATCTTTCACACTAGCCGTGTGTAGGACGCTCTATGAAAGGGTAGAGTCAGAATGAAAAATTCAATGTCATAGCCGGCATTTGAACCAAGAATCTGCTGGTTTCCGTCCAGCCGATCTAACCATTTGAGCTACTATGGCCAACGTGCCAGCATGACATTAAATTCTCCAACTGACTCGCGTTTCTCCCGGTAAACCACTAGGAGTTCTCATAAACACATGAGACAACTACCTTAATGGCGACTTACTATGCTGTAAGTACTTTAAGGCCCGGGCTTTATAGTTCGGACCACTATTATGTGCAATTAATGCAAATTAATTGTTCTTTCACACTAGCCGTGTGTAGGTCGCACTATGAAAGGGTAGAGCCAGACTGAAAAATTCAATGCCATAGCTGGGATTTGAACCACTCAAAATGGTTCAAAATAAGAAAAATAAGCAAATAAAAATAAGAATTTAATCATAAGCGTATTGTTTGGTAGAATTTTTATGTTACTCAAGCTTGTTACAGTACACGAGAGAGTTATCTTGAGATTTTCTTGAGGGATGCTCCTCGTTTTCCAATGAAGAATTTTTATACTGTGAAAAGGATCTCTCAACGTCACATGACGTTACTGGAACATGTGAAAAGCACCACAGTTCTTTATGAACGAATTTCTCTTCGATATATGTTTCTGTACCAGAAAGTTTTGAAGAAATTTTAAAGTGTTTCGTAACCAGGATTTTTCGTTAGTACTTGAATTTCTCAAAGGCAGTTTTCACAATACCGTTTGTTTCTGTAATTTACGTCCTCCAACGTTAAGTCATATCGGACGGTGAATTAATTGGGTGAAACGATGCTCAAATGAGTCCAGGGTCCATGGAGCTTAGAGTTACCCGGCACTTATCTTGAAGGATAAGGGAAAACCCCGGAAAAAACCTTGTCCAGGTAACTCACCCTGACCGAGATTCGAACTCAGGACCTCTTGAACGTGAGGCACACATGCTACCATCTACGCTACCGAGGCGGGCTTACAATACAGTGAGTCTCTAAAGACAGCGTTACTGAAATTTCATCTATGAAAGAAAGTGAAATTTCCAAGGTATTATTTCTAGATTCCAACTGTATTATAATAGCAGGTGTTTTGGAGAAGCGGTCATGGATGTACTCTATCTTATCTTGGATGCCAATATTAGCAGAAAATTCAAGTTCTATGGTGATGTTGCTTGCATCTTCTGCATCTAAGCAGTACAACACTGTTTTATTTCATTGAAATGTTCTGCACAGAATGACACAACTTTTAACCAAGAACCCGATCGAGTTAAAATTGACTGAGGAGGTAAAAACAAATTTGGAAGGTCTTCATGAAATTTTTGAACTCTAATCCGCGACAGTACAGCGGCCTGGGTTCGATCCCACACATGGGGTGCGGATTTGAAGTCCCGGGTGTAGGACCGGTGCCCACTCAGCATCGTTAGGAAAGTGAGGAGCTTACGCTAGGTAAGCGACCCTGGTCACGGAAGTCAACATTCCGGATGGGGAATGCAGAGATGCTGATCACATCTCCTTGCCGTATTGGGTGGATGATCGCCCACCTCTACCTTGCGTAAGTGAGCGTGAAGCCGACAGTCGGGTTGGTAGTCCTTGGCCCTCTGAGAGCTGTCGCGCCAGGGTTTATTTATTATTTTAATCGGCGACAGTACACTTTCTTTACACAAGAGACAGGAAGATCCATGTTTCTATATCGGCTTCTAACTCTTTCAGCGAGACGATGTAAACTGTCTGAAGGTAAAACGATGAGTAGGGGTGAAAATTTATTTTAAATTAATATGATTTGGATAAATTAAGATATTGATATTGATATTAAAAGGCCGAGTTGCAGAAATTAAAAATCTCCTTTATTTCCGTAGAGATACACTGTTCAATTCTCACGTAACAACATTACATCACATATACACAGCCTTCCAAGGTCGATCACAATAACAGTGACAGCAGATTACATCCTTAGATCTCGTTACAACAACACATCTGGCTCTCTCTCATTTCACAACACTCTTGTTACACAACTCACTGTTTTACAACTGTCCTGCTGGCGTGTCACAATCCCTTATATATCACATTCATGATTATCCAGACTGTTCTGTCAATCACTATATGTTTCTGGAAAACAAGGCATCTAATGACGTAATCTGAAAATTCTATCACCTTCGAGAAGCGTAACTTAATCTATGCCGGCGAGTCCTTTACCTCAGTTATCGCTGCCTGCCGGCGCTTGTTTACAATAGCCGCGCTATCATTAAGTGCTTAGCAAGGCTCATTATTATCATGAAGCTTTATTCGCCGACAGTTTTCTTATTTGTGCCGAAACCTTTATGCATGTTGCCGTGACAATATTTTAATTAGAAAGCATAAAATAAGCAAGCAAAGACCATATTTCAGCAAAAAATATATAAGTATTCATAAGCACTTTTCTAAGAAATCCGGGCTCTAGTAATTACATTCATATGGTTAAGCTGGTAGAGTTATCCGTGCATGCACCATATTAAGAATGCAGTAACATATTGCAATTATTTTCTTATTAAAGAAATTGACCTTAAAATGGACAGGTGGCTGCATTACAGCATCCTTAGTATACTAATCTCCTCTCAAAGCCATTATTTTATAAGAATTCCCCCTCTTTAGGTGGTGTATTTTATAAATTAATCAGAGAATGTTTACCAGGGATACGAGCTTTGTTTTGTCGAGCACTACGTACGTGCAGATAGACGGAATGCTTTATAGTCGGGAATAACGATTATGATGTCTGAGCGGCATGTTCCGTAACACGATAGCATGTTTTAAATTATTCTTTTGTGTTGCCTCTCAGTTACTACGCGGAGGTTTGAACATTAAACACCAGATGCATGGCCGTGTTTAGTTTACACAGTGGCCATATTCTAAGTATGCAGCCAGCTGTTGGGAGCGAAGAGAACATTTTATTACTAGTCGTTTCTTTCAGTGCCCTGTATAAGTAGGGTTAGAAATTCAGATGAGCTTTCTCTCGGCATCCTTCAATTCAAGTCTGTGTTGATCCCTTCGTGAGAGCTGGTGTGGGCAGCAAAATAATTCCTTGGCAGAGCAGGCAGCTATTCCTGAAATGCCTTCCATTGCATCGCAACGCAAAAATTAACTGTGCTTCACTAAAAGTACACGTTTTATACTCTCAACATGAGAAAAGGAAATTAAGTGCTATAAAAGAATACTTAAATATGGTTTGTCTCTCCGTAGAGAGCAGAACTCACAAACGAAAAGTAATTAAATATTAAATTTGGCATAAGTTAACTGTTTCACAAAAAGGTTTTCAAAGAAATCCCTCCACCTCTCATAATAATCTTTGCATTAATTCATTCTCGTTCTTTATTTTCACAAAATGGTTCCTACAATTTGATTAAAACACCATTTTATGTGTAAGATACTTGCAATACAAAAATGCAGATATACATTAATTCTGGAAATGGCGGGATAACCTTTCTTAATACCGAATGACTTGTATAACCAGCAAACTCTAACATATACCTAGACAAATCTTCCACTTCTCCTCTCCTTTACAAGGCGAACCACCCGTGTCGGGCCTAGGCGATGAAATGTGGTCAGCCGGAAAGTTGGATTTCTTGACCTGGACTCACTACCTATCGTAGCTCCTCAAATTCCTCACGATGCTGGGTGGGCACCGGCCCTATACCCGGGATTTAAAATCCGCACTCCCACGATGCGATCGAACCCGGGCGTATTCCGTGGCAGGGAACCAAAGCACAACGCTCCAGCCCACTATCCCATGGCGCAGATAATAGACAAATCTTACTATACAAAAATGTAGACCAGCTAAAGTACATGGATCGCAAATAAAAAATTTTGTGTGTTAACAGATATTTCTGTCATGGTTTTGAATTCGCAGAAACTTTATTAGGTTGTTAACTGCAAATCACTGTTTTTCTTTCTTTTTCCTCCCTAGTTTTTGTGTTTAGAAAAGGAATTTAAAGCTGCCACGTAGTGACTGAACGAAAATGTATCAGTCACTTTACCTTACGCTAGGTATCCTTATACCTCCAATATATTTTATAAATGTGTACATCTGTATAAGTAAACAATACATAGAAGATAAGATTTGTTAAGGCTGTCGGTAGAGCACCTGCCTGCCGTGCTAGGGGTCCCGGGTTCGATTCCCGACGGTGGTGGTGGCAATTTTTCTCCGACCAAGATAATTCCCCATGTTTCCCAGAGTCTGGAAGTATGAATGAGAGTGTGAATGTGTGCGTGATTAAAAACCAAAGATAACGAGTTAACACCTTCGGTATGTTCCAAAGGAGAACGGCCGCCGATATGACCATAGTAGTTAAAGGCGGAACAAGCAAAAAAAAAAAAAAAAAAAAAAAAAAGTTGTTAAGATCAGTTGAAGTGAATACAACAAGGGCATATGAATTCAACAGAGTGGAGTTTTCCTGTAAAGCATTTTATATTGGTAGAGCTTTACCGCTCAGTGTCTAACCAGAACTTCGATGGGCGAGTATCTTATCAGTCTGAACACAGCTTTCAATTATGAACACACAGATATTAAATGGCGAATAAAGAAAACTATAACTTGAGCCTAGAGTGAGAAGTAGATGACAAACTGAGGGCGAAATAGATTAAAGGAAATATGATAATGGAGGAATTAAAGGAATAATGGTGGGGAAACCGAAGGACCCGGAAAAAACCCACGCCTGTGCCGTATTGTCCACCATAAATCTCACATGTGGTCGCCTGGGATCGAACCGGGCTGATTTGGTGAGAGTCAAGCGGTCTAACCGTTCGGCCATTGTCCGGCCTTGCTTTATATGCTGCGGCATTATATTACTAACAGAGCTGGGAGTAATGTGTTATGTTGATCAAAACTAAAAGGTCGGTTAAATACTCACCGCACCCCCTCCCTGAAAATTATGTCAATATCATGTTTTTTTTATTTAAATTCTCCAATGGTTTTACTTTTATCAAATATTTATGTTGCCTATACAAAGAGAATGTCTAATGCAATCACATAGACCCCATCTCCTAGAATATTGGACTACAACTCAAGTCTATGCTTATTCCCATATTTCTCTTAGGAATAGCAACAAGATAATTTCTGCAATGCTCTCTTCAAGAGTAAAGAAAGTTTCAGATTGAGACATACCAACTTTTTTTTTAATTTCTCATTCATTATGTTTTTCCTTTCCCCTTTAAAAATAGCAAGCTTTGGTTACAATTTAATTTGCATATTTAGGGTCAATGAGGCCGTTGGTATTTTAGGGACGGGAGAAATACGAGAAGCACGTGGGGTTTCATATTTGTAAGCCTGACTTCAGGACAACCTATCGGTCTTAGGCTACCATCTTGGTGGTATAATAGAAGCTTCTGGATGCTTAATGATTCAGGAGCCAGAGAGTTAGGGTAGTATTAAAATTAATGGGTTGCTGTGGATCGATCTCTTTAGTACAGAGATTCTTAAGAGTAAACAGGGTACTGTGCCCATCTTCCTAGTCGTGATAATATAACCTGGCTGTTCCGAATAAGCTACAGTTGAGGTTGTTTTGTTCATTATGAGCCAATATTCTTTTGTTAAACGTGTGATTGTTGACATTCTTAACTTTTAGTATATTTTAGTCTTCCCCGGTAGACTTTCAGTCAGGCATATTTACTGATGCCGCAATGGGTTACAAGATAATTCCATTTTTAAATCCGTCGACTTAAGAAGCACAGATCAGTGATAGTCAATTTAAGTGGTTACGTTTCTTTGGCCCAATTAATTTTCTATACTCACGGCATCTCCTGACCTGATATTTAATTCACTGGAAACAGTCTTTGGTTCAGAAATGCGAATTTTGATATTGCTTTGTCTTTGTTTATATTTGTTTTACATCCAGTGATTAATTTGTGGTTATAACATTTAATAATATTCTGATGATGGGAGAGATGCACTCTCCCGAAACGTAGATTTCTAATCGTCTTTTTACCTGGCTTGCTTCCCGAGAACAATTTGAGCATATTCGTCGACAGGAAAACTTCGGGTCTTATTTTAAGATAATTCCCATTTCAATTACTGGGTAAGTATTAGGCCTATCACTCTAGTAATGAGGATGTTCTCTACTCCAGATAGAACTGGTCAAAAGATAAATTGGGAAGAAAGCAATGGTGTTGGCTGTAAATAAAGTAAAACCCAAATTATTATTCACAGAATCTCACCACTACCCAGCAATAGCAGTGCAAAATCCGACATTCGAAAGAGGCATCAAGAACGAGTGAAATATTGGCTTGAGCTCCATAAAAACTCCAACTTGTGGAAGAGCGAACACGTTTTGGAAGACCGATAAAACTGCAACGAAGTCGAAAGTTGTTAAGAACGCTGAAATTTGTCCTGAATGAAGGTAGGTGATAAAGGAAAACCAAGTGTATAATTTATGGAGAACATTTCAGTGAGGACTGGATTAATATTGCATATTCAAAGCTTCGGCTCACGAAAATTGCGGCAGTGTTGAAGGGAATACCCTATTCTACAAGTGGGATCATTGCAAACAGAAGTAAATATGAACTGCAGTCCAGAATTGCATTACGCGATTAAAAATAATTACTGTGGAATAACACACTCCCATTTTAGAAATTCAGAAAATGCAGAGAGAGAGCCTTAACCTTAAATATTTATTTATTATCATTTTATTTCTAACATGGAATTAAAGGTTTCTAAAACTGACACTTAACCTTTAGTTTATTACATGTCCTTCTTTCTATTTACAATTATTCTCTAAATATCACAGCACGAGTGAAAAGCTAATAACAAATTATACTAAATTGCAAAAACTCAGGATTTATACGCTACTTGCATCAAGCTGCAATTATAAACTGTTATATACAAAAGCACTTACTGCTTAATTTAATATCTGCTAATGAATAAATTAATTCATGCAGTTATTTCAAATGACAAATTGCTAATAAGTTATAACATAATTAATAGAGCATAGGGAGAGATCAAACGGGATAAATATTTTATTTGTAATGACATCAAATAAATTCCACTCAATTAGCAACTTATGTGATCAAACCAACATAAAAGTGAGCAAGTTGCAGGAACAGACATACACTGTCTGAACATTCAATTAAGGCTGACAGTGCCAGAGGGTAAAACATGCATTATTTATTGAAAATCGGATAAAACATTAGGATTTCATTACGGAGGGGATTCGGTACGTAGGCTACCATGCTGGGCCCATTGTTCCTATGCCCCAAGGTGGGGCACCCCCGGGAGGAAGGATGAGAAGATGATGATAGAGGACGGCCGACCTAAGGAGCAACGACAGTACAGAGGGCAGGGTCCCGAAATGGTCCCGGCAGAGGAGTGGAGGCCGGCAACCAACGTACCAGAGGAGGAAGTAATATCATGCTGCCATGCACCGCCGAGACACCCGCCGACATTTCTACCCTGAAAGAGACCACCAGATGAGAGATGATGTGAAATTATAATGGAGATGAAATGGAAAGATAGGAAATTTGAGGGATGTAATTAACCTACCCAGCGTTATCCTGGCGACCCGGGTAAACCCCCGATAAAACCCATGGGTCAGGTAGGTCGACCATGGGAATCGAACCCGGGTCTCCCGAATACGGACCACAGAACGAAACCCGCTGAGCCATTCCGCTCGGTAAATCGGATATTACTTTCAATTTACCAGGTAATCAACATGTCACTAACTATATGGATATTATTACAATCTTTTGCTTTCTCTGCCTCGTTCTACGGAAGCAGAGGAAGTACTCAACAATTAGATATGAGAGTTCAACATAAATATATAAATACTTCTTGATCCATCAAAAATATATGTTTAGAAAACGGTCCTTGTGTGGGCATGATTCAAAATTGAAGATAGGTGAGATGCAGAACTTGGTACTTAAGTTCGGGCCTTCCAATTATGTGACATAAATAATATAAAAAGTCCTCTACGTTTACTTGGAACATTTTACTTTACTTTTTGCTACTACAAAATTATTCAAACCATTTTAATTAAAATAACAATTATGCTTAAGCTTTCTAATACAACTAGAATATAAATTCAGAAATTTCTGGGGATAGCTACTGAAGTACTCAAAACTGTGTTATGTTATCCAGAACTGTGTTGTATAATTAGGTAAATCTAAGAGGTCGGTACGATGTCACGTTCTCTCGTAGGTCACTCGTTCCTTCGGGCTTCGGTATGAGATCTGTTGCCTTCACCGTATTCGTCGACGTTGTGGCTTATGAGGCACTGTGATCTCAGTGCCCGCATTGACGGGTATTTTTATGGCCGCTAATTTTTATGGACTTGGTGTTGTGCTTGGAGAGGAAATTGAGGTCTCTCTCGGGGTTCTTCGTAATAAAGTTTTCTAACTATTCTGTGTAGGCGTTCTGAGTTACAAGGATGTCTGCAGGTTTTCAGTAAATTACGTGCCACTCGTGGGATGTATAGGTACTTACCCGATGTTTTAAAACATTTAACTTAATACGAGGGTAGGCTGATAAGTCCCGGGCCTAATATAGAGATGACGCCACTGGACCAGTTTGACGAACAGCATCATACAGTGTAACTCTAGACTAGCTTGTATTCATAGTTACAGGTCAATAGATTGTTTAGTTTTTGAATGACAGCATTTTAAATAAGACAAGTGTAGAGGTTCCACGAAAATGAAGGATTTGGAAAAACGAACAATGATTAAATACTTCCATTTGAAAGGTTTAACGCCTAAGGAAATAATGGACAAAAATGGACAGCACACTGAAAGAATTTGCTCTTTCATATACAGTGATTAAACGGTGAGTAGCAGGTTTAAAATGGGATGAACGAGCACTAGTGATGAGCCTCGCTCTGGACATCCTGTGGAAGTTACAACTCCAGAGGGTGTTGAAAAAATTTATCATTTAGTACTGGAAGACCGTAGATTAAAGTTGTTTGAGATAGCAGAGGCTGTAAATATATCAAAAGAACGTACAGGTAATATTTGAAGTAACGTTTTGAACTTTCACAAGGTCTGTGCAAAATGCGTGCCGCATTTGTCGACATCCGATCAAAAGTTGCAAAGAACAACTGTTTCTGTTAAGAATATAGAGCTATATGGTATAAATCCAAACGACCTTTTTAGATGGCTTATTACCGTGGATGAAACTAGGATACATCACTACACTCAAGAAAGTAAATGACAGTCAAAACAGTGGAATGAGCCAGGTGAACCAACTCCAAAAAAGGCAGTAAATTGTGTTAGCTAACAAGGTTATGGCAAGAGTTTTGTGGGATGAGCAGGGAATTATTTTTATTGACTACTAAGCAAAGTTTTGCAACGTTTGACTGATGAGGTGAAAAGAAAAGGACGCTCATTTGGCAAAGAAAAAGTCTGGTTTCTATACGACAATGCTCCGGCCCAGCCATTCCAATAGGAAAAGTGTGCGAATTTAAGTTCCAATTGCTAGACCATTCACTCTCTTCACCATATCTAGCACAAAGTGACTACCACCTGTTACTGAACCTCAAATAATTTCTTGGAGGACGAAGATTTCCCAGCAACGAGGTCTTTGATACGTTAAACATATAATTTGAGGACCATGATAAATCTTATTACAGAGATGTTAATTAAATTAGAACACCGATATGACCAATGTATTACCTTTTCTGGAGGCTATTTTTATAAAGAAATTAAAAAAAAGAAGATAACTTGTTTTTAATGTGAGGCCCGGAACTTATCAGCCGATCCTCCACATACGGGCTTACCTAAGGAGATGGAGCAGTGTTGGTCGAGAATGCGTATAGTTGAACCTCTGCTAGGGGGCAGCATGGTGAGGCGAAGACGAAGAACCTAGAACAAGACTCGCGGCTGTAGAAATAAGCAGCCGTTAAATACAGTCTCTCCTAACATGGCGTAACTTGTGCCAAGTAAGGCAAAGCGGCGGCGAAAGCTTTGTAAGCATCAACCAAACAATCGTGAGCATCCCCTTAGTTCAAACAACCATTCTAGCTGACACAGAATGCAGTTCAGCATCCGGTCATCTACTGTATGCCCACGACAAGAAGGCTAGAGGGGTATGAAGGGGAGAGGAGCTTGAACTGTTGATCTGCTCCAGCAGCGGATCTGTTTACTAGGAAATGAGTATATGAGAGTGCATATGAGTCACCCATGCTGCCACATCTTATGTTTGTTGCAGCGATAGGTATTATGTGTACAACACTTATGTTACAACACTTGTGTATTTTAAACGAGTCTTTCATTCTTGTCATTCTCGGAAGGCGAACATACACCCCGAGGAGGCAGCAAAAGCTATTCCGTTGCACATTCCTCTAGCTTGCCTTCTTGTCTTGGGCAATCAGTACCCGTGATCGAAATAAGCAGATCCAAAGTTGATTTCATAAGCTGACGTCATGAGAAATCTCGCATTAAGCTGTTCTCATGGTTCAGCAAAATCAGTGACTCGATATAGTGTACAGAATATTCAAGTGAGTCAAGAAACTGGAAATATGAATTAAATAATAAAGTTTTAAAATGTGATATGTTTACAAATTTCCTCAACCATCCACGTGAAAATATCTGTGAGTATACGTGCACGTTTGTATCCCTATCTGCGGTAAAAATAACTGAAAAATGAAAACCCAGTTCAATACTAAGCTGGTACTTAAGTGCTTCATCTTCTAAGAACACAACATTAAAATTTATACTTTCCACATTTATAGCTAATTCTCATTAATCCAGATAAACTTTCAATTCATATTTTCATATTGGGTTATACAACACATCAAAGTAACACGTAGCAATATTCTTAAATAGCAAGTGATGAATCTGAAGTAAAGGGAAATGAAGATTTTGCCGTTTAGAAAAATGTATGTATTTGGAAATCCAAACAAAAAACTATAAATATCTCATAAATCGTTAGCATAATAAATGTGTTTAAAAGATCTATATTTTGGTGTAGTATTTTGTGTTTTCTTAACGTTTACAGCTGTGCAAACGTCATTAGGACTAGACTTCTTAGGGTCTTCTAAGACAATGTAAGATAATCACACCAACATCTTCCTAAGGGCTCAGGGTTTTTTTTCTTTCTTTTTTTTTTAGGTGGCTCAGGAGTCTCAAAAGAAGCATTTTCTGAATCATCAATATCGAAATGTTTAATGTATGTGAAAAGAAAAGCAAAAATAATAACCTAACAAAAATATTTTGGGAAAGAAGATTATGCTCTTTGTGGATTCCAAGTATCCAGGAATTAGACCAAATGTTACGTTTTGCTACAAGATTTGTTTTTGCTTTGTTTCTGATATCGGATGGATGTGGAGTTCCGTGTAGTTTCACTAAGTAGATATGCTAGCTTGAACACGTTAGAATCACGAATCTCAACTCGAACGGTCCAATACGAGGCGTCTGCAAACCGCAGCAACGAATCTGCAATTGAGCGCCTGCTCTATGTTTTATCCGGATAATGTGGACCGATGCCTAGCTCAAGACCAGGGCTTATTTCTCTCTTATATAGGGTGCCGCAAAATAAAGCTCCAAGGCTCAGTATTTCTATGTGATAATTCTTCTAAACCAATAAGGTTGGAAACAACCACCAACTTAGGAACAATGACAAGTTAATAAATTGGTATACCCTTTACTTACAACATTTGAAGTAGCCCTTCAGGAATTACATAACTGATTCATAATCTTAGATATTTTTGGATAGGGATAAATGTAAAAATGTTATGATTTCAATTTTGAGAGATGCCAAACTTAAATACAAGGTTTAGCTTACTTCAACTTTTTGTGTATAATTCGTTAAAAAGTTTTTGTGACCAAGAGATCCGATTAAATTTAAGAATTAACTTTTGAGTTGAAAGCAATAGTCCAACTACACCACACAAGTTAGAGAAAGCCCCCCCTCCCCCACCCAAAAAAATAAAGCTCATATCACACATGCCTGATTAAACATGTTTGTCATTTATCATCTCTTCCCTCCATCTGGAAAATGTTATTGCACGTTGGTTCTTGTAGAATTACACATTAAGAGGACATTTCTTATGTTAATGGCTTAAAACCTGCAGGTCGGTGCCTGCCTCGGTAGCGTAGATTGTAGCATGTCTGCCGCACGTTCAACAGGTCGCGAGTTCGAATCTCGGTTAGGGTGAATTACCTGGATAAAATTATTTTCCGGTATTTGCCGCTTTTACTACATACGACACCGCAGGCGATGATACATGATGATACATGAGATGAAGATGGAGCACCGGTGGAATGAGATGGCGGGGGAAACCGGAGATCCCGGAGGAAACCCACCCCAGCGCCATGTTGTCCACCACAAATCCCACTTTGCGATCGCCTGGGATCAAACCGGTGCCGCCTAGGTGAGAGACAAACTCAAAACCACTCAGCCACGGCGCGGCCATATATACATATATGCAACGTTATCTAAATACATACTATATATATTTGGGTGGATCGAAAAGCGTCGCACTTTTTTTTCTGCCATGGTATTGCAACTGGAGTGATGAAATTTCACACAGTTGTAGTTTGAAGCGTGAACTATGATTTAAAAATGGCGCACATGGTACTGTCGTCCATAATTGAAGGGCAGCGAATTATGGTTCTATTTTTATGGACCAAAGGGCATAAACCGAACGAAATTTAAGGGAAATGTGTGACGTGTATGGGAAGGATGCTTTGGACCGTAGCAATGTCACCAGGTGGTGTGCATTCTTCCAAGCGGACCGTGTGAACTGATTCTCCACGTTCCGTGCGGCCTGTAGCGGCCGGTACTCGCCAGAACATCAGAGCCATTGAAGCGGCAATTTTGAACGACCGGTGAGTGCAACTGAGAACCTTATCACAACAGTTCAATATTTCCAACGGTGCTGTATAGGTTATTGTACACGACACGCTGAAATTTCCGTTTCCGGCCGCCCAGAACGTGGCGAATCAGTCAAGTTCACACGGCCCGCTTGTAAGAATGCACACTACCTGGAGATATTGCTACGGTCCAAAGCATGCTCCGCAAACACGCCACACATTTCCCTGTATATTTCGTTCGGTTTATGCCCTTTGACCCATAAAATCGAACTATACTTCGCTGCTCTTCAAGTGGGACGACAGTAGCGTGTGCGCCATCTTTTTTGCATAGTTCACGCTTCTCTCGCTAGAGCTGCGTGTGAATAAAGATAAACCCTCTGTAGAGAAAGCTTCAACCACATCTTTTTGAAATTTCAACATTCCAGTGGCAATGCCATGGCAGAAAAAAAAAATATGTTGTGCGATACTTTTCGGTCCACCCCCGTATATTATATTTATATGTATATATTATTTATATATAATATTATCTAAATACATATGTGCTTGCAGCTCAGTCACTGATGTTGAAATAATTCACGTTTACCACCATTATCATCATATCATTATCGTCGCTCTTCTTGTTGGTGACCCTGCCAGAACCTGTTCGAGATATTTCCCAAGTTTTCCTCTGTCATTATAATAAGCAGCAAATACAAGGGACTTTGGTCAACTTAAGCAGGAAATTTTCCATCAAAAATGTATTCCTGGTTGTCATTTCATTTCGTATATGATGATAATGGTTACCACCTATGTTGCTACGTTTAGTTACAGACTGTAAAAGAACAATTCTATGCTTACTGACTATATATTCCTACACCTGATTGCAAGAACATAAAAGCATACCGAAAATGATTGACCAGTTAAGGACGTTGGAAGGATGTCGATTCCAAAGCCTTTCTGTGCTTGTAACCCACATATCCTATAAGGATCACAATAATACTTTTGGAACGGTTTAAGAGAACACTCGAAGGGCTGCGTTAGCGCAGTTTCAGGTCCTCTTCGCAACTTTAGTATAGGACCTCTAATTGTTACTTTCTGTAATACTTTATAACTAGTTAGGGAAGTATATTTTACTCAACAATTCGATACTGAGATTTTGCCAGAAATACAGGTACTTGGAGCCCCTGAATACTAATAAAAAACCAATATTTTTAGATAAGAGTTTTGAGTGTTGCAACGCTTCCTTCGGTCACTCATTAATTTGCAGCAAACTGAAAGGAATTTGTAACTTATGTCAAGTGTTTTTGTTGTATGTGGGTGATAGTGTAATATGTTAGAAATGACTTACTTCTTCGTAGGTTGTTTCCTCTACTGGTCAGCTGCTATCATTTGGGTAAAACATGATGCGGTTATGAAGATCTAACAGCAATGTGACGAGAGACAATACAAGAAAATCGAAAGCTTCAAGTACATGTAATGCATAAATATGTAAACTCGACTTTAGGAAAGAATGTTCAAATCCGTTGAATTTCTTTGTTAGACTGACGCTCTGTCCCTCCGTTCTACCTGTAGTTATTTCTTTGTAAGGGTGAGTACGACGATCTCCCTAAGCTTTCATACCATTATGTCCTGTTAGAATCCTCCTTTTAAAAATATGGTATGGTGTATTCTTTGTAACCAGTGGAAACATTCGTCGATGGAACATTTTTCAACTCATATGTTACTATATACTACACTTACATCCGTATTACATTCATATATATAAATCCTCTCATTTTTATAGTTATTATTTACATTACATTAATAAATTTTCTGATGTACTTACAAATAATGCCAGAGTATGTGCATGTGTGTGTATGTGTGTGTGTGAATTTCCATGAATGTTTTTACAACCCAGGCCAGCTTTGAATGAAATATCATATAATACTTTTATATTTTAGAAAATAACCAACATTACGATTAAAGTTCATATAGTTAATATGTTTATTGTGAAATAAAACGTATATCTTGAATTTTCTGGGAACCTTCTCTGACGTTCCTAGGAAGTTTCTAAGAAGCTTTATTTTGGTTAACTGGCAAAGAGTAAGAGATAGAATAAAGCTTACTCAACAAAGTAGATCCTGTAAGGCGGTGTTTCTTAAAGGGTGGTCCTCGGACTCCCTGGAGTCCGCAAGGGGATGTCAGGGGGTCCACGTAGGGTCCCATAAGTCAAGTTGTAATGTTCAATTAAAACTAGATAAAACGTAGAATTGTATTTACTGAGTCACTTATCTGCTGGGTGCCGAACCATACATTTTTTTTTTTTTTTTTTTTTTGCATCTATGTCGTAACGATGTATGGCAGCTGAGAGGTGCAGACAACGTAACATTTGGGAGCATGTAGTGCTTGAAATAGTCAAATGGTGGATTCAAACCATTACAAATAAATTTTTATATGCATAAAAATTGTTTCTTTACATGGAAAAAGATAATTTTATAACATGTTATGCCTAATATTAATCCTTGGGTAATCCAAAGAGTGTGGTATTTAAAATTGTTACCGATGTATGGCTCAAGTTAAAAACCTAGCTAAGCAAAATTGTATAAAATTTATTTCAACATGAAAACCAAAAAATAAATTTAATAAATACAATTTAAAATATATTATTTAAAACATTTTACACACAAGCTTATTTTATATAGTTTAACTTTATTTTTAATGTATTATTAATTAAATTTAAAACTAAATATACAAGAAAATGTCTTAAATTATACATACAGTAATTATTTAAATTATGACATTCAATCAAAAGTCGACTCGTTCATATAAACAGAGTTGCCAAAATATGGGGGTCCACGAATAAGCTGTTAGATGGTAAGGGGGTCCTTGAGGCAGCAGAGTTTGAGAAACACTGCCGTAAGACACACAATGTGTATAAATGCACTTTTTGGGGGAGAAAATCATTATTTTCTGTTGATTTTGGTTTTTGAATAATGACTCCTTTCTCAGAGGGTTTCTTTTTTATCTCCTGGCTATGCCAAGAGATCAATATCAAAGCCAGATTCTGAAAATACTTTTTAAAAGATTTTACGCACATTCACTCCGTTTATATCGTTGGACGATATTCATTTCGGACGATGAATGAATGAAATACGTGAAATAAGCTCAAATGAGCTCAGGATCCATAGAGCTTAGAGTTGCCTAAAATTTATCTCTGAGGAAAAAAAAAAAAAAAAAGGAACAAAGGAACCATTATCCAGATAACTCGCCCTGAACGAGATTCAAAGTCCGGACCTCTTCAACATGAGGCAAATACGCTGCCATCTACGCTAGGGAGGTGGGATTTAAAATATTTTGGTATCGCTTAAACCTTTGAATTGCAATATTTTGTTCCACCTATAAGAAGGTATAGCTTGTTGCTACCTCTCGTACCTTATAAAGGCAGAAAGTTACTGGTGAATCATTGTTACATTTAATTTACTAGATGAATAATTTTATATAGATCTAGCACATCATCGCTTTATACTTAAATAGCTAAGCATCTGATAGCAGCAATATGGAGGCAAGCTTATTTATCTTCAGGTATTTTTCCACAGAGGCAAACTGCTGCCACTATCAGAACCACCTGGTGGTACGTAGAAGTTTGCAGGCACAAGTTCTCCATACTTCACCTCGCCCCTGTTCTATTACCTCAACTCAATTTGCATAGACTTAACCTACCCCAAACAGATGACAGACCTTGTCAACTCCAGACAAAGTTTTCAACGTCGCCATTATCCTAGCATGGATGGGGAAAACGGCGTGTTCCATACCAGAGGATCATTACACAGTTACGATGCCGGCTGCTGAGATCAGCTTTTTAAAATAAGGGATTTCATCATTACTACCAAATAAAAGAAGTCTGGTGGGCTACATAAAGCTAAAGAAATAGTAGAGCTTTTAAGTGCCGGATCACTATATTTTGGCTTTGAAATTGCATGCTCTTTACCTAGTGCAGGGTAAGGGGAAAGGTTGCAACAATTTCAAAACGACCATTGCTCAGGAAGTATTTGTGATACTAAAACATCTATTTTTTGTTTAATTCATCGATTCATAAATTTTTTTCTGAACTCAGAATATTTCTATGTGTGCTCCACTGGTTATTCTGCAAACATCAAGCCGATAGTCGATTTCGACCCAACAGCGCTGAATCATCTCAGGCGTGATTGTTGCAACAGCATCGGTGATCCTGTACCTTAAATGTTGCAGATATTTTGACGTATCCTCATAACAAAAGTCTAAAAGTGTCAAGTCAGGGCTTCTAGGAGATCACTGTTTCGTCACACGTTCTAGAGCGCCCGGTGGACTTGTGCACGTCAAGGCAGCCAATTTACTGTAACTGTTCATACCACTATCTAATGTTATTAGCATGAGAGGAATCACCATCATAAACTCATCGGAAAGTGCGCTTAACAGTTATAGATGATTTAAATTCCTCTAACCACAACATGCACTGCATTAAAGCTGAACTGTCGTCATTGCATTCGAACTCTCTACTAAAATTTAAAAGAGGGACTTGATCTAAAATTTCCTACCCAACTACGATTTTATCTCTAAGATGTTCTTGTCCACAAAATGTCATTAGTTTACGGAGAACTTTAAATAGTAGATTAATATAACTTCATGGAACATCCAAACAGCCCTTTGTAAGTTTTACTCCGTTTATGCAAACACAACCTCGTCGTCTGCAAAAAGGAGCGTGTCTAAAGCAGCCTTGTTAAGCCTTGCCAAACTTTCGCTACGTTATTTATACAAATATTAAACATCACAGGTGATGAAGGACATCCTTGTCTTACTCCTGGTGAAATATGCATTACTGTTGAGCCAGTTAATGCACTGCATTATTATACAGGGTGGCGCACGAAATGTTGATATAACTCTTAATAACCAAAGCGTGTCAATATTATATTTTTACATTAATCATCAGAATGTGTATGCTCAGTGGGCGTGCACTACATGTTCAATATGTCCACCTTGTTGACGTACCACCTCTTCGAGATGAACTGTGACGTTTCCAATCATTCTACGACACATGTCTTCTGTTATTCCCTAGAAAAAGGTTGTGATAGCCGCTCACAGTGGCATTAGAGTGCGTGGTTTGTTGTATCCCCATAAGTAATAATCACAGGGATAAATATCCGGGCTGTGTGGCGGCCATATTGAACCGCCCTGAAAACGTTCAGGATATCGATGGGACATCACACGAAGCCCGAAATGTTGGTGCAGAAGATCCAGAATAAAGTTTGCTGTATGTAGACGAGCTCCATCTTGCATAATCCATTGAGTCTCCATTGGTAACCCTGTTGCATAAAGTCCCGGAAGAAAATTGCTCTGCAACATGTCCAAGTAGCATGCACTGTTAACTGTGCCGTTGTAAAAGATTGGCCCAATGATTCCATGGCGGATATTGCACCCCATACACTAACTTTTTCTCCGTAATTTTCAATCTCGTACAACAGGAGGTTTCATGCCCAAAATCCGATATTCTCCCTATTGACGCTACCGTTCAAATGAACCTAAACCTTATCAGAATACCATGTTTCATTAATCACAGCATCATCATTTGAAAGAGCCGAAGTCGCAAACTGTAACCACCGTACCTTGTCATGCTCCGTCAGTTTGTGCAACACTGTCATTTTGTATGTGAATAATTTCATGTCAGCATGAAGAATTCTTTGAAGCGAACGACGTGAGATGCCCATTTCGGCCGAAGCTCGTCTCGTGGATTTCCTGGGACTTCGCGTCAAAGCTACTCTCACAGCCTCGATATTCTCTGGAGTACGGATTGTGTAGACACGAGGTCGCTTTTGCTCTAAAATATGGCCGTCAGTTTCAAATTATATGGTTAGTCTATACCCTGTCTGTCTGCAAGGGGCCCACCTCGTACGAAAATGAACACGAAAACATTGTTACCTCTTTGCTACGCTCTTCGTTTCCACGTAAAACGACACAGTTTTCACTTTTTGTTCTAGTGTCAACCGGCCTTTGTCCGCCATTTTACTAAACTGAAGCGTTGGAATCACGCATGCGCAATATTGGCAATCTGTTGAACCATGCACGAACTGTGGCTAATTGTCACATCATTGCAGCGTTGCCAATCCGCAATTAACATATTTATTACAACATTTCAATGTATGACATTTCGTGCAGCACCCTGTATATATCAACTTTTGACAGCTCTAATTAAATACTCAGGCACACCATATCTCTTCATTATATCCCATAATTTTGATCGAATGACTGTCAGAAGCCTTCTCATAGTCTATTAAAGCCATAAATATAAAATATAGCATTTGCGATATTTTTCAACATTCTGGCTCAATGAAAAGATGTTATCTACGCAGGATCTGTCTGGTCTAAAGCCAATCTGTTCTTTTGCAATATTTTTTTTGATATTGGCCCTAATGGTTTGGTATATATTTTATATCCGCATTTTAAAGGTCTAATGCCTCTATAATTATTGCAGGCATTAGGGTTTCCTTTTTTAAATACTGGAATTACCACTTCACTTTGCCAGCATTCTGGAACGTGTCCTATTCTAAAACAGAGATTAATAAAATTACAAAGACAGAGTTTTAAGTTCTGAGATGCGTATCTGAAAAGTCCTACGTTACCATTATCTTCACCTGGGGCTTTTCTATTCTTCATGAACTTAAATGCCTTTTCCAATTCTTCATATATTATAAGATCTATATTTCCATCTACAATAGCTGTTACTATTTTCTTCTACCCCGTGCAATAGATCCTGAAAATAATCCAACTATAACTTTGCAGAGATATTTAACTGCAGCGTAGCTTTTTCCTTCTTATTCAATTTCTTTACCAATTTATGTCCCTTATTTGCTTTCCATGAACATCATACTCGTACTCTAAATTACTCAGCATCATTTGCCCACTTTGTTTTCTTATCCTTCTAGATTTTCTCTTAACCAGGGTAGTATGCCTTTTGTACCCAATGTGATCCTACAATTTCTTTGTACTGAGATATTTCAAATATGCTTCTTTCTTTCTGTGATTCATGTGCAACACACCTCTTACCTATCTACGCAGTAGAGAACGGGAAAACAACAACGCACCCGGTGAAGCTCAGGCTAATGCGGTTTAACTCTATCATTGTACAAGACATGGAGACATAACGCAGTTGGTGATATATCAAAGTCCTGTCAAAACTCGGAAATTGCAGCCTATGCATGCAAAACAGCGTACACACGTCTCGGCTGCCTTTGATGTTACCTCTACCCACCGCACATCGATTGTATCGATTCTAACGCCAGATTATATTTCAAAATATAGGAACAAAGTAAAGGCGTGATCCGCATACTCCCTCAACTCTTTATTCTAGTTAGGGAGGGGCAAAACCGCACGTTTTATCTCCGTTTTGCTTGTAGCTATAGGAGAATCGCCAACGCTCTTCTTGTTGGAGTCTGCAGTCAGGAAATTTACAAAGGGTGGTTATAAATAGCCAATTCTTTTTTGCCTCCTTTTATGTTGGCAATAAGAAACCCATCAGAAATAATATTTAAACAAAAAAGGCTTCGAGATATAACTGCGTTTTTTCTAGAACAGGTCTGTACTCGGCAGTGGTTCATTACATTAATATATCTAGTAATATCTCAGCTTTCAATAAAGATATTATTTAACTTTGCCATCATTTAACTTTCTGCACTTAACATACGAGGGTGGGCTGGTCAGTCCTTGGCCTCACATAGAGCTATTTGTTAGTTGTAGTTGTTAATATCCGTCTTCCAAAGTTATTGTCATATCGGACGATGAATGAAGTGCGTTAAAAGATGCTCAAATGAGCCCAGGGTCCATATAGCTTAAAGTTGCCCGACATTCGTCTATCAGGAAAACGCCTGAAAAAGCCTAATCCAGATAATTTACTCTGACCGAGATTCAAACTCGGGACCTCTTGAACGTGAGGCCGACACACTACCGAGTTGGGCACACATAGAACTGCCGCCACTGGGTCAGTTACAGGTCAATAACTTTCATTTTAAACAAGAAAAGTGTAGAGGTTTCAGAAAATGGAGTATTTAGAAAAACGAGCAGTGACTAAATACTTCCATTTTAAAGGCTTAACGCCTAAACAAATCATGGAGGAAATGGACAGTACACTGAAAGACTCTGTCCCTCCATTTACAATGATTAAAAGGTGGGTTGCAGAGTTTAAGTTGTTAGAGATAGCAGGAGCCGTAAACATATCAAAAGAGCGTGCAGGTAATATTTTAAGTAATGTTTCGGGCTCCCGGCCGTGGAGGTGGGGATTTTTCTCCGACCAGGATAATATCCCAACTTCCCCAGAGTCTTGAATTAGGAATGAGAGTGCGAATGTTTGCGTGATCTAATGATTAAACCCCAACGAATACGAGTTAACACCTTCGATATGTTCCAAAGGAGAACGGACACCGATATGACTATTTGAATCTAAAGCCGGGTATAAATGGAGGTAATATAAAAACATGTTTTGGGCTTTCACAAGGTCTCTGCAAGATGAGTGCCGCGCTTGTTGACTTCCAATCAAAAGTTTCAAAGAAAAAACGTTTTTGTTAAGTATTTGGAGCTCTACCGTAAAAATCCCAATAAATTTTTGAAACGGTTTATTACCATGGTTGAAACATGGATACATCACTACACCCCAGAACGTAAATCACAATCAAAATAGTGGATTGCGCCAGGTAAACCAATTCCAAATAAGGCAAGGTCAATTTTGCCATTTAACAAGGTTATGGCGAGTGTTTTGTGGGATGTACATGGAATTATTTGTACTGATTACTTGGAAAAGTGTAAAGCTATCACCGGTGACCACTACGCACGATTACTACAACATTTGAGTGATCAGGTGAAAAGAAAAAATATCTCATTTGACAAAGAAATAATCTTGTTTCTTCATAAAAATGTTTTGGTCCATCATTCAGTTATTTCAATGGGAAAAATGTGCGAATTAAAGTTCGAATTGCTTGAATATCCAGCCTGCTCGCCAGATCTAGCACCCAGTGATCGAGCGCTGTTAGGCTGAAATCGACTACCGGCTTGATGTTTGCAAAGCAATCAAAGGAACGCACATAGAAATATTGTAAGATAAGGAAGAACAACTTCTTTAGTTGACGAATAGTACAAAAAGTACTCCTTTTAATATCCTCAATACTTCTTTTTTTTTTAAAACTGCTGCAACCTTTTTCGATGACCTGCAAATAGAAAGTTTGCTGTTCGTCCCATTTTTCGTTTTGTGTCATGCTATTCATGGATACACACGTGGAACTTTTCTTAAAAAAAAAAAAATAGTTTATTTTATTTGGAATCTAAAAAAATTCGGTAAAATATCGGTGTCGAATTTATATTTTGTTCCACCTATGTGCATGATACAAAACGTAATAAAACTCGAAGGAGCTGCACTTGGACTGAAAGCGCACACTTATCCTTAAGGGATTTTGTTTTTTGTTACTCAGCTTATCTCGGTTAACGCGTGTTCCTCCCTCTTCTATAAAAACCAATATCCTTTCAGCACTTCCCATTCCTCAACAGAACAGCAATCTTGTTTTATGGTAATCAAATATCCGCTAAGGTAAACTGATCTTGGCAAATACGTAAGAGAACGGATCACTGGAGACATTTCCTTATTCGTCAGACTGGCGGCATGCTGGAAAACGAATAACCATTTATGGAGCACTGTTCTTTGCCTTTATGTAATGCAATCCGCAGGTAAGTTTTAAAAAAAACTGAAATAATAATTATTATTTTGGTTCAATTGCTACTTCAGTTTATTATGTTACAGTATTACTTTACGTATTATATTTTATTAGCAGGGTCATACATCGGGTATAATGGAGCTTGCGTTAACTGTATTCTGTAGCGCACTGGTGGTGAATGACACACACAAGGTCAAGTTTATTAGCTCTGACACATGCCTTCGAGCTTTGAACACTGTGGTTTATTCCTTGAGCATCTAGAAAAAGGAAACCTATTGAAGAAATTTATTGTGTGTCAGGCTACTAGCAATTCACTGAAAAACTACCGAAAAAATTCGCGTATTTTAGAGCACAATAAATACGTAAAAAACGGATCATGATGACAGGTGCATAGACTACTTCCAGAAAAATGTCCTAGTAGTTATTGCATTTCCAAGAAGAGAAACTCTTAAATGTCTGCTTCATAAACTTAGACAACGAAATTCCTAATTGTTAATTCTAAGAAGCGAAAAATGAATGGTGTGAAGAGGAACAAACTAATAAAATTTTTGCATTATTCGAAAGATCTTCGAAGACGTTTTTGAGATATGGTGCTCAGTAGTGGATTTTTAAGATATACATAGAGCTGTTCAACTATTGCATGAATATTACATTTTCGTAGATGAAACTATATTTATTATTTAGATTGTATAGTACATAATTTCGAATTAAAATGAAATAAATTATAAATTATACAATAACTTGAATCATTTGTTTAATTTAAATTCCTATTGTCACTTACAAACTGGTTATTAGTCTTGCAGTGAATATTACCACCTAATCAGTAAGTAACGTGGCAGTTTTAGAACGGAAACCCCAGAAATACGTGCGAACTACGCATATGCGCAATCCGCGGCCCAGCAATAGATGAACACACAGTACCTTACGCATTTATTATACAATTTCAGCTTCAAATTTGCCGTCTTTCAATACACTTATTCACCTATCCCTGGTTTAATGTTGCACATGCTGGTACCTTGTTTGTGTTACATAGCCAGTATGGCTCCCTGGCTTTCAGAACTACTCTTCAACATTAACCTCTTTTTGAAAACTTCCTGTACACTTCATTTTATTTCCCCTACTCCCCCCTTTTCTTCTGCTTGACTTTCATCGTCCACTTTCCTTTTACTTTTATTAAGAAATCCCTCAACCCATTATTTCTCTCTTCTTCCTTACTCCTTAATATTTTCAATGCAACTAAACTTCCCTCTATATTGTTTGACTTTCTTTCGCAGACTTTTTTTAAGTGTAACAGCTTCGTTTAAACACTGTGCTTTCTCCTCTCCGTTGTGTTAAACATTCGCACACTTTAAATAACGTTTTACAGCTTCCTCGCTCTTACGCCATCTTTATCATTTCTCCTTAGTTACCGAAAGTTAAAAAGTATAACATTTTAAAAGTTTGAATACTTCATGAAAACCAAGATAACCAAAAAATAGTAACATTTAAGATCAAAATATCTATAATGGTATTAGAAGTAACTTGTTCATGCAGAGATGCGCAAATCATTAAACTCGAAAAGAATAAAGGAATGTTTTGGTTATTTACTTCCCAAGTTTACGCTTATAGTTTTCATCCTGTCTCAACGAGTGGGAGTTCTCAATACACTGGTCCACAGAGCTTTGTCTATCTCTTATCCCAGCCACTTAAAACAGGAATTACAGCACCGGAGACTCACTTTCCGTCAAAACGGCTATTCCGAATATGACGCTGAAGCCTCGATCACCAGAGCTAAGATAGGGAAACCTGTAATACAGCAAGCGTCAGATAAGCCTACCGCTACAGCCTTCGTTTACCGATAATCTATCCCGCAGAATCAGCAGAATTCTCGCCAAATACATCAGGACCATCCACAAGCCACCTCCGAAAATTAAACAGCTGTTGAGACCAGTGAAAGACAAACTGGACTTCCAAGTTCTGGGAGTGTACCGCATTCCCTGTGAATGTGTAACACAGTATATAGGACAAACCGGAAGGACCATCGCTACCAGAATAAAGGAACATGAACGGAACATTCGTTTAATGCTACCTGAGAAGTCTGGGTTGGCAGAGCATTGTTTTGATAACGACCATAGAGCCAATTTTTGGGTACGACCATCTTGGCAAAATGCAACAGTTACTGGGAGCGGAGAATTAAGGAGGCTTTGGCGATTTCCTCTGAAAGGAGCACGCTTAACCGCGGTGCTGGATTTCAGTTCAGCTCCTCTTGGAAACCGGCCTTAAAAAGGAAATCCGTCGAATTAAGAAGCAAAGATCAATACAGCTTGATAATGAAGTTAAGTAGTTACGTTTTTTGACACAATTTTCTATACTCACGCCATCTCCTGACCTGGCATTTAATTTACTGAGAACAGTATTTTGTTCAGTAATGTGTTTTGTCTTTGTTTATAATTGTGTTATATCCAATATTTCATTTGTGATTATAACATTTTATAAATATCCTGATGATGGAAAAAATGCACACTTCCGAAACGTTGATATTTAGTCATCTTTTCTCCTGGCTGGCTGCGCGAGAAGAAAGTCAGTCCCTCTATATTGTTTCAGTTTTTTTTTCGCAGAACTTTTTTCAACTGTAACAGCCTCTTTTAAACACTGTTCCTTCTCCTGTCCGTTTTGTTAAGCCTTCACACATATTTAGATAATGTTTTACATCTTCCTCGCCGTTACAAAATTGGCATCCTTTCTTTATCATTTCCTCTTAGTTACAGAAAGTTAAAAAGTTTAATACAGAGTGACGCATAAAATGGCATACATTGAAATTGTGTAATAAATGAGTTAATTGCGTATTGGCAACGCTGGAATGATGTGACAATTGGCCATAGTTCGTGCATGGTTCTACAGATTGTCAATATCACGCATGCGTGATTCCACCGCTTCATTTTAGTAAAATGGCGGACAAAGGCCGGTTGACGCTAGAACAAAAAGTGAAAACTGTGTTGTTTTACGCGGAAACGAAGAGCGTAGCAGAGACGTAACGACGTTTTCGTGTTCATTTTCGTACGAGATGGGCTCCCTGCAGACAGACAGTGTATAGACTAACCACATAATTTGAAACTGACGGCCATATTAGAGCAAAAGCGACCTCGTGTCAACACAATCCGTCCTCCAGAGAATATCGAAGCTGTAAGAGTGGCTTTGACACGAAGTCTCAGGAAATCCACGAGACGAGTTTCTGCCGGAATGGGCATATCACGTCGTTCGCTTCAAAGAATACTTCATGCTGACGTGAAATTATTCCCATACAAAATGACAGTGTTGCACAAACTGACGGAACATGACAAGGTACGGCGATTACAGTTTGTTACTTCGGCTCTTGCAAATGATGATGTCGTGATTCATAACACATGGTATTCAGATAAGGTTTACGTTCATTTGAACGGTAGGGTCACTAGGCAGAATATCAGATTTTGGGCACGAAACTCCAGTTGTACACGAGATTGAAAATTACGAACAAAAGGTTAGTGTATGAGGTGCCATATCCAGCCATGGATAATTGGGCCAATCTTTTTCAACGGCAGAGTCAACAGTGCGCGCTACTTGGACATGTTGCAGAACAATTTTCTTCCGCAACTTTATGAAACAGGGTTGCCAATAGAGACTCAATATTTTATGCAGGATGGAGCTCGTCCACATACAGAAAATGTTATTCTGGATTTCTTGCACCAACATTTCGGGCTCCGTGTGATGTCTCATCGATATCCTGAACGTTTTCAGAGCGGTACAATATGGCCGCCACACAGCCCAGATATTAATCCCTGTGATTATTTCTTATGGGGATACAACAAACCACGCACTCTAATACAACTGTGAGAGGTTATCACAACCTTTTTCCAGGGAATAACAGAAGACATGTGTCGTAGAGTGGTCGGAAACGACAGAGTTCGTCTCGAAGAGGAGGTACGTCAACAAGGTGGACGTATTCAATATGTACTGCACTCTCACTGAACATACACATTCTGACGATTAATGTAAAAAAGAAAATATTGACTGCTTTCGTTATTAAATGTTATATAAACAATTTTCAATGTATGACATTTTGTGTGCCAGCCTGTATTTTAAAAGTTTGAAGACTTCATGAAAGCCAACAAAACTAAAAGAAGTAACATTTAAGATCAAAATATCTATCATGGTATTAAAAGTAAGTTGTTCATACAGAGATGTGCCAATCATTAAACTGAAAAATGAATGTTTTGGTTTTTTACCTCCCAAATAATGTATCCAACATACATCATGGCTGAGAATTTTTCAAGAATCTGAATTAAATGATTACATTAAAAATTGGGAAACGACTAGTCAGCTTTAGTGAAATAAATTTGCCAAAAATGGAACTTGGATGCCCGCTTTCATTAACCCTAATGTAATACGTGAGAGTCCAACATCATATTTGGAAGTTGAGTACTAACCACCGATAAACACTTCGCGCCCATAAAACTGAAATTTCTACAAATGGTATGATTTTTAGTTTTACAGCAGTTGGAAACAAAATTTATTTAATCCCCCATTATTATTGCAGACATGCTTATAGCACTTTCGGGGCATGCAGCCATCTCGCTCTCAGGTATTAATTGCCCTGGTCAGCGCTACCAAATATGACTCATCGATCTCCAGTTCGTAGAGGCTAGCGCAGTTCTATTATTTATCACTTAAAATAATATACAATATACATACGTTAAGTGCTTTGCAAAAACTGGGAAATTACATTTACCGCAGTTACATCGCAATACACCCACACAGTCAAACAATTGGAGTATATATTGTCATTCATTTAACCTTGGAAAATATACCTACAAAATATAAACACTTAATTATTATAGCTAAAACATTTTTATAGGATAAAGCTAGTAAGAGTTTTTAACTGTTTGGTGTATTTCGGGATAAGTACCTTGGATAGTTACAAAGACGCACTGTTTATCTGATAATTCTTTTATGACAGCAATATCTCCCGCTTTTGGAGATTTCTAAAAACCGTAACTTTAAGCTAATGGATTTATTATCGACTGAGTTCAATTGCTTTTAGCTACTCCAGCGTTTATCCAATTGATTTTCTGCAACACCATTTTGCCTGTTAATGACTACTTACTCTCAGGGGAAACTGCAATTTGTACTTTTTATTTTCTAGGTTGACTTCAATAAATGAAAATTATTCATTAGAGTTATTTATCTATGTCTCTATCATTTATTTCTTCACAATCACTAATTCTAATATCAGCGACAATCGATAGAACCCATTTGGTCTTACATATGACCATGGGTTTAGCTACTTGAACTCTGTCACACTGTATTACTACTGAAATAAATGTGATCGTGACTTCAGCTTGGAAGACTGTTGCATAATTAAATCGTTACATGTCTGCATAATGATGCTTCCTCTACTGTTAAAGCCGCACTATTTCTGGCTCGCTTTGAAGATATAACAGGCGGCAAAGAAAATAAAAATCGATAAAAACAAAAAGGAAGGCGAGGAAGCGGGACTAACTGACGCTATTAAAATGTCATGCTATTACAGTGTTTTTAAAAGCCTACAAGACGGTGTTTCTTAATGTATGTGGGAGTCTGCTGACAAGAACCTGCTTTTTGCTCCAAAGCATCATCAATCTGCGTCAAGTTCCAAGCTATGACCTAAGCAGAAGCCAAAGGAAATCGATTGTTAAAAACCTCTCTTAACTGACCTTTCACTCAAGTGTGAAACAAGCTTAACAATCTCGACTTCCCACAAAAAACATTGTGAGATTGTTACAGTTTCCGTTCTACAAAACATTGTTTACTAATTAGCAAATATTTAAGAGGTGTTTCAGCAGGAGTGGCGGCAGCAGTGGGGTGCTACTGAATGGGCATTTGTCCCTATGCTTAAGAAAAATACTATACCGTAATCAAAATACGAGGTGGTGTCGTAAAGTTTTAAGTATCACACGGTAGTTTTTATGCTAGAGTGATGAAAATTTTTCTCTGTCATAGTTGATCCCTCGGGACATAATGTTGGTAGTTTCAGTAATCTGAGTCTTTTTTTTTTTTTTTTTTTTTTTTTTTTTTTTTTTTTACAGTGAGTTCCCGAAGTGACTGAGGTGTAAGATGGATAAAATTGACGCTCCTAGTGTGATCAAGTTCCTGTATTTGAAGGGCAACACTGCCGGAGAAATTCATGATGAGATGAAGACTGTTTATGTAAAGGATTGCCCATCGTGTGACCTATTGTGAGGTGGAAAAGGAATTTTCAGACTGGTCACATTTCCCTGGCAGATGCGCCAAGAGCTGGTAGACCGCCAATGACAGACGATGCTGTCACAGTGAAGAAAGTGGAGTGTTTAATACTGGAAGACAGACGAACAACCATCCAAATGATCATGAATGGGACACATCTTAGTTATGGTAGTGTGTGGAAAATTACTCATGACGAAGTGCATGTATCTAAGGGGTCTGCACGGTGAGTTCCACGTTTGCTAAACCCTTTCCAAAAGCTAACACGGCGTGACCTTTCAAGACAGATGCTGATGCTGTTGAACCAGGATGAAGATGACTTTTTTTGATCGTCTGGTAACCATGGATGGATCCTGGATCTATCAGTATGATCCAAAGAAAAAAGCCAAGAGCAGTGAATGGAAACATGCCGACTCCCCCCTTCCCAAAAGGGCAAAGGGGCAAAAGTCAGCTGGGAAGATCACGTCTTCAGTTTTCTGGGACTGTCGTGGAGTCATCCTTACAGCTTATCTTGCCAAGAGTCAAACCATCACTGGAAGATACTACTGCAATCTTCTGGACAAGTTATGAGCAGCTCTGATTAACAAACGACGCGGTATGCTCTCCAAAGGCGTTCGACTTCTGGCTGACAATGTACCAGCTCATTCATCTCAAGCTGCTGTTGACAAAACAAGGGAGTGTGGCTTTGAGACCTTACAGCATCCGCCTTATACGCCCGATCTCACACCAACTGATCTTTTCTTGTTCTCGGAAATTAAGAATCTGCTGCGTGGTCGCCGATTTGACAACACAAATGACGTCATTAATGAAGTGGAAGAGTGGTGTAAAGTGAATTCTGCAGACTTCTACAATCAAGGTATTCGGAAGATCAAGAAATCCTGGAAAAAATGTGTAAATCTAGATGGTGACTACGTAGATAAGAACTGGCAAGCACATATTAACACATACTCCCAATAACATTTTTAAAGGGTAATAATTGAAACCTTACGACACCTCCTCGTATGTGGTAACCCATTCGAGATCTCCTCCTGAGGAAGAGAACCGTGAGTTCCTGACTAACAAGAGTAGGCAGGGAGCACCAAAGTCCATAGTTGACAAACAAAAGGCATATCTCTTATCGTTTCATGAAAGAAAATGGATCCTATTATTGTTGTGTATATCGCACACCGCGAGTCATTTCACGACACAGCACTGCTTTTTCTGAAAGCAAATATCGACTGAGTTCACGAACTTGTTGTTTAGCGATCATGCTAAAGTGGCATTGATTTCATCTACTATATCGTCTGATAAAACGCATGTATAATGAAATTTGTCCAGCACCGAACCGGAAGATCAAAATTTCTTAACAATCGCGCAAAACGTATCACGATGACCTAGCATTTGAAGAATGGTGTCCTATGAATACAAGAAAAAAATGAGATACACCTAAACAGTATTCGTACCGAGCTCGGGTCATGTAAAAAAACTTCGGTTCGATAACTCTTTCGCTCGAGGAAGCTGGTAAACGCATTAGTTGTGTTTGTAACAAACTTAGAATACAATTAAGAATAACTAAAGACAATAGTAACACAACTTCACTATTGGTTATCTTATTCACAATCCTTTAGGCCCGGTTTCAAAGCAAATTTGCTTCATTTTCAACCTATCAGCCTGACACCGATGACACTGACACACTGACTGGCTGACCTTGACCACTTCCGGAGTTTGAAGAATAGCTCCCTATCTTACTGCCATCTACCGTGGATAACACAAACTTATTGATGACATCTACTTGTGGGATATCCAAATTGATAACGAGATCTTTATTTTTCAAATTTATTGGATTAAATTTCATGGATTCAATGAATATTTTATGCAAAAAGATTAGAAAGATTTTAATATCAGAAAATGTAAATGACGTTTTCCATTCTTAAAAAAGTAAAAATTGATTATATTTTCAAACATTCACTTATCATCCATGGGCAAATAAAAATTTTCAAAATTTGTTTCCAAGAAGTGGGTGTAATACTGGCACCTCAAAATAAATTCATTATAAAAAATTTACTACAAGTTTTCTAAAAAATACAACATTTCAGACAACAAAAAATCTGGTATTTATCAAGTTTACTGTTTAGAATGGGATAAAATTTACATTGGTAGGACCAAACGTAGTTTAGAAACCAGAGCGAAGGATTATTTCGAAAATATTAAGTATAAAGAGACAGATAAATCGGTAGTGGCTGATTATTTTTGGTACTCTAAATATGAAATAAACCCAGAAGTTAAATTATTGAAACAATTGAACGAACCGACAGATATAATGTTTTGGGATAAAATACTTATTTTGAAAAATAAAGATCTAGTTATGAATTTGGATATCCCACAAGTAAAGGTCATCAAAGGTTTGTGTTATCCCCGGTAGATGGCAGTACGATAGGGAGATATTCTTGAAATTCCGGAAGTGGTCAACGTCAGCCAGTCGGAATGTCAGTGTCGTCCGTGTAAAGTGTCAAGCTGACAGGTTGATAATGAACCAAAGTTGCTTCGAAACCGGTCCCAAAGGATTGAATAAGATAAGTAAATAGTGAAGTTGTGTGCTATAGTGCTTAATCATTCTTAATACTTAGTTTACTTCACTGTTAGCAGCTTCAGCTTTTTACATTACTAATTGCAATGCTCATAAAACAATCTACAAAGTAATCCAACCAGATCTTCTCCTGTATTATGCTTACTGTATCTCCCGAGAGAAATAGTAGATGTGTGGATAGTGGAATATTTGGGGTACCTATTTCATCAGCAAATTTAACCTGGAAAGTTACAGCAACATCTCTACTACTGCATCCTAGCTTCCATTTAACTGTGATTGCTAATTAAGATATGTGAGCCACTACCAAACTAATTACTTTATGCAAAACATCATTTGCTTTCAGAGAAAATAACAACGGCCAGGATTGCGACACAAAAGAGGAGAAAAGATCAAACACTGCACTTTTCTGCTGACCACAAAGAATTCGAGTGTGTGAAAACCTCCACTGTAATCATCAATTTTATACAGAAGTTATACAGTAAAAGTCTCATAATAATTGTGTTTCAAATTGTCCGTAACCTTAAGCTGTTTAGATATTTAAATGAATCACAATATTTGATGGAAGTTGTAACTCCAAATATTTTCACGGACAATCTAGTGTACGGAGAACAGCATTTTACTCAGTGTTCCATGTACAATCACTGATTCTTAATATATACTCAACTCTGTATTTGCACTTTTTAAAAATCAAAATCAATTGCGAATCGCTCGTGACCATGAAATTATTCTGAAGCCTATGGAACAATCTCATAAACAGATATTGAATGACAAGTCTATCGTTATAGGATCAATCTGAAACGGTTTGTGAATTCGATTGCTCTATACTAAATGCTTTACCGAGCGGACCGGCTTAGGCGGTTTCAACTGTAATAGTCCACAATAAACGATTTCGATAATATGAGATATGCTGCAAAAAATAAATTGTCATTTTCTGTGGAAAGGCAAGCCTACTGTAAACGAAAGGAAAGTAACTTAACACGGTGCAAGCTCAAACGGATCGCTTTGAACATAAATCCTCTTTCTGTACGTAACACGGAATCTTGAGAGCAAGTGTGCGCATCTAGAAAGAAATTGCTGGCCCGCATACACGCTTCTGTTTAATCGTGCGACTTTTACTTTACTCTGCATTGAACTGCCTTTAGTACTCGCTTGTCCATTACCTCATTGGACCAGCAGTCCCTATAATTTGACAAATCAATTCCCTGGAATTGCTCCTTATTGTGGAGGCTAAAGCAGTACCTCCTTTTTAAATTACTGGCTGCTTAGTAAGGATGTGAAAAGATAAGTTTGATAGGTTTATACGTCCAACCACAAATATTCGAAAACTAATGCCAGCACTCACCCTAAAAGCAATTTTCTTCAGCCTCCATCACTGCTTCTTACCTGAAACAAAATATAAAAACATAATAATGAATTCACATAAAAATGCATAGCCTATATACCCTGTTTGCTAATAATTTAATGTTTCCTACTGTACTGTTTCAACCATTGCAATAGTCTTGTTTGAAGAGGAAGCGCGAGAAAATTTCACGAAGGTTCTCCTGTTATTTGGATCACAGTGGAAATTTCATTCAAATTTATTCAAATTTCACTCATTTCATCTTTAATTAAAAGCTTATTTAGAGACACATAAATTATCATAAATACAGACACGATAAACACAGAAGTAAAAGTAAATCAAGAAGTAAGACGGATGTAGCCTTTCTCCCACACAATTTAATATATACTTGGACGATTTGATAAAACTTGGGAAAAACAAGTGGATGAAGGAATACAATGACATAGAAATAAAAAAAAACGTAAATGTGATACTCTATGCTGATGATGTAGCAATAATACAATAAAATGAAGAGAGCCTTCAACGCTCCATGCATAAAATGTATTTTCTGGAAAAGAAAATCATCTAAATATATCCACAAAGAAAACTGAGATAATGGCACATCGAGGAAAATATCCTGTAAGATCATAAATAAGCATTGAAAACAAATGCCTGGAACAGCTTTCGAATTTCAGTTATTTGGGCTGCAATCTAGATAAACACAGAGAAAACAAAATAAACAAATTTCAGCAGATATGCGGAACTGCAGCAAGAATGAAAAACAAAGCAAGGAAATAAACAAAGTTAAAATTTCATAAAACGATGTCAGTTGCAGGGCTCATGTATGGAAATGTGTACTGGATATTAAAAGAAAGAGATAAAAGTAAGATACAGGCAACAGAAATGAGATTCTTAAGAAGAGTTAAACAATGTACCAGACGAGATTTAATAAGAAATGAAACTATTAAGAGTGGGACTAGGCATATATAAATTACGGGACAAAATAGAAGAAAATGTACAGAACTGGGGATAACATATGAATAGAATGGATGAAGAAAGATTGCCGGTTTTAATAAAAAGACACAATAATCCTCGTGGAAGAAGAGATGTAGGACGCCCTAGAAAAAGATAGGAATAGTTGATAGAATGCGAAGACGGAACAGACACACAGGCCTAATTACTGAAGTGAAGAAGAATAACATTTTAATTTTGAGGCGTACTATTCTTCCTCCCTTTCATAATAAACTGCGAGGGTTTTCTAAATATAATTTTCGGGTTGAAAGAAAGTCGTTTATGAGTAACCGTTAAAGCAAAACTAGTATATTTCGGTTCAATGTATCACAGCCTCAGGTTGCAGTGTTGAGGATAGCGCTTGATTATCTAGAGCTACAAGTGTTTTTAGTTATATTATTTTCCCGAAATTGAGCCTCAGAAGTGCGGTATTTTGTTCATTAAGAAATATTTGTTCTGCGCTTTAGGGCTTCTTTTATACACTTAATTTGGAGTGCTGCAGGGAAGTATTAAAGGCATGCAAGGGAATGTAATGGCTAACTTAATTTCGCCTCTCTGGGATCTGCGGTCGACGATATCTAAGGAAAGCATGAAGCACGCACAGGGCATTAAACTAAATGCTTCTTTCTAATCAATACTGCTTTAGAGGTTACTCTGGTTGTTTCTTGAGAACAAAATTTTGTGCTGTTGCTTCATCTATGACCGTTTACTGCAACAGTGCCATCCTGAAGTGCTGAAAGGTGGGTTGCCACAATTAAATGAAATCTTTTTGTTTAGTTCTAGATTTGAACATTTCATATATTAACATAATAATTATGTAGATTCAGCAGGTGTTTATCTCGGTAGCGTGGTGGTAGCCTGTCTGCCTCACGCTCAAGAGGTCCCGAGTTCGAATCTTGGTCAGGGTGAGTTACCTGGATAAGGTTTTTCCGGGGTTTTCCCTTATCCTTCAAGACAAATGTCGGGTAACTCTAAGCTCCATGGACCCTGGACTCATTTGAGCATCATTTCACCCAATTCATTCACGGTCAGATATGACTTAACGTTGGAGGATGTAAATTACAACAAAACACCCCTAGAAACTGCACTATTTGGATATACGATGTAGATGGATATACAGCCCATCAAATAATACAGTGCGATCCATATAAACCTGAACCATTTCAAAATGTCATAATTTTTGAACCAATAACAGCACACACCTGCAACTTTGGGAGAACATAATACACAACTGGGAGATTACATTACACTATATACATCTCAGAGAAAATGTTGGAAGGTCCTCCACCAGCAAGTATGAATAATTCGTCCCATTTTTCTTTGATACGACTGTAGACACTGCAGTTTATATGGGTATCTTCAATACATTTGTGGAGCAGCTGGATGCTATCGAATTGAGAGAAGGTTATTTACAGCAAGATGGAGCAACGTGCCATACATCTAATGACACCATGAAACTTGTAACCAGTTTATTTGATAATCGAATAATCTCAAAAGGTCTGTGGCCCCCCAGATCCCGACCTAACCTCACCGGATTTTTTCTACTGGGGCTGTCTAAAGATAGAGTGTGCAAGAATAGGCCAAGGACAATTAATTTTCTCAAGTAATCCACTCGAACCGAAATAAGGAACAATGGCGAGGATACTCTCTGTAAAACTTCAGAAAATATGGTGAGACGAGTGCAAACATGTATACATGCTAGTGGAGGACACTTCCATTTTCTCTAAGATATAAATAGTATAATGTAGTATCCCAGTTGTGTGTCACATTCTCCCAAAGTTGCAAATGTGTCCTATTATTGGTTCAAAAATTATGACCAATTGAAATGATTCAGGTTTTTTGGGATCGCACTATATATGCAGAACATTACACGCTCTAAGAAATAAAACAAGAAAGGATACAACAACTAGATTTTATAAGACAATGAAAAAGCCAGTGCTTTGATATGGAAGCGAAGCCTGGGTTATAACAAAGAAGAAGGAAAGTAAGATAGAAGTATCTGAAATAAAATATGAGGTCTCCAATTTTATTTAATATAGAAAACATGTTTACTGTCAATGAATGTAACATTGACGGAAAGGCGGAACTTACAGCTATTTTTCAACGCAATCACCATTGCGATCCATGTACTTTTGCATGCGTTGTGGCAGTTTGTGTGTACCCTTGTCAGAGCACTCTCCCGCCAAGTTGCGCAGGTAGCGCTCAACCTCGTTTTGCAAATCATCGTCGGTCTAGAAATCTGTTCCACCCAGGTGTGACTTCAACTCAGGAAACAGATGATAATCACTAGGTGCTAAGTCTGAACTATAGCGGGGATGGGTGAGGATGTCCCTCCAAACTGGGCCAGGAGATCAGCCGTTGCATGTGCAGTATGGCGATGAGCGTTGTCGTGATGAAAAATCACACCCTTCCTCAGCATTCCCCTCCTTCGATTTTGAATGGCACGTCGCGCAGTAGCTAGTTGTGTTTATTGTTATTCCGGTAGCCATAAACTCGCACAACAATACACCTTATCTGTCCCAGAACATACTTGCCATAACTTTGCTGGCAGAAAAAGTCTGTTTGAACTTTAGCGGCGAATTCGAATGCCGCCACTGACGAAAACGTTCTTTAGTTTCTGGTGTTGTGTAGTGCACACAGGTTTCATCGCAAGTGACTCAATGCGAACAATTCCTCGCCCTGCTCTGCAAGGCGCTCCAGGAATCGGTGGGCCGCTTCAACACGTTGCCATTTATGATCTTAAGTGAGCATTTTGGGGACCCTCCTCTCACACACCTTGCGATAATGCAAATGTTCGGGCAAAATCTTGTCAATCGTAGTCTTACAGACTTCAGGGATAAGTTCGCACAGCTCGCGAACTGTCACAAGCCGATCTTCAAGCATTTCTTGCTCCACTTTCGCGATTGCTTCGGCTGAAACCGAGGGCCCGCCAGAACGCTGTTCATTATTGACGTCTGTACGTCCGTCTTTGAACTCTGTGACCCACTTTCGCACGATTTTGACCTCCATACACTGTGGCCCATAGACTTCGCATAACTGACGATGCATTTTAGAGGGGGTAGTTGAGTCCAGAGGGTCTATTCCCATCCTTCCTGGACCCGTAGGACCAAGACCCGGGCCTCTATCAACCAGGGAGTTATCCGAGCTGTCCCAAAGGGCACCCGGCGTCCTCCGTGGGGCTTTCCATAGTACAAGACCTGGGTTACTAACAAGCCCCCCCCATCTGGTCCAAGGACACAAGACGGGATGGATATGGATAGGCCACTTACGCGCGCCAACACCAAAGGTGAAGGCTACCGATATGACCTCGGTGGGGCCGCGTGGCGATATAGCACACCTTCTACTAGCTCTGCAGGCTAGTACCCGGGAATATTAATGGCTTCCCTCAACCCCGTCCGGAGACGTACCCGATTCCCACGGGTATCGGGAACCACTGCCCCCTCGAAACCACCCCAATCCAAACAACTCCCAGAGGGAGGGGCTCGAATGTTCGGCCCGAGGTTCCTCTAGTAATGTCAGAGGTACCACGAGTGCTAAGGGTCCGCAGCGCCCGCACCACGGCAGCTGAAGGCGACGGATACCCTCCCCTAGGGGAAGTGGAGGTAGTGCCCTTGGCACTAAAAACACGGATCACTGCACGCAACTCGCACTTGGCGGCGGAAGTGATGAAAAGCTCCATCGCAAACGGCTGCCCAGCCAAGACGGTTGCAACGGGCTCGTAGAGGTGGGGATTTGAACGGGTGAAACCAAGCTACACGCCAGTGTTACCGGAGCTCCAGTACTAGCGTTCCTCGCGGCTCCAGCGTCTTGGAGACCTTATTTTATGGACACTCCTCGAACTAGAGAAGAACTAAAGAATGTACAAAATTATACTACACAAATAATGACGTGATAAGTACAAAGCTAGAAGTAAAATCTATAAATGAAGAAATAAGACACTAAGGAAACAATTGACTGTTACATGTGAAAAGGATGGACTATGATAGACTTCCGAAAATAGCAGTACATTTTAAACCAGCAGGAAGAAGGGATGTGGGCAGACCGCAGAAGAAATGGACTCACCGTTTTTAACGCCCGTTTTTACTACATGCGGCACCGCAAGGCGGTGACACTGATGATATGAAATGAAGATGGGGCACCGGTGGAATGAGGTGGCGGGGGATGCCGGAGATACCGGAGAAAACCCAACCCCAGCGTTGTGTTCACCACAAATCACACTTTGCGTTCCCCTGGGATCGAACCCGGGCTGCCTTGGTGAGATTCCAGCGATCTAATCACTCAGCCACAGCGTGGCCTAACTAAAAGGATGGAAAAGTGTATCTAATCCACGGAGTGAGGAAGAAGATGATTATGATGATGATGATGATGATGACGACGGCAATGATGACAGTGATTAAAAGGAAATCTCAAGAAGTATTATTTTCTAATCTGAAAAATTAAAATAGTCTATTTTGCTGGGTAAATTTGGGTGAGTATATGATTCGCACAACATGAAAGGAAAGGATTACATTTCCATAAAATTTAGAAGAAAAAAGTACACAAAACTGCACAACTAGTTTTTCTGATTAGAAACGTCAGTGATGTTGCAATACTGCAAAAACTGTAAAGTAGATTAGAATCTACTTACTCCAGGTTTTGATTTCCCTTTGCTGAAATAAAGTTTAAAGAGCCTGAGTGTACGTCCATTTTGCAGAAATGCTACAACGGAAAGTTGCACAATGTGATTCTTCCGCGGAACAAAACAATCCATCTTCATTTAATTTATTCGCTCTGCTACAACGGTAGCAAACTGAATTACTTTAAGGGCGTCGAGACGGCTTTCTGTTTGCAAATAAATGTGCTCCTTTCTTCTCTGAAGTTTTATTTCTGCCTTCTTAAATATCAAACGCCCCGCTAACTTCTCAAGAGTTTAGTTAAAGTTTCACTTCTAACAAGGCATCCTAACGTTGGTTATAAAGTATTTGGTTGTAGTTTACGTAAGGCGAGACTACAAAAAGGTTATTGAATATGTAATGCGTGAAAGAGCATATATAGTTTTAGATTTAAATATAAAATACAGAGAAAGTTTAGAGATAGCCCGTGGCTTACATTCGACGTGGGCAAATGAAGGCTGGCTGCTCTTTTTTTGGTTAATTCAGGCGGAGGTCCATGGCTCCCATTATGGGGCCTAAGGTTCAAGCCTGAGGTTCGTATTTCATGGTCTCCTTCAGCCGTCAGAAAAAGTACAAAATTAGAGCATTCAATAATCAACCTTCTTAAAAAGAATCTCAAGCAAAATAGGTAGCTGTTACAGGAAGCCGACAAAGAAACTAAGGACATCTGATTTTACTGCTCAACACCACCACCGCCATCCTTTTTATGTCATATGACTTAGATACAGCTTCATCTGAGTAATGTTTTTCGACATGGAGTATTAGCCAGCGGAAGACAGATAGCGGCAGTGTGACGTCAATTCCGTCAGCTCTAACCGCCAAATGTGCCCCCGAACGAAACGCAGGTTAGCGTGTGACGTCACCGCGCTGATTTCTGCTGCCCTAGAGGAAGTAAACTGTGATGTGTTGGGGTTCCGACAGCGTAGGAAAGACAGGAAACGTATCGGGCATTAATAATATGTACAACTTACATCTTGGGTGTTGTAATATTAATGCTGACTGCTTTAATTACACAATTTGTCACAGTTTATAAACAATTACATTCTAGCTCTGTGCTATGAGAAAATATATACAACTTCAACTCGCACTTTATCTGAAGGCCAGGCATGTTATAAAGTAAATAATATGAAACATAAAGTAATTTTCTTAGAGGAGACCCACTCAGAACAAAATTACGCGGACATTTTCCGACACTTCCTGTTACGTTTTCCTTTAACTAGTTTATCAATGTCAGGACGTAATGTCTGGGAAATTTGTAATCGGAGGCTGCATGTTAGATTGTGATACGACAAGGTACATTGGGATTTGGACTTAGCTAATTTCACAACAGAAAAGAAATTGGAAATTAATTGTTCCTTCACACTGGAAGTGTGTAGGCTAAATTGTGAAAACGTAGAGTCAGACTGAAAAATTCAATGCAATTGCCGGGATTTGAACCACGGATCTTCTGGTCTCCGTCCAGCCGATCTAACCATTGAGTTATTATGGGCAACGTGCCTATATGACATTAAATGTTAATTAATTAAGTTAATTAAATTAATTAAATTAATTAAATTAAATTAAAATTAAATTAATTAAATTAAGTGGTTAACTATAAAGCCCGAACCTTAAAGTATTTACATGTTGTAAGTCGCCATTAAGGTAGTTGTCTCATGTGTTTAAGAGAAGTCCTAGGTGGTTTAACGGAAAAAATTCGAGTCAGTTGTAGAAGTTAATGTCATATCGGCACGTTGGACATAGTAGCTCAATGGTTAGAGCGGCTGGACGGAGACTAGAAGATCCGTGGTTCAAATTCCGGCTATGACATTGAATTATTCGGTCTGATTCTACGTTTCCAGAAAAGAAATTGTTCGCACACGTATGTCGAGCCAAACACACAATGTCCGTGAGGCAAGTGAATTTGGTTTGGGAGACTTTCTTTTAAAAATCAGCCAATTCTTCATTGTCTGTATATTTGTCGTTCAATAAATCGTCACATTGTAAATTTAACAGTTCCATTTGGGTCGTGGCAGCTACATTGTCATCGAGTGCGCTACACCTGACTGAACCCCACACTGCCATTTATATAGGTAACTAGGTAGTACCCGGCTCTTGCCTGACGTCACACGCAGGCCTCTCTCCCGGCAATACGTCACAACTCTCGAAGCTGTCTTCCTCTGAATTACACCAATATTCTACCCCCATGGAAACCTCCTATCACTATACATGTGCACTGCTCTGTGTAATAATAAGATACACTGCTCAAGGGAACCCTATTAATCAGATGATCGATGCTCGACATTTATCAGAAGACCGTCGCTTTTTTTCTACTTCTTTCCTAGGCTGAATGAAAGATGAGTATGATTTCTGCATCTTGCTTGTAATAACGTGTTTTTCAATTTGAAACAATTTACTGGGTCACCCAAATATACTGGAACTGTAGCTATAGGAGGCGGTTCAACAAAGCGCTAGTGCTGCCTAATGGGAGCGGTGGGTCGGATAGCTGGTTTATTCAAGAACTCGCTACTAATTTGTTGCTTACCAGAGAGAGCAACACGTGAGGTAAACTGGAGTAATCGCAAATAATATGCCCAACTATTCTATTCCATATACAGGGTTTATTTACGAATAGCATTTCCGTAGAGAATCCCTTGGTGTCGTCAGCAAGATTTGAAACGAATTTCCCAGGTCTTCGAGTTCCATATCACGGGGGGGATTCATAGACTACCTACTTAATAACTTTCGTGAAACCGGAAATAAGGGATGAGCCTGCCTCTGTGTCATAGGTGGTAGCCTGTCTGCCTTAGTTCAAGAGGTCCACAGTTTGAATCTCGGTCTGGCGAGTTCAGGTTATTTCCTGGGGTTTTCCCTTATACTGAATGATGAATGTGAGGTAACCTATGAAGCCCGGACCCATTTAAGTAGAAGTTGTTTCAATTAGAACAGGGGTAAATCTGAGATTTTTAACACAAATTCCTATATGACCTAACTGGTTAAAAGGACTTTAAAGCTTACAAAATAGAAACTCTTGATGACCTTGAGCAATGTTTGAAAGTTTCCCTTACATAAAATCTGTGTTGCCTTTTCATCACACAGCAATTTCTTACGTGAAAAACGATAAAGAGTAATTATAGGCTAAAATTTACAGAGGTGGAGTTTCAACCTGGATTTCTTTTCAGACGAAACAGAGCTTGGTTTGTATGTTTGTGCAAATTCGAAAACTGTGACATTGTAATATCGAAGAACCTAATTTATTATATAAATAACCCCCTAAATAACCCCTAAATCAAAGAGAGTGGTGGTGCGGTGCAACTATTCCCGTGTGAGAATATCGGGCTAAACACTGGACGCTATTGTTTCCCCGGCGGAAAGTCCAAGCTTAATGACCTAGCAAAACCTCACCTCAGCTGCCAAACCGGGATATATGGATGGCTCACATATAGGTAAGTTCTTGCGGGGTAAAGGTCAACTGGATAGGAAACTATACCCTTATATAAACATGCCATATAAGGTATAACTCACATATTAGAGAGGAAGGAGAATTTCTACACAGCGATCAGTGCCTGTCCTGTGGGGGATTAGGATTATGATTCAATACGGAGGTGTTTCGGCACTTAGACCACTGTGCTGGGTCCATTGTACCTACGTCTCCACGTGGGGCACCTTCGAGAGAAGGATGGGGCGAGAGGAGACAGTGGAGCCTAAGGAGCCACGACAGTGCAGAGGGCAGTATCCCTACAGTTTACTTAGAGACATCCTCCGACAGGCCAAGACAACGGACACGCCCTCCTACTGTAGGACGACAACGAGCCCAGCAGCCGAGCTCCAAAGTTCCCTGGCAGGCGGTCCCGAAATGGTCCCTGCATAGCAGAGGAGACCGGCAACCGACCTACTGGAATAGCAAGTAGTTTACCTCAGAGTATATCATCCTGCCATATCCACCGAGACTCCCGCCGACACTTCACCCTTCAAAGAGACCACCAGATGAGAGATGGTGCGAAATGATAATGGAACTGAAATGGAGGGACAGGAAATTCGGGGGGATGTAATTAACCTACCCAGCATTCGCCTAGCGACCCGGGAAAACCCCCGAAAAAACCCATGGGTCAGTAGGTCGGCCACGGGAATCGAAACCGGGCTTCCCGAATGCGAGCTACAGCTGAAGCTGCCTGCACCATCCCGCTCGGTGTCCTGTGGGGGAAAGCACGAGATGAGGTATTAATAAGGGAATAAAATTTGTTAGCGGCATGTACAACGGGACCCATATGGTTTGCAGACGGTATCATGAGGTACTATAGGCTTATGTCTCCATTTTTCTAACCAACCGGATCCAGCAAAGGACCCCCATGTTAAGGTAGACGTATTCCTCCCAGAACATAACATTTCTCCAAATTAACGCATTATCACCCACTCCACAATTAAATTAAAGGAAATAAGGGAGAGAAACATGTAGTAAGTCGCCATTAAGGTAGTTGTCTCATGTGTTTATGAGAACTCCTAAGTGGTTTACCGGGAAAATACGAGTCAGCTGGAGAATTTAATGTCATATCGGCACGTTGGCCATAGTAGCACAATGGGAGGGCGGCTGGACGGAAACCAGAAGATCCGTGGTTCAAATCCCGGCTATGGCATTGAACTTTTCAGTCTGACTCAACGTTTCCACAAGGGAGAGAAAAGTTTGGAATACGTAATAATGATGATGACGACGTCGATGATGATGATGATGATGATGATGATGATGATGATAATAATAATAACCCTAACATTCGGATGGTTATCATGTAGAACCACGACTAGAACGGCTAAAGTTCTCCGAATGCGAATAGTTGCATTCTGAAACATACTGCTCTTTAGTTTAAATCTAATAATGTGAAATAATAAGCAGGAAAGGTCCAGGGGAGGTTATACATCAGAATTTATTAAATGCCGTAGTGGATGTCATATACCCTTGAAATTATAAATGTAGCAAATAAATGAAAATAGTGCCTTTTCTCTCACGAAGTTGCCCAAATGCTTACACAACGAATGCTTCCATTAACCGGCTAATCCAAACCATCAACAAATTCTGATTCAACAAGCATCAGCTCAGCCATAAAAAAATGAAACGGGCTAATGGTCGCTATTTATGTACGGTTTTTTACGAAGTGCCACTTCAGCGAACCTCTCTAAAACCGATATGTTGGTTCCGGCATGTGGATAATATTTTCTCCTCTGGCCGCAGGCCAGACAGAAACCCTGCCAATTTCCGACTCACATCAATAACAAACAAGTTGATATAACGTACACAACGGAGAAAGGGTACCATTCGTCTGTTTTGGTTAAGATGGAATATAACGACATAACAGGAGAATATAACGTGAGTATACGAGGGTAGTATTTGACTCCACACTCATCAATATTAAACCTAAAGTAGAGAGAACGAAGAGATCAGCCTGTAAGTGATTCCTATAAGCTTTGTGATCAAAAATCAACTTTGGAATATTATAATTAATTTTTTTATTCTTAACATGTTCTTTGTTCTTCTTTTAATATATTGTTTTCAACTGCATTTACTATGCACTGTACAACACGAGAGTGTCATGAACGAAGTCAGTAGCGTACGAGCAAACTTTCCGTGACATAACAGTCACGTACTTTTAAGTAAATCATCGGTAGTCAGTTTCAGAGTGTAAACAAGCTTACTAAACAGTAAACAAATTAAATTTGGTAATTCTGAGCTCTGCGTAGATTCCACGGTCCCCTTGAAATTCGGACAGTCCATTAATACTAGCAACTATTTGCGAGGCAGCTATCATCTACCGCCTTAGTTCTTATTGCTGCCATGTATGAACCTTACGTGGACATACTTTTATAAATGAATTTTAATATCGTTATCTATTATAATCGTCGTTATCACTGCCATTTCGTTACAACAATGTGTTTTAAAGTCGAATAATTATCTGTGTATTCGATGGCGTTAACTAATGCCTGGAAAGTGGGAATAATCTGTCCAGTACATAAAAAAGAAAGCGAGGCAGAGTGTGGTAATTACCGTGGGATTGTATTACTAAATGGAACTTACATGGTATATGACAAGATACTTGCCATACAACTGGAGCGATGGTTAGAAAAGATACTTTCCGATTACCAAGCAGGATTTAGGAAACAACGCTCTACAGTAGACGAGATTTTTATATTGTGACAGATACTGGGAAAGTTTTATGAATATGACAGACAGCTTCAACACCTGTATGCAGATTTTACAGGCGTATGATAGCCTGGACAGAGCTGAAATGTATCAGATGATGAGAGAGTTCGGAATACCACTGAAACGGGTGAGAGTGACAAGAATGACTATGGAATTGGCGAGATGCACTTTAGAATTGCACAAGATTTATTAGGTATGTTTATCGTGGAGAGGGGTTGAGATAAGGATATGTGCTATCCACACTGCTATTTAATTTTGTCACTGTAAAAAGTAATTCAACAGTTACCCTAAAACCCTGGAGGAACCATACTTTCCAGATCAGTACAAATAGTGGCATATGCTGACGATGTGGCAACTCTCGCAAGGAATATAAGAGCTCTTGAAGAAAATTATTAAGTGTTGGAAGAGAAAGCACAGGATCTAGGATTGGTAGTGAACGTTAGTAAAACCAAATATATAAAGATGGGCGATTATGGGGATGTAACACGAATAGAACCTACAGTTAAATTACATGAGAAGGAATATCAAAGATTAGAAATACTTAAATACCTGGGATCTATAATAAAACATCAGTGGAAATTCAAAAAAGAGTAGCAAGTGGTAACAGATGCTTCTATGCCTTGCAGAATATGTTTAAATAAAGGAACGTCAGTAGGAATACTAAAATTAAAATATGTACAACTGTACTGAGACCAATGTATGGTTCAGAAGGTTGGTTGTTGACAACCAGAGAGGAACAGTGCTTATTACGGTGGGAAAGGAAGATATTGTGAAATATATTTGGAGTGATAAGGGACTTGGACGGATGGAGAATGCGGACTAGCTTGAAGTTACAGTGTTTATTTGGACAACGAAATATAGTTATGAAAATTAAACAAGGCAGAATAAGGTGAATTGGCCACGTGCCCAGAATGCGGGAAAGCAGTGTAGTTAAGAAGATATTCATAGGAAAGCTGGATGGTGGAAGGAGAAGAAGAAGATCCAGGAAAAGATGGGTAGATGATGTAGAAGATGACTTGAGAAAGTTGGGGGTTAAAGGCTGCAGAAGAAAAGCAGAGGACCGAGTAGAATAGAAGAGGGTGGTTAGGGAGGCCAAGGGCCTACATGGGCTGTAGTGCCAACTATCATCATCATCATCATCATCATCATCATCATCATCATCATCATCATCATCATCATCATCATCATCATCATCATCATCATCATCATCATCATCATCATCATCATCATCATCATCATCATCATCATCATCATCATCATTCGATTGCGTTAAAGGGGCTCGTTAGCTATTTCCTTAAACTAATTTAAAATACCTAAATTAGGCATCTTATTTTTTTAATGAAAGAACGTACCCAAAATAGCATAAATATTTTAAGTAACCTGCCAAATTTGAGTCTGTCAAGTATGCATTCTCTTTTCTTAAACAGAACACCGTAACCTTTTGTATGCAAGTTCAAGAAAAATAATGAAACCAGATGACATTTAATGAAGTTTTATTTGTTAAGGAAATCATCTTTAATGATTATTCCGTTTTGGTCCCAACATTTCTATTCCCACAGACAAAAATGTCCAAAGAATAAGCCAAGAAGAGAACGTATCCGTTACTTTCATCCGCAGTGGAGAAAAAGATCAACATAATAATTGTAAAATCACGTCGTTTTCGCAATCTTCGTGGTACGCAGATTCCACTTTTGGTCCGAATAATGCGTATTGATGTGAAGTTTAGGTTGCGTACTTCACTTGCGTTCTGCTTATATGTAAACTTGCTCCAAAATAATTACTCTATGAAACAAGCACTGTTTTTTCTTGTGGTATGACATTTTAAAATTTGTCATTTATTTATAAGCAAACATATCGTAACAGTATGATGGCAGGTCAGAGGTAGTAATTTAATGTTGAACCTCTCTTGCCCTGCCACTCAGGAGAGATAGATAAGGCAAAGGTCACAAATTATGCGAGATTAATTTTACTGAAGCACCCATTGCATATACCTGTTGCTATTTAAACATTATTTAACAACAAAATCTCCTAAAAGCAGTAAATAAATCAATTTACTCATCCAGATTAAGCCAGTTCATCTTTGATTTTCTGGTTATAATTTATTCGAAACAGTTAAGCAGATAGGGAGCCATATGGATACTTTAAATACGTGTAGGTTTGAATTAGTAATTTGGCAAGGAGTACGCCGAAAATCTCAAGAGGTTTTGCACAGAAATTTCCCTCGGGGTTAGATTACGCTTTCGAGGGTTACAACTGCCTTAAAAATAGCAGCGAATATTTCGAGCTGTGAAAACATCAGGAGGTACATAAACACCACGGTACCTCATAGCTTCATTCCAAATTAGTCGGAACAGCGCTTCCCGGGCAGTTTCGCATTCACTATTTACAGGCTACGTCGTTGTGTGGCATAAAAATTACGCGTTTATAGCGCCATAATTCCGGTCATTACATAGCTGGGCTGGTCGCGAAACACCACATGCATCCTTACTGCAGACAACGAAAACACAACCGCCGGTGTCAGTATGTGTTGGCCCCCAAGATCAATAAATACGTATGTCAAATCAACCATAGATAACTGAGGCTTGGAAAAACATTCACCTGAATTACTTCCTGTAGGGACTTTGTAAAATTAAGTGATTACTAATGATATTCTACCTCACAGTCACATCTGCGTTTTATATTAATATAAACCAACTTATAAACTATACTAATGAACACTGGAGGGTGTCAAAAGCACTGCGTTATGGCCAATTATCTGAAAACAATTTGTTATGATTATTTAATGAACGAAATGTTTAATAATCGTAAAAACGTGATAATATACGACATAGGAATTGAGTTATAAAATTAATAATTATATAGAAAAATGACACGGGGATAACTAAGTAATTGTGATACATAATTCTAATGCATTAAAATCAATATACCAGGTGAGTCAGGTGATCCTATTTATTCTTATCTATGCAACCCGCACTTTATAGTCTAATGTGAAACCATGGGCGCTTTTAGCACTAAAGCTATTGTTGCAGCTCTGCCCTTCTATTCGGTATCATATGCACAAAGCATTATTACTTACAGCCCTGAATGTGGACCAAGAAGCTACGAAAAGCTTAAATAAACGACGTATTTTCATGCATAAAAATACCAACAAGGTGGTAAACGAATACTTTCCCAAAGAGCGACGTAGAAGGTGTCAGAGCTGGTCGAGTGGGTTAGTTAAGTGCTGGATTATGATGTAAAGACTGGTTTCGAAACGACCATAATGTCTTGTACTTCTTTTCTCTTTCACCAAGTCTTTATTGTCTTCATTTTAGCTAACAATTTATTTATTGCTGCTATTGGTTCTCCTGTGAGCCAAAGACACAAGAATTACAGTCCGATAATTAGGGATCTGCAGGAATAGCTCACCGTATAAGTTGCGTGAGCTTACCCTATCGGCAGATAGAAGAGGCCTTTGTTCATTAAAGGGCAACTACGGGCTGTCTTTATCCTTTAATAGGGATCATGTTTAATTTTGTGACCCTTATAATTTGTACCGTGTCTGTTATAAACCATGTTACGTAGCTGGCTTTCATTTTAAGGATCATGTCGACGACATTAAATCTAGTAGTTTTTGTTTCATACTTAAATCTTGTGTTTCACTTTGCATTTGTGAAATATTAGAAACTTGGTTGAATGGGTCAGACACAATAGCGACCGAAATAAAACATCTACTACGAAGTACACATTTACAATCAGAACAGAAGGTATTGTACACCACTAAAACTTTAAATATCATTAACATTATGGTGAGTAATTAAATGATAAATTAAAGCTTACTGACTCAAAAGAAGGTATTCTCACAATAATTTACATTTTATACCAAAATAGCAACAATCTACAAACAAAATGTCACTTATATAAAAATAAAATTAACTTGCAAATTTTTCGGGCACAAAAAGTACGCTCGTACACTCACAAAAACAATACACATTACAACAAAAAGAATGCTATTCAGTACTTTGTTGGGTACCCCTTAGCTTTAATTATAGCCTCTAGTCTACTTGGTAAGGAAAGGACAAGTTTTTTGACCTGCAACTATAATATTCGGTTCCATACTTCCAAAAGAGGTCTTTTCAACGCTTCTTTGTTGAAAATTGCCCTTTTACTTACGCGTTTTCCGAGGATACCTCACACTTGCTCAATAGGATTAATATTTGGAGATTAGAGAAGGTTGTGAAGCTGTTTTGTAAAATTGTATAATATTCAAAGTCGTCTATTAGGCGCAGTATGTTTTGGATCATTATCCTCAATAAACATCCAGTCTTCTTACAGGCCCATTTACTCCACACATGCATGCAACCTTTGCTTACAAATGCCCGTGTGCTTCCTGTGTGCTTCCATTATTCCCTCGATAAAATGCAGATAGCCGACACCTGATGGGCTTATACAACCTGCGGCAAACCCACATACCAGTGTTGAATTGATTGGGTTCTAATTCGAGCTAAGAGTTCTCTTATCCTCAGGTGAATGGTTGTAGGAAATGGATTTTGGTGGTTGTTGGCCAGTCAGTCGTATTAATAACACTTTGTTTGTTGCAGAATTATTTGGTTTAATTCCTAATAAGTTTTGCTTATCGACTTGGATCGGTGACCACCTGTTAGTAAAATTCCTAACATAAATTCAATTTTACTTGAAACCCTGGATTACTTGTTTAAAGTTACTTCCGCGCGGTTTCTATTTCTTCTTTATACGGCGACTACTTTGCTCTAATAAACTTCTAACGCTGCTTCCACTTACGCTGGTTGCGCTATTCTTAACTTCCCTACATTTCAGACTTATAAATCTTCACTTCTCTACTTAACGCGCAGGAACACGTCCTTCCTGTCGTAGTATTACCTTCTAAGTGAGTTTTTCTTGCCTCACTATTCAGTACGAACCTTATTCTGATCCCTCTCTAACTTTATCATATGACCAAAGTAGCTCACCCTTCTCAAATGTTACATTATTATTGGTTTCTCATTTATTTCGAATTAGTTTGCAAAACTCACCTAACTCATTGACGTTCAGCACACCCTGAGTTGAGGAACGCCTACCCTTAGTTGTTTGTAAGGGTATGCATCGTTATCAAATCAGCGAAGTAAATCGCTTTAGCGTTTATGCTCAACTGCATTTTGAAAGCCTCTTTGTCCCGACGCATTCCTCGCTGGAAATGTTCTATAGTTCTCAGACATTGAACTTTTCCTAGCACAAAGAATGTACCGGTCCTTCCTTCCTCTCTCTCCGACGTGTACAGATTTTTACAAGAATATTTATCATTCTTGCCTGGATGCTAGTATATATGTTATATTAAATTATATTCTTCCCTTCTTATTCTTTAAGTCAACTGCTATTTTAATCATTGCACTATCCATTCTAATTTTATGTTACTATAACAAGATTTTTACATTAGTTTAGCAATGCATTTTTATTCATTTATCTTCTTTTGTAATTATCTGATTTCGATTAATTCGCCACCTCCTAATCGCTGCCTGATACTGCGGTTACAAACCCCAGACAAGGACGAATCCTCCGCCGTGGTTTACTGTGCAAACAAGAATTTTTGGCTCCAGCTCCATATTTTTCTTTTCCTACATATTTTGCGACTGCGATCCGCACCGAATATCTTGAACAAGCTATCATCTGTTCATATAACATTTTCCAAGAAGTGCACACCCTTATTATGGTGCTTACAGCGAATTCTAGATATTTTTTCCTGTTCTGTGGACTGACATAGAACTTCTTACGCACTACTCTGCCGTTGTACACTTTGTGATTGTAAACAGCTCTCACAGTGCTTGATGAAACATTAATTCCTGTCTTCTGCAACTCAGCAACAATCTGAAGAGCAGTCATTCGTGGATCATTTTTAATGCAGTGAAGAATGCTGCTTTCATCTTTAACCTTGAGGACTTTACGTCGACCGCTCCTGGGTATATTTAGAACAGATTTCCTGGTTCCTGCTCTGTCAATGATGGATTGAATCGTTAACAGTGTTCTCCCTGCTATCTGAGATATCTCCGAAAATATTTTGAATTCACTGTGTAGTTTCATTACTATTTTGCTCTCTTCTGGCGCAGTTTCTTTCCTCTTCGGCCCATTTCACGTTACCTCTGGAACCTACTGTGTTCGATGTTGGACTGGTGCGTGCAGACCACTTGCTCTGAAACAGCTAAATGCAGACTGTCCAAAAAGGAGAGCCAGCTTACAATATAACCACAGTATTCAATCAAGATACCTTTAGTGTATGAATACTTTTTGTGCCAAGTTTATGGTAACATCCAATATTACCGTATAAAGCTACTAATTCTAGAGAACTTCCATCAAAATTACGATAGGAATAGATAAATAAATACACAAACTATATAATTTTACAAGTTTACCAAGTTTCATAAATAATTAGGTTGCCACAACACACATTGTTTCTTCATTTAGGTGGTGTACGAATACTTTCTGGGCTGACTATATAACTATCTGCCAGTGGAAAACATGGCTATTGTTGTAAACACCTATAATGGTATAAACATGTTATTTGTATTATACGAGGGCTGTTCAATAAAGAATGATCGCAAAATTTTTATTTTTTCTTTATTAATTTTTTTTGACAACACACCTTTACTCAATCTCATAATTTTGATGGTTCTGCTCAAAATAGTCTCCCCTGAATGTGTTACAATTATCCCAGCGGTTTCTGGCAGTCTTAAGAGACATGCTCGAAACCATTTTTGAGAGATCCTTCAAAAGCGCCCTCGCAGCTTTCACTACTGCTTCTGATGATGGATAATGTCTCCCACGAAGGTGTTTCTTTAAGATAGGGGATAGAAAAGGGTCACATGGGGCTAAATACGGACTATACGGAGGGTAAGGGATGTACTTCACGTCGATTTTTGCAGGATATTCAGCAACAACCTTGGTAATATGCAGCCGCGCATTATCGTGGTGCAGCATCCAGTCTGCTTCACGGAAATGTGGTCTTTTGCATCTGATATGGACCTGGAAAAGTTTTCAGGACATCCCTGTAGTATTCTCCAGTTACTGATGTGTGTGCTGATAAACCATTCCATGAATATCAAAGAATGAGATGACCATAACTTTCCCAGCAGAAGTAACCACTTTTGCTTTTGAGAGAGTTGGTGATGATAGAGATTTCCACACTGAGCTTTACTGTTTGCTCTCAGGATCAAAATGATGTAGCCAAGTTTCATCAGCAGTGATTACGTTTGAAAGAAACTCAGGATCCTCCTCTAACATCAACTTTAACTGCATGTTAACTACATTGCAGCGGTAGGCGATACTGAACATGTCTGAACTTGCCCGGCTATCACACGCGGGAACCAGGAGTACCAAAAATGAAACTACTCCGGCGTGTTTGTTTCACATTAAGCTAACAGAATATAATAAGATTGAATTTTAGTGCGAAAAATTATGACCGTAAAAAATTATGATTATTCTTTATTGAACAGCCCCCGCAATATCAAATTATAGCCCACATGAAGTAAAACAAAGGGTAGTGCAATTTTTGAACCTATTACGCAGGATTTGAACCCAATTGTTTTATTCTTTTGATTTTATCTTCAAAATAGAACATTTTATAATACTAGCTCGTTTGATAAGACTGGTGAACAAGAATTTTTTTCCCCAGAATATTTCACCTTATTTCTAGACAGTCTCCATTGACGGCTATACACTTAGTCCAGCGAAGTTTTAGGTTTTCCATCTCGTCGGAAAAATGTGTTCCGACCAGTTCTTTAAAATACTCGACGGTAACTATCACTCCTTCATTTCATGACAATTTTTCAAATTTTTGGGAACAGGAAGAAGTAACTTTGGGGTAAGTCTGGTGAATAAGGTGGATGAGAAACCAATTCAAAGGCCAACTGGTGCATGCACTTTAGCCATTGCGATTGCTGATGTGTGCAATGGTGCATTATCTTGGTGAAAAACGTCTTTCCTGCATTTCAATCTCGGTCTCTTTTCAGACAACTCATATTACAAACGATCCAGCAATGAAGAATAACACGCTCCAGTTATGGCACTGTCGTTTTCAAAGTAGTCTGAGGATTATACCTAGGGAACCCCAAAAAACAGTGGCTATCAACTTTCTAGCTGACAAAATGTTGCTGGTCCTTTTGGTGCACTTTCACGAGCCTTTGTCCCTTGTTTTGACTACCGTTTTGACTCTGGTATATAATAGTGGATCCAAGTTACATCCATAGTCACAAAAAATCATAAAAAATTGCGGATTGTAATTAAACATCGCCAAATACTCGGTAGAAGTGTTCTTCCGGATGTGCTTTTGGTCTACTGTGAGTAATCGCGGCACCCATCATGCAGACAACTTTATCATCGACAATTTTTCATGCATGTTATTGTGCATTCACTCAGTTGAGAAGCACACAGCCTCAGTAATCTAACGAATTTAGACTCAGCGGTAAGACATATCCAGGTCGTGGATATTTTAGCAGGTATGTCAACTGGGCGACGAGAGCAGGATTTATCTTCGGTGCTTCTACGACCACGTTTAAATTCATTGATCCGAAGGTAAATTTGTCTTAAATGTTGATACAGGCTCCACGTGAACTTCGCCCGATTCAGTTTTGACTTGTGCAACAGTCCAGCCCTGTAAATAAAAATGTTTAATAACAGCACCAAACTCTTTTTCTTTCTCAATTTCAATCGCAGCTATAACAGTGACTAGTTCAGCTGGCTGTCAACAATGAACTGTATATTTTAGCACATTCACATTTTCTGTATAATATTTTGAATAAGCAAGCTTACCACCCACAAAGATGTACCAAAATATTTCACTCCTTTATGGAAATATACCAGACTTATCAAACGACCCTCGTAGTTTCTTACCTATCATCATGAGGAACTGTATATTTTAGCACATTCACATTTTCTGTATAATATTTTGAATAATCAAGCTTACCACCCACAAAGGTGTAACAAAATATTTCCACTCTTTTATGAAAATATACCAGACTTATCGAGGGACCCTCGTAGTTTCTTACCTATCATCATGAAGAACTATACTGTAAATATGCTATATCTAATTTTATCCTCTACATTTTCAAGAATTCTAAAGCTACTCCCTCCAATGCTTGCGAAACTTCAATAAATTTGTGCAATGGCATAGTTAAGTGCTGCCGGAAAAAAACTCTTCACATCTACCAGAAATCAAAGTTGGTAGCAGTAGAGTGTTATAATTTTATACACTCTCATTAATTACTATCATACACCGTTAAAAGCTCTTCTTTAATCTTTGACTGCCTAGAAAGCTAAACCGCATGTTGATATAAAGGGTCAGGAACTCTTAGAGCGAGATGTTCACATAGCTGTATAATTAAACCGAGCTTAATGGGATCAAAAGTCAGTGCAGCTAGATGATCAAAGCAGATTATGTGATAAAGCTGCTGTAAATAATAAAGATACAGTTTTCTCTGAAACTGTGAGCTACATATACCGATTAAAGGATGCGCTAAACAGCTTACGTTTATCCGTATTACTTAGCTATGCACTCACAGGTGCTTATGTAACACAATGTTAGTACCTTAGGTTTTCCACGTATTGTTTGGCTGCGGGAAATGACGTAATGCGATGTATTTTCCGTTTACTGCTACTATCTATTAAAGAGAAATATAACGGCAGAGATGTGTAAATATTGTAATTGAAACGGTCAGAAGCAGAAGTTGCTAAGTCACTGTTTCAAAATTGTGCAGTAGAGCTGCTCAAAGTTTTCAAAAGTAATTTAGAATAACAAAATAGTAATACAAATGAAAGAATTTTATGTGATCGAACCACTTGGAGGTACAAAATACTATGTTGAAGTGTTTCTCACGGTTTGACATATGTAGCATGTGTGATAGGATATTTTATTATTAGGACTTAACAACTTTTCACTTCAAATGGAATAAAAGTTGCTAAGTCACTTGACTTAACAGTTTCTGATTCTTAATATTAGAGTTTTTCCATTATACAATATTATAATATGTACCCATGGATAAACTATTACTTTATTTTCACCAATACATATCTACTATGGACTAATCTAGTATGCACTTCATGGATTGACATACAACATTGTCATCAAAGCATCACTCCATCTCTACTACATCATCTTCTGCCTCACTTCCATATGTCATTGTGTCATAAAATACGCTACCTTCTGGCAGAGTGACATGTTCCAGTAGTGAACGAATATCGCAATAGTTTGCCTTCTTAAGCTTGTGAAGCCTATCTGGTGTGATTTTCACACTATCACATACCTTGTGTAAGACGTGCAACCTCACTACTCTCCTCAAAACAGACTGGGGACGATAAAGTGACGAAGACATTGTGTCACGAACTTCTGGTACGCATCCACTTTGGAAATACACACCCCGGATTAAAGTGAATTCAGGAATTCTTCTTACAAGGGCATAGTCGAGGGCATCTTTGAGTGCCATCATGTTCCAAGCTATCGGTCAGTGGACATTTGACAGGGACAACATCAATGGGCTTCTTCTGTAGTGAATCTTTGATCAGTTTCAGCCATGTGGAAGGGACTAAGATTTTATCCATTGAGCGTTCCTTCTTGTCAATATTGCCAAAAATTTTGTCAATAGGCATGAAAGAGTGCCCTGATATTGAGAAGTACTTTCTGAGAGTGCACTTGAGGAATGAACAAAAATGTCTAATACCTAAAAATGTCTAATGTCTAAAAATGCCTTATGTCTAATGTCTAATCTAAAATGTATGAACAGCTGATATCAAAGAGCTTGAGTGGCACAGTATAGTTGCACCACCAAACGGCTAATGCGGCAAATACTTCACTTAATTTTTATTTCTGAAATTGATGCCCATTCAACATGCCAGGGTCATATTATATTTGATCTAACATCTTCTGATCCGCAAATGTTTTAGCACTATTACAGAACTGGTATTCAGAGTGCTTATCGTGTGTTCAACAGGATTTTTCGAAAACATTGGCATTAATGACTTCTGCATCTGAGTGCTTCAATTCTGTAATAATAGGTTTCATATCATCATCACTTATTATCATTATCATCATCATCATTATTATGTACATGATTGAAGAAGTTTGGCAACATGGGAAAGACGAAGAAGAAAATTAAAACTACTGGAACAGGAAGATGTGTGAATAGCGTAATTGTGTATATAAATGCAATTAGTATGTATCATAAATATAGCAAAGCCCTCACGTGGGAAAGAAGATACCATTGCAATGTATACAACCTCTGTTTGAACGCCATGATGCTTTTGTTATGAACGTCGTTAAATTGACATCAGAAGCAACTGGTGTCTATGGAAGCTTTGCGATCACACCGTAGATTTTAAGCATGGATTAATATCAGCACTTTCGATTCCCACTTCACAATAACCGTCACTTTTCAATATTTATATTGACGATGTCATATCTGACTGGCAGACAAAATTAGATTCGCAATTCTATAGTTAGAAATGGACGGACGGACGGATGGTCGGTCGGAGGGACGGTCGGGCGGTCGGACGGTCGAACGGAGGGATGGAGCGACGGAGGGATGTTGGGACGGAGGGAGGGAGGGAGGGAGGGATGGAGGGATGGAGGGATGAATGGACGGTATTAGTTAACCACTTTAATTAACTTAAGTTTTTACTGATAAAAGCATTTCATACCATTCTTCATTCATTTTTTAATTAACACAACATAGTTCAATAATTACGCAGTTCTTTAATAATTAGTAATGGTGCAATGAAATATAGCAGTATATAGAATTATCAACGATGGCATTTTATTGACTCCCCAAAAATGAACAACTGATCAAGCTATTGAGGCAAGAGAGAAAGCTCTACTAATTGTTGACGAAATGTCAAAGTGCGGGATGTAGTGTAGAAAGAAAACGTAGGGCAATGAAATGTGCGGCGGTTCCAGTTTTCACGGACCCTGGAATTTTTGGTCGGCAGCAGGACTGCTGCACTCCATAACAAATGTTAGAACATCCTTGTAATGAAAACTAAATTATACAGCTAACAAAACAAAAAAAAAAAAAAATGCAATCACTGTTATGCTCGTAAATAGGGCTAGGAATTTGAAGATCCATAAATTGTCTAAAAAGGACCTCTAAAAGGAGCTAAAATATTCCCAAGAGGACCTGAAGATAGGAAAATAGGATAGAAAGAAGTGATGCCTACAAATTAATAATTAAGTTTCATGAATAAGTTTGAAAGTACAACACTGAATATGCTGGGAAAAGAAATTGTAATAGATAAAAATTAGATCGATTAAATTATAAATGGCTTAACCACCCTCGGGTTACAGAAATTCAAGTTCAAAAGGTTACTTCAGTTGGCGTTGCAGTATATCACAACAGTCGTCTCTAAATTGTTAGGTGTAAAACATCGTCTGTTTTCTGACAGAACGTTGTGCAAACATTGAAAAACTTATCTCCATATCAACCGATGTCATTGGTGCATACTTAAAACGAGTGAGATCTTGTGATAAAATAACGGGAGGGTTTACAGCAGTACGGCCGTTGGTTCTCCAGCTCTGATGTTTTGCGGTTGCAGGAGGCAGAGGAGGAAGGTTAGAAGTACCAACATACAGTAATGAGCAATTGAAAACATATCCTTAAAATTATCTTTAGAATAAAAATATAGGACTATATTAGCTTTAAAATACTGAAATCCAAATTGCAATTTCATTATCATGCAAGATATTTATTACATCACCACTCTATTCGAATATTTTGTTCAGACTTTTCACGCACACTAACTGCTTCTGTTGGTAGTACTGGGAGTCTCCACATCCGCTGTCGCGGTCAGGAAGTTAAAACTATCTTCTAGCCCAATCATTGTCGCTGCTAGGAGTGGCTTCCGAATCCAACACTGTGTTGCCAGTTTAATTCTGTTTGAATACATGGCTTCAGTTGCTTGCACTGGTGAAGTTTCTTTGCTATTTTGTGCGTGCGTGAATTCCGATTTTTAGTGTCCGTAAGTCCTATTATTATCACTATTATAATATGGCTACTGGTTCGTGAAATATGTGCAAGCGTGAAATATTTAAAATTCATATGCTCCTCTGCTTGAAATTCCCGCTTAAGAACTGGCAGCAGCCCGCTTTCCCCTCTCGAGATATGTCAGAGCCGGAGAACGGGCGCCCGCCTCGGTAGCGTGGTGGTAGCGTGTCTGCCTCACGTTCAACAGGTCCCGAGTTCGAATCTCGCTCAGGGTGAGTTACCTGGATAAGGTTTTTTCCGGGTTTTCCCTTATCCTTCAAGACCAATGTCGGGTAACTGTTAGCTCCATGGACCCGGGACTAATTTGAGCATCACTTCACCCGATTTATTCACCGTCCGATATGACTTAACGTTGGAGGACATAAATTGCAAAAAAAAAAAAAAAAAACAACGGAGAACGAGCAGCAATACTGTAGGTGCTCTGCGGTGCTAATAACGTGTGACAGTAGAAAGGGTCCTCTCCCCTTTTACCTGCTGTACCCAGTGTGAGAATATCAGTTAAAAGAAATTAGAATTTACGCTAAACTCCTCTGAAAAGGAAAACGATAGTCAAAAGTAGTTACAATTGAAAATAAAAACTGTTAAGTGGAACAAAAATGCTATAAAAAGTAGCTAAAAAGGCAAAAAGGACTAATAAAAATTCTAAAACAGAAGCTTTAAATAAAAATAACTTAAATGTTAAAAAGGATAAATACAATTCACTATTTTCTAGCCTAAAGTGACCAAAATTAACATATATTGGGCCTCATCTACAGACACTAGCGAAAAAAGGGCCTTTTCTCTTTTTCGTGACTCCAGAAAGTATTTGTCGTTTACCATGAACATTGCTGGTACCGTTCTCTTGGTGGCAAGGCATCTTCCATTCCCCTATATCGTTCATTCTACCAAACGAGCGGTAAAGCAATATATTCCACGTTGAGGATTAATGCAAAACTGTAAGGTATATATATAATTGTAAGCTGTAATAACTTGTTTTCCATTTCTATGAGAGACAAAATTATAGGGTTGAAACTTCATTTCTATCTCTGAACAAAGCAGCCCTATTGGAAAGTTCAACAATGATACTTGTGATTTTGCCAATCTTTTAATGCTCCCTAGAAGACTCATTCTCCACTATGACAAGTAGGTCTTGCAATTTGCGTTTGCATTGGGTCTGCTTCGCGATGTCAACACGTGACCATTTAGGTTCATTTTCTTTTTAAAAAAAAATTTATAATGAGTTTTTATGACAGTAAGGCACAGGCATAACTATGCGAGAATTCTGTAAGAAGGTACAATGTCATTGCTTTGTTTTAATTTACGTGCTCCAACATTTGGCCATATCGGACAATGAATGAAATGGGTGAAATGATGCTCAATGCGTCCGAGATCCATGGAGCTTAGAGATACCTGACATTCGTCATTAAGGATAAGGGAAAACCTCGGAAAAGCCTTATCCCGGTAACTCACCCTGACCGAGATTCGAAGTCGGTACCTCTTGAACGAGAGGCAGACATGCTACCATCTACGCTACCGAGAGGGGCGTGCAATGTCATTATTACGTATCTATTTGATGGCACTTCAGAGTTCTTGATTACCTTAACTATGCCCTTAAAGTACGAAAATACCATACAGTAAACTACATGAAAGTGTATTACTTTAAAACACACATTTACGCCAAATACAACTATTTGTATAGATACGGATTTGGAGATATTTATTTTCACAAATAGTAGGTGGTTTGTTCGTTACTTTTTTACCCTGTATATTCACAGAGAATGCATTGTTAAAGTCATCACATAGTAGCTAGATTTTAAAATATTTAAATATTGCAACTATTTAGCAGTCTTCTGGAGCACTAGTTCAAGAAATTAAAATGGGGCAGTAGATGTGGCATAAACATATATGCCATCCGATTAAGACATCTAAGGGTTGCAGATGAAATGTTGTTGGTGGTAACTTCTGCAAAAGAACTACAATCAATGTTGTTAGAGCTGGACCGGGCTAACGCAGAAACAGGATTAACTGTGAACTCCAAAAGAAAGTAACGACAAAGGCCGCAGAGGAGTAGATCAGGGTCGACGGGAGGATTTAGTAGAGATAATAAGCCGCATCAAACAGGCATAGTATAGATACCAGAGTCTCAAGCTTATCCTGGAAGATAGGTAAAAGTAGGTATAGTATAAGAAGTATACTAAGTATAAGTATAAATATAAGTATAAGAAGGAAGTTATCGAAACCTGTGCTATTTTATGGATACCAAACTTAGTCCCTAACAAAAGCCAGAGAACCAAGCTGCAAATCTGTGAGCGAAAATGGAGCGGAAGATATTATACGTGACAAGGAAGGACAGGATGACAAACCAGCAAGACAGGCATCATCGACGTGGCTTCACGGGCGCAACAGCTGAAATGTAGATGGGGAAAGAACGCCACCACCATGTATTACCTTCGATGGATGCAACGAATGACAATGACGTCGCACGGCAGAGAGACCAAAGATGAGATGCACAGATAGGTTCAGAAAGTTAGGAGGGCACAGTGGTCAACTCAAGGTAAGAACAGAGCTACTAGGAGCATACTGGAAGAAGTAGCTGCCCAGGTGCTATAAACTAAAAGTGTGTGTGTATGTGTCTATCATAGCTAAATACGTACAACAATGGTGTGAAGTAAACCGTGACAGTGCTAAGAGCACGAAAGGACACCGTTACTGGAGTGTAGCAACTCCACAAGACTCTTAGGATTTGCAACCCTAATGAGGTTCCCAGCTGGTTCCCTGCGCACCAGGAGTCCTCTGCCTTCAAATGGATTTATAGGATTTTCATTTATTTATTCATTCATTATGCTACTATATTCTCCTATTCCCATTATACCTATAAGGAAAACAGTAATAGAAAAATGTCTACAACAATTTATTTCGATGTAGTATAAAGCAGAAAGAAGAAAAAACGTTTTAGGAATGAGTTGGATAAGCATGAGAAGAGAAATTCATGTGACAGTATGTATAAGGTTTTCTTTCTCTGAGCTACGCAAATTTACCAAAACCCAACCATCTCATTCAACCGCTGTTGTGCTGTTTCGTGTTTAATAAGCTAGTGAACTATTTCCGGGCGTTTGCAACCCTTTGGAAAATCTGACAGCACGACAATTTCAGCTTTTGATGTGTTTCGCAATCGCTGTGAGAGCTATCGCGTTTTTTTGCTTCGTTTATTATTTAACAGTGAAATGGCCATGCGCGGAGTAAACGTTCAGTTAAATTGCCATGCTCTAAAGACCTTTGTAAATGCAGCAGATGACGCCATTTGCCGAAGTAATCAATCTGAAATGATCCAAGTCCCCTTCTTCGCATGTTACATCATTGTTGATTAACAGCAAATAGCTGGATTGGTATCAGAAATGTGTGTACAAACACCGACGGAAAATAAATTATATTACTGGATTCGAAATCGCAGGTATTCTGAGTAAATTTAACCTAAATAGCATAGCTTAGCAACTTCTCAGAACATGCCAGTATAAAGCTAAAGTTGTTATTCGCGTTTTAGGAGCAAAATAAAGTGAATAACATAAGAGAAAAATCTGATGTGTTTGATTGACATGTCTTTGTACATTTTCACTCACTCTTGTGTAACTTCCACAAAGTACTCTTACGAAAGTTTATTTTTCTTTCTACTTCAAGTTAATGGAGACATATCTTTGCAGAAATATTTTCTTTTTACATTTTATTGTTAGGTACATGAGAGCAGAGGAAATCGGATTGATTGTCATAAATTTAAAAGTGAACCCCTTATGCTAGCCTTAAAATTGCACACACTTTCATCCAATTTAGACTTGCAATTTCCGGCCTATGCACAGCATGGGAGAAAGAAGTGTTAAACAAATATGACCTCTATAGTATGACTTATTAATAGCTGGAAATAAAGTTGTTTTCAGCATTGCAGATTAGCTTTAAGGTGCATCTCTAAATAATTGACGGCATCTTCGAGGTTTACCGGGATGAGTGAACAAGAGATTTAATGCGCTGGCGCGTATTTCTTCATGAACCAAAGCACTCGTAACAAAAAGCTGCAATCCCAGCCATGGCACTGAATTTCAAAATACGAGGGTAGGCTGATAAGTACCGGACCTTACATAGAGATGGCACCACTGGGCCAGTTAGACGGATAGCATCATATAGTTTAACTCTAGACTAGCTTGTATCCATAGTTATAAGTCAATAGATTGTTTAGTTTTTGAATGATAGCATTTAAACAAGGTAAGTGTAAAGGTTTTACAGAAATGGGGGATTTGTAAAAACGAGCAGTGATTACATACTTCCAATTGAAAGACCTCACGCTAAAGGAATCAAGAAGGAAATGGACAGTAAGTTGAAAGATTCTGTCCCTTCATATACAATGATTGAAAGATGGGTTGCAGAGTTTAAAATGGGACGTATGAGTAGTAGTGATGACCCTCACTCTGGACGTGCTGTGGAAGTCAGAGAGCATTGAAAACAATTCATCATTTAGTACTGGAAGACCACAGATTAAAGCTTTTTGAGATAGCAGAGGCTCTAAACATATCAAAAGAACGTGCAGGTAATATTTGAAGTAATATTTTGGGCTTTCACAAGGTTTATGCAAGATGGGTGCTGCGTTTGTTGACACCTGGTCAAAAGTTGCAAAGAACAACTGTTTCTGTTAGGAATTTGGAGCTCTACCGTAAAAAAACCAGTGAATTTTTTAGCAAACTTATTACCATGGCTGAACCTTTGCATCATTATACTCCAGTAAGTAATTCACAGTGAAAGCAGTGGATTGTGGCAAGTGAACCAACTCTGAAGGACGCAAAGTTAATTTTTTTAGCTAACAAGATTATGGGAAGTGTTTTTGGTATGCACAGGGAACTATTTTTATTAATTACTTGGGAAAGGGTAAGAGTATCACTGGTGAGTACTACGCAAGCTTACTGCTCAATGAGGTAATGAGGTTTGAGTGATGAGGTGAAAAGAAAAACACCGCATTTGGCAAAGAAAAACCTTGTTCATTCACGACGGTGCTCCGGCTCATCTTTCAGTCAGTGCAATGGGAAAAATGGGCGAATTGAAGTACGAATCGCTGGAACATTCACCCTATTCATAAGATCTAGCACCGAGTGACAACCACCTGTTCCCCAACCTCAAAACGTGTATTGGAGGACGAAGATTTCACAGCAACGAGGTCACTGATGCGGTGACCAGCTATTTTGAGGAGCATAATAAATTGCACTACGGAGATGCTTTAATTAAGTTAGAACCATGATATCAGAAATGTATTAGCCTTTCTCGAGAATATGTCGAGAAATAGAGAAAAAATATAATGTTTATTTTTTGGGGGAGGGCCAAACCTCGTAACTGAACCTTCATTGCTTAAATTAAAGCATTATTGATTACGATTGCTATAAACCGATTGTACGAAATCATAATATACAGAGGCCGACATAAGTTTTCCAACGTAAACATATTTATTACTTATATTATTTTAAAGCAACACAGAGTAAGCATACGTAAATACAACTGATACAAAATAAACTTGAGTCTTCCATTAAACATATAAACTCATAAATAGCAACTGAAACTAATTTCCAATACAAGGAGAAATAAAACGCTTACTTTACATGTAGACATAAGTATTCGAACAGAGAACAGCTAGTATTTAGTTATCATCCCCTTTCTTTGAATTACTGCTGATAATCGTTTGGGCATTGTATGTATGTGTTGTTTAGTTACTGCAGAGTCCATATTTCTCCACTCTGTCTGATGAAGTGGAGGTCCTTGCTTCTGATGTGATGCTTCCTCACACGCTCCTCGAGTTCCTTCAAGATGTTCTCTATAGGATTTAAATCTGGAGATTGGGGAGGTGTCTTCAAAGTGTGAGGACTGTTGTACACGATACAAAGCCTTACAGTTTCAGCAGTATGCTTCGGATCATTGTCCTGATTGAAGTAATAATTATGCCCTAATCCCAGCTTCTCTGCACTCATTTTAAGATTGTTTTCAAGAATTATCTTGTATTCAAATTTGTCCATGATCCCATCTATGAACACCAGTTCCCCAAAGCAATATGAAGCTATACAGCCCCATACCATCACACTACTGCCACCATGTTTCACTGTAGCTACCATGTGCTTAGGTTCCCATTCTGTATTTGGCAGTATTCACACTTAAAGTCGTCAATCCCTATTGTATAAGCAGAATTTGCTCTCATCCAACCAGAGAACCTTATCCCAGAATTCTGTTGGTTTCACCACATACTGTTTAGCAAATTCTATATACTTTTTCTTATTCACCTTATTAACATATGGCTTCTTCTTAGGAACGTGGGCATTGTACCCAGTACTGTTTAAAACCAGTTCAAATGTTGTGGTGTGATCTACAGTGCCAGAATATTTCTCAAGCCACGTCCTCTTATCTCAGATACTGTGACTCTTGGATTCTGCTTCACCATTTTTATTATTTGCCTCCTGTCTCTAGCGGTGAGAGCCAGAGCGCCATTTCTAGGTTTATTTACAACAGTATTTGTCAGTATGAAGCGTTGAATTATGCAGAAAACTGTAGTTTTGCCTCTGTTAATGGTTTTGTCAATTTCAGAGAGATTTGTTTTGTTTCTACATATTTATCACGATATCCCTCTGTGCCATCGTTGTCTCCTTATCTTTACGTCACATATTACATGTGAGTTAACAATCGGCTGAATAACTTTGAGCACACTGTCTCGAGGCATAGCATAAACACAACTGCTATGTGGTAGCGACGTGTGGGGTACGTCCAACCACCTTTCTCTCTGTTCGATTGGGTACGTTCGAATATTTATATCCTCCAATAAGAGGGACAATAGAATAAATACAGTACAGAATGTGTAATAAATACATGCAAAGTGATATTTTAAATATTGTTTCCCAGACTCAAAAGGTTAATGTTTACATGTTTAATAATTCAACGCTGCCAAATAAATATTACAGTATTTATAGTACGTGCAATGTTTACATGTTAAATTATTGGAATACTTCTGTCGGCCTCTGTAAGTAGATGTCCATTCCTTGTTTGACAGTTTACACCAGTATTATGCAGCGTTAAGCAAACGTTTGCCATGTTACAGGCAATCATTAGCTATTTCAATTTTCAAGTAAACTGTAAATAATAAAAGTTGTGACGACGCACAGAGAAAGCTAACTGCCCCTAAACTCATGAACTACTTTAAGAACTTATAATTCAGCAAGTTACAACATGATCTCTTCATATTTCATTAATATTAAGGAGTAAGGTTTGCAATGCCCTAATGCTTTATATTCGCATTTATGAACGTAGAAATTTCTATTTTGTATGGAATTTCTGTACGATGTGACACCATTTGTCATATGCATGGGCAACGACCCTCTCACCTCCTGTAGAGGTCGGTATTTACGGCCAAGCCACCCGCTTCTTTTCCCTTGATATATGGTATATGTTGTTACACACTGTTGAGCAACTTCGTTATTAAATCCAGGGCACGCCATGCTCACCCCCCTAAGGGTACCTATGAAAATGTACCATTTGTTATTTTTAAAATAAAAAATACACGCTGCACTGGCATGATGATTAACGACTTTAATGTTGCGTGTTTTAGCGACTGCCGTTGTTGAGAAATGAAGTGAAGTGCTGCTGACTTTATGTCGTAAAACTTTACCACAAAAATACAGAAGAGAATCTTAAAATATATACCCATGTAATTGTACAATCATGATAATTTTACTTTATTTCATTCATAATACCTGAACGCAGTTATTTCATTCCATAATACTAACAATGAACTTTTCAAATATGTTCTTACTTTAATGAGTTTTCACTGTCATTACTTTTTCCTTTCTTACGTATAATGGTCTAATAAAACGTGCGGGAAGCAGCACTAGTGTCGATAACACATGTCTTCCCTCTTCCACATCCTTCACTACAGTGTTGAACTCAGGACTCCTTGTTAACGTTAGTAGAGTGGCACTTTCTGTACCCCACAATAGCTACGTTGACTCGTACAACACAGTACTTTATGAGCTTTACGTCATCTGAACAACAAAGAGTCACTATAACTCACTAACTTGCAGTCGTAAACATAACGCTCGCTGATATATAGTCAAATGAGTTTCGAAAGAATTTGCATGAAACGAGTAGAAGTATCCAGAAATATCTTGTTGCGACTTGAAGGCGTCTCTGGAATTTACATTGGTGAGAGAGCACTGCCCTCCGATCTCTTCCACTAAATTTGACGTTGAATTTTGCTTTTCTGTAAATTAACAAAGTGGGTGATTTAATGAACTATTTTTACTGTAATATGCTTTCATAAATTTTATGGCTTTCCAACTGCACCATACTGAAAACTAATACGTTTTAATCTATGCATGACTGTCAATAGGTACATACTTATCTTCTATGTGAATAATTGAATTAAAAACATTTTGGTATTTCTTTTTTTTTTTTTCAAATGAAGGGTGTTTGTTTCACTTCTGTGTATTTAAAAGAAGGAGAAAGTAAGGTAGTACAATAAATTTTCATTTTTATTACCCTTTACGTACATTATATTTGCATTCATGGACATACACTTTCTTATAAGAATTTGCTTCTGAAGCCAGGTTCTCTAACTTTGTGTTTCAGATCAAAATTCATTAACTTGATTTTGGCGCAATCCAACTCTCCCTATATATTACATAAACATTGAAGAAATTAACAGATGACTAAATACAGTGTGTTTTTAAGACAATTTCTTATTTAGCAGTTCTATCTTTATCAGGTAGGAAATTACTGCTTTAATTTGTTGAATGTGGAAGTCTAGAATCTCTTTTAGCCTCTTATTGCAAACACATTATTTTATGGCATTAAAGCAAATATATCATTAAATTTGAAACTACCTTTTGGCCCAGAAATCGTTCGTTGGATTTGAAAAATAAATTCTGGCCTTAGAATCTCAAATTTCTTCCTGGTTGTAACAGGGTGTATATGCCCTAATTGGGTGAGCGGTTTTGGTAATAATACTCAAATTAAAGTGACTTCCAAGTTTTATACTTCGTTACTGAGATAAGAAACTCCGAAAAAATTAAGATAAGCTCTTAATCCGTACTCGGGAGTTTCAGGTCATATGCTTAGGCTATATTTAAGTTACAGGCAAGAAAACAAATACTTGAACACAGAACAAAGCTGCTTAAATACAGTCTAGCCTACGTACACACATAGGTACAGTGAAGTCTGATTAGAGACTATATTGCATTTCCAGCATTTGTGAATTTGCTTGTTTGGAGTACGAATGTCAAACGTACCTTGTGATCTTCAATTGAAAATATATTAAGATTTCATGACATGTGAAATACTTGTGTGTTTATTTTCACAAAATCAAAGTTTTAAAAATGTAAGAATTCTACCCACAGTTAGAACATTAGGTTAGAAAGTTAGTCACTATTTACTGAACTTGGTTTCAATAACTTTATTGATGCACAAATCTTCTGACCTTCGAGAAAGGTTATCTCAAACGGAGGATTCTAGGTCCCTCAGGTTCATTATCTTAAATGTAAGACTGACCAAAGTTTATAAATAACTTTAGACAGACATGCAATTCAATACACGAAGAAGGGAATTGTTAAAAGCATTAAAAGCGAAACTGTTATACTGAAAGGGGATATTCACCATAAGGTAGCTCTTACAATGTTGCCCAGCTACTGTGTGAATTTAGGTATTTCAGTTTTTGTTTTGCATTAATTTCAGGTTCTCTAACTTCTGGTTTCTATTCTGGTTATTCTAAGAGAGAAAGATAGATTGACAGAGGAACTCCCATATCAGGCATAAAGGAAGTCCAGACATGGTCTGTATCCTTTCTTTGACTGTTTTGGTTATATATACTTATTCCTTCTCGTAATTAGGTATCAAATAAATTTTGAAACGGTCTCGTTAAATTAAGAGCGAGGTATGCATTTTGTGTAATTGACATTCTTATTCAAAAACAGCTTTAGCTAGTTGTCCAGTTTAGCTCAATAATAAAGATAGGTCACATGAGTTTGCCTAGTGTTGATAGGATAACTGAGTGTGATGTACACGGTCAATTCAACCTTTCACAGAATTTCACATTCGATGACTATATGTTGCATTACTTGCAGCGCAGTTTACAACTTGCTTGCTTAGCGACAAAGGTCGTTTGCAAAGCGGTAAGGAATTTCCGCACTGTTTCCGAACTTCCAAAATGGAGAACAGATTAGTTTTCGCCCAATAGCGCTTATCGTGGTTACGCTCAATGAACGAAATGCCTAACCGTATAGTATCCTGACTACCAACCTGTCTTCCGATAACTTAGCAACACAGTACCTGCGCCATATTATGCGTGGAAAACGTACCATAAGCACGGCAATTCACACCTAGAGCTGTTAAGGCAAGTTTTATGTACTACAGTGCGATCCATATAAACCTGGACCATTTCAATAGGCTATAACTTTGAACCAATAACAGAACACACATGCAGTTTTGTGAATATAATGCACAATTGGGAGATTACATTACACTATTTACATCTCAGAGAAAATGTTGGAAATGTCCTCTGCCAGCATCTATACATGTTTGCACTCGTCTCACCATATTCTCTGAAGTTTTACGGAGAGTATCCTCGCCAATGTTACTTATTTCGGTTCGAATGGATTCCTTGAAAACATCAATTGTCCGTGGCCTATTCTTGTACACTCTATTTTTAGATACCCCCCACAAGAAAAGGTCCGATGAGGTTAGGTCAGGGGATCTGGGGGGCCACAGACCTTTTGAGAATATTCCATTATTAAAGAAACTGGTTCCAAGTCCCATGGTGTCATTAGATGTATGGCACGTTGCTCCATCTTCCTGGAAATTCGATATCATCCAGATGCTCCACAAATGTGTTGAAGATACCCATATAAACTTCAGCGTCTACAGTCGTATCAAAGAAAAAGGGACCAACGATCCTGGAAGCTGACACCGCGCACCACACTCCAACCTTTCTTCATGCAGTGGGGTTTCGTGGATCACTTGGGGGTTTACAGCAGCCCAGTATCTGGTGTTTATTGTGTTTATGTAGCCTGACAGATGAAACCATGCCTCATCTGTAAACCACATTATGAAGAGAATGTCTGGACGTGGAATAAAGGTACCCTGAAATCTTCGACAGTAACTGATTCATTTATCATAATCTACTTCTTTCAGTTGTTGCACTATATGCACTCTGTAAGGTCGTAATCTCGATTTCTTCGCAGCTCTTTGTCATGTTCCATATAAATACCCTGATTCCTGGCTCAATCGACGCAACGATTTGTTTGGAGAATTCAATAGCCTTCTGCGAACATCTGAAAGAGTCTCTGCATTCCGTGGCGGTCTATGTTTTCCACTCTCACTAATGAGTATACCAGTTGTCTCCAGCTTTCTTACGAGCGATAAAATTGTTGCCCTTGTCGGAACATGGCGTACATTAAATTCTCTTCGAAATTCCCATTGTTTTGTTACCAAGGAATTTGTCACCCAATATGTTTTCAAAACGTAAACACACTCTCGTAGTGAGTACTGCATGTTGCTGTTATGATGCACATTTAAGACTGTCAACTGTCAACAATTGTCAGTGTTGTCAATTCTCACAGAGCCACTGAGATCATTAAAAGAAATTTGTACTTTCTACAGATTTCAAAGGGAAATTATGACCTATTGAAATGGTTCAGTTTTATATGGATCACATTGTATCTCAGCAACACGATGAATTAGGTAGCACATATGGAGGGAAGGTGTGCCATGGGGTGAACGGAGTGCGCGACTTGAGTAAGTAAAAGCGGAATTACAAATTCAGCGTATAGTGTTTACGTAAATAATGCTGGGAGTGCCATATAGTGAATTTTAAAGATGGATGTAGATTTTTCTTTCAGGCTGTATGGCTTACATTACATAAACTAGAAAACTCAGCCTCAGGGAAATGTTTACCATGATGGACGAAATCTTTCTAGCGAGAACATTTGAAACATAGTACGATAATTATAAAGCATTTCCAGAAAATGAGATCCTATGAAATTAAAACTTTTCCTGACAGATCTTAAGTAGTTTATCACGGAAATCTTGGTCATTCATCGCAAAAACATTTCATTTTTTAATTGCATAAAAGGTCGCATTATGTCAATGGCAAAATATCACATTACTCAATTTTATTACGGGTCACAACATAGTTTGTGTGTTGATGGGCAGCAACGCATGTCTTGCCGATAATCGGAGTGAATGTCAATTGTAAACTTCCATTACTTGCTGGTAATGTTTAATCTGCATTATAAACACGTAGCATCAATCCAATCAACTTTATAAATATTTGATGGTAAAAAACAAAACAAAACAAAACAAAAATACTGTCTCTCCGCCGTTTGTTTTGTAGGTTTAAGCATGTGTCATAGTTCAAATTTTAATTATAATTTCCAGGGATTTATTGAAACAAATCTTACGTAAAACATCCACATTGTTTTGCCTATCAACTATGATTAATTTTTATACACCATGTCCAAGATACTCTTCCATAGCTTATTTTTTCTCTGTGTTTCATGTTGATCGAGACAAACGTTTACAAATATAGTTGCATTACGCATTTCACTGTAGGTACAAGAGGAGCAGATGAAACAAATTCAAATTAGAAGTTTAAAAGGTCATTATTTAGGCTTTTAAATTCGATATTGTTTCCATTAAATCGCAAGCAACCAGTCAAAGTCGACAAGCCCTGAATAACTGAAAACATAATGAACAGATATCTCGCGAATGAGCGATGCCAAACAAAACAGTTATTTGAAATAAATTATCTGTTTAAAAGGAAACTGTATTTTTGTGTAGTACTTTCTGAACTTCGCCAGTTATACAAAATTCTAAGCGAACGTAAAGAACTCCAAAGGCTGTTCAGAGAAAATTCAATATGTAAATATTTAAGTATATGGCATTTTAATAAAACCTCTTAGACGATTTTAATTACCCAAAAATATTTAAACGTTGTCCATATGTAGGAGAGTAGAGGATGCGAGATGTTTTAAAGCTCATCTTGTATCTCTGGAAAATTTTGATCTTAAATACCAACTTTAGTATCACAGATATACACACGTGACTTTTTCTAATACCATATATATATATATATATATATATATATATATATATATATATATATAAATAATACAGGTTGTTTCAAAACGATACCGAACGATTATAGCCGTTGTGTAGTTTATAACTTAACTAGTCAGAATTTCGCTGTCGCAGCTTCGAAGTTCTGTTAGGTACAATTTTATGTAACATTAAATATTACATAAGTTTGTGACTACGCAGCGCAGGAACCACTGGTGTGTGAACCTCGAAATTTGTTATTGAGACGCACCGGCAACGAAAACTAAAGCATTGTTTCTTGCTCTTTATCAGTGACCCTAATCTCGCTTTCAGGTAGAGGGACAAAGGGCAGTTATTTGTGGAAAAGTCGACTAATAATTCGGATAGTTGCAAGGTTGCTCTTCTACACATTCCGTCCTATGAGGGAGGATTTTTTTTTTTTAATTAACGTCCTCAAACATTTAGTTATATCGGACGATGAATGAAATGGGTGAAATGATGCTCAATGCCTCCGGGGTCCATGGAGCTTAGAGTTACCCAAGATTCGTCTATCAGGATAAGGGAAAACCCCGGAAAAACCTTACCCAGGTAACTCACCCTGACCGAGATTCGAACTCGGAACCTCTTGAACGTGAGGCAGACATGCTACCATCCACATTACCGAGGCGGGCAAAGAGCGCTATACAAACGCTGAAATGTCGAATGTGGTTTTGATGGATGGAAGAACTGAAGGGAGCTCAACAAATGCACGATTAATTTAATTTCATTAAAAATATGAATTGTAAAACTAGTTACATCAAGGGTATTATTTATTTGTTTAACTTCGGAGCATTTTGTTATGATCTTAATTGTACAATACTTTCAATCTTTTACTGTAAATATCAAGACCTTCCTTTCCTGTGACAAATGATTTATGATTATCAAACACGTGAAATAAAATACTTGTCTCATTGCATAAAGCATTGACTTTTGGTTAAGTTTATCTACAATTCTTTAATACTGATTTCTGTTCTGTTTGTCGTTTAATGCTTCCATTCACAACCTCAATAACATTAAGTCCCTCTAAAAGGTTTAAGTTGCTTATGTCCACCACCTTGTTCGCCATCGTGGACTGCTATAACGGAATTTTGGAACACGTTATACACTCATAAGCAATAATTAAGGAATAGCTTCTTTATTGCTGTTTCATAAGCCAAAGAAATTCTTAATAGTAGCAAGCTACTGCGGAGTATTCCGGTATGTTTACAAACAGCTACAGCACGCGACACGACGTGTGACCTATACCTGCGAACTCCGCCAGCGTAAAAATTATGCATATGTGTCACACAGAAGCTGAGCAACTACTTCTATATGTTCGGTCGGTGTCGTTTCGAGACATCCTGTATATATGTTGAATTTTCGGGTGGAATACAATTATGTTGTTTAACTATTAGGTAGATAGTTGGAAAAATTAATAAATATAGAGAACTTACGGGAAAACTATAAAGAACAGAATCAAGAAAATTAAATAATGAATGAGATATTATCACTAAAATAATGAAGGAAGGGAAAAAATAATTAACAAACGTCATAAAATACATGAGCGAGAACTTTGAACCTGTAAGTATGTAATTTTATTATCAAATGTTTAATACATATATTGATTCATACTGGGAATTACTGACCACGTCAATAAGCTATAGATTTCCGGGAGCCGCGGATCTAAAAAGCACATATTGCAATAAGAATGGATCACTCACACATTATTCATTAATTGTTGCCTGTGACAATGCTACACTAAAGGAAGTTCAGAATTATCATTAATTAATTTATTTATAAGCTCTATGAAGCAATGGTTTATGAGAAATATGCTTGGAATATTTTTATTATGACGAATCTTCGCTGTATGTAGGCTTTAAGCTGGCATTGTGACGAACGTAAAGTAATTCATCAACTAAACGAGAGGTAACTAGGGGGTGTCCAAAAAGTGTGCTAGATCTCACTAAAACAGACATTTCTATTGCATGAGCAATAAAATACTTAAACAGCATAACTTGAAAATGAAGTTTGAACTTTGATATTCGCATACTATATTTAAATAAAATGCACTAAAATTTCGGATCTATTTATTTTTTAATTTATAATTTGAGAAAAACTTTGGAAAACTTTTCCATCACATTAACTTAATCCAGGCGAAGTCAGATAGTGGCAGTGTGACGTCAGCTCCGTCAGCTCTAACCGCCAAATATGCCCCTGAACGAAAGGACTGTTGTTAGCGTGTGACATCACCGCGCTGATTTCTGCTGTCCAAGAGGAAGGAAACAGTTTGATGTGTTAGGGTTCCAACAGCGTAGGAAACACAGGAAACGTATCGGGTATTAATAATATGTACAACTTACATCTTGGGTGTTGTAATACTAATGCTGACTGCTTTAATTACACAATTGGTCACAGTTTATAAACAATTACATTATAGCTCTGTGCTGTGAGCAAATATATTAGTACTTCAACTCGTAGTTTATCTGAAGGTCAGGCATGTTATAAAGTAAATAAAATAAAACAAAGTAATTTTCTCTGCAAATTAGAGGAGACCCATTCAGGACAAATTATGTAGACATTTTCCGACATTTACTGTTTCGTGTTTCTTTAACTAGTTTTTCAATGTCAGGACGAAATGTCTGGGAAATTTGTAATCGAAGGCTGCATGTTAGATTGTGATTCGACAAGGTACTTCAGGGTTTGGATTTAGCTAAACACATAATAGAAAAAAAAATATTGTTCGCACACATATGTCGAGCGAAACATACACGATGTCCGTGCGGTAAGTGAATACAACCTCGGAAATCTGGTTTGGGAGACATTCTTGTAAAAATCAGCCAAGTCTTTCTTGTGTGTATATTTATCCTTCAATAAATCGCCACATTGTAAATTTAACAGTTCCAATTCGTACGTGCCAACTTGATACTACCCGGCTCTTATCTGACATCACACGCACTGCAGGCCTCACTCCCGGCTGAAATATGTCACAACTCTCGAAGCTGTCTTCTTCCTCTTCTACTTCTTCTTCTACCTATCTTCTTCCGAGTTCATTAACTTATTCACCAGCGGTGCACGCTGACTGTAGCACCCGGTTCGGCATTCTTCGAGGAGCAACAAGCTACCTCCCTTCTCTATACCCACTTAATTTTCATCCGTCATCCTACAACATCCACATCCCGTCACTACGTGGTTAAGCTCTTTCCAAAACAGGTACATGATTTGAACACCCTTAGGGCTGTTCCAAACAGCCTGTCAGCCTGCAGTGCAGTGCAAGTTGTCTTGTTCTGACCTAATCAATTCTTCTGGAATATTCTATGTACAGAGCTTTCCAAAAATAGATGAATTTAAACTTTTATATACCATCCTTGTTCTGCTATGCTAAAGAAAACTGTTACAGGTAGAATACACAAATATTTAACGCTCTTTTGTTCTTTAGTTATGAAAATTTGTCTTCCAGTAATCCAGTGCACTAGAAAGAGGATGTAACAATTCGTTGTTGAGATATGCAGTGAATTCTTCTTGTAAACTGGTAAGTGGCAGTGAATTTGCCACACGATTAGTTTATTGCATAATGTTACTACGCAGATACAACACATCTGGCAATTTTTCGGGTTTTGCAATGTTCTACTTGTGACAATATTTGGTGATTTTGAAATAAAATAAAAATAAGCAGAATCACCCCCGAAGTCGCGAAAAAGTACCGAGGAATTTTCGTAAGTATCGTTCGATTTTATGCAAGTATCGTGAATATAGAGATGTCGCAATTATCAAGAACCCATCCTTATATGGGAACAATCGGTGTGAAGCAGTAACACGGAGTAATTGAAACAACTGACAATCAGAGAGTACCATAAAGTTTAAGGCATCCTAACTGCTCAGTTTAGTAACATTTCTTAACCTCACTTGACGTTCCTGTCGTAATCCCGGCGTTATTCTCCACAGACTGCGAAGTTTGCTACACTTTCAGACGAAATGTATACATAAACGCAAAACGATAAACAAGAGTTTGGCTTCAGTGTAGAATTTTAATGGTGGAAATCAGCAACGCTTGAAGTTTCCTCTTGGTACTCAATGTTTTGATAAACATTGCCTAAATAGTAGCTCAAAGCGTAACAAAATACTCGCCTATAAATAAAACATTTTACAAACAGACAATGTTTACAGCTTAAAACATCTTACGTTCTCCATAAACCTATCCTTATAAAATAAGACAAATTGCTTTCACTTTTCTTTATGAAATAGTAATTCAAAGCATGACTCTTCTAAAATTAAGCCATTTTAGGCTACAGCATTTGAAACTATATTTACTGCACCGTCATGTAAATTATGCACCAATCTCTGTAATTAAATCGCTGCAATTTTTTACTTTTTTCCAGCTGGGAAGTAATTAAACCTCATTTGTATGCATGCTTTGGCATTAATTCCGATCATTAGAGGGAGGGATACAAACCTCCATGTTTGACGTTTATAAAAAAGGTCACACGGCCACGCAATATTGGTCGTTCCCCCGACTGTAATTCTTATGGTTGCGAGAAAGGGTGAGAGAATTTGACGAGAGAAAAATCCATAGTTTGGCTTCCTTCGTGTTTTAAGCAAAATTTCCCTATATTTTCCTATTCAATACGCCTGATCCCCCTTATCCCCATATAGAAGTCTTGAGGTAAATATTAAATGATGTTTTGTCGTCCGCGATATAAGCGTCCAGCCTCTGATTCCTGAAATCTCAGGTTCCACCCAGCGGAGAGCGATGGATTTTTTTTCGAGCGGTCTTTCCGCCCCAATACAGCATGGAACGTCAAGAAGCATAGCAGTTAAAAGAGTGCCTATAAAAATAAACAAGACCACTTATCATCGTGACAGTAATGACGGACAGAAGACATTAAAACCAAGCAAGATGTCTCCGAGGTGAAATGTTAATCTCGCATTCAGGAGGTCCGTGGTTTAAATCACGCCAGTAATGGAATATCCCTTGGTCCTGATACTAGCAAGTGCCGATGAAGTCCCCTAAAGTTAGAGGTTCCCAAATTTGCTTTCTCAAATATCACTTTACGCACCTATCTATAGTGCCTACCCCTGTGTCGCCGAACGAAGAATATAGGACATTAAGTGCAACTAGAAACCAAATTTTGTTGTTTATTCACAAGACCATGAGGCTAAAAGGATCTATTTACGCTGAAATCTCGTTTCTGGCTTTTGGGTAGAAGAGTTTAAGTGTTGCTTGCTGTCTTATATACAGAGAAATCTCATGTCGAAATAGAAAAGAAAGCGGTTTCGTCTGTGACGAGGACCAGATTCGATTCCCGTGCCCGGCCTATCTAACGCATTGTTTTTTCGGGGGATTTTCCGGTCTCCAGGAGAATGCTTGGTACGTTAATTACATACTCCGAATTTCCTGTCCCTTCATTTCACCTCCACTACCATTTCACGTCATCTCCCATCTGGTGGTGAGGGTAGAAGTGTAAACGGGTGTCTCGGCTGTGCATGCCAGGAAGATAAGCTCCTTCGGTCTCCGAGCCTGCCTTTGAACTCTTTCAGGAACGCGTTAGGATGGATGGCAGTTGTGCAAGCCTGGCGAGAGCTTTCCCAGCTGTGGCATGTTGGCCTCGGGACTCCAAACTGGCCTGAGGACACGACAGGAGGGATGCGGCTTGTACTGGACTGTCGGGGAGTTTCAAACTGGTAGATGAAATAGACGCTGCCCTCTGTAACATCGTGACTCCTTGCATCAGTTACCCTCTGTTTTCTCTCGTCTCATCCTTCTTCCCGAGAGAGCCTCAATTGGGGGATAGGTAAAAAGATCAGTGGTCGATGTACCGAATCCACTACACACCTACCCATCCTATCCTATCTATTAACATAATACTTAAATATATAAATAAACGTATATTAACGAATTACGTTGCTATACGTTAATACTCCCTTTCCTGCACATGAAATTTACAATTAATAGGCTTAAAGTAATGTTTGTAGCAAACCTTGAGTTACTGTAGATTATTTACTCTGTTACAAAGTTTGTTACTTCCCAAGTGCCTTGTCTCTGCGCCAAGTTTCTTCGTTGGCTTCATTTCAAAACTGTCTACGTATGAAGACCTTTGTTTCCGTGCATTAACCTTTTGTTACTTAAGTTCTGTGGCACAAAAAGGAATAAACAATGAAAGGAAACAACGGAAAAGTCGCTTGCCAGAAGCTGTAAGGGATGTTGCAAACAAACTAACCGCTTTCCTCTTGCGCGAAATCAACTTAAAAGTTGAGGAAGCTCTAAAATGAAGACGTCTAGAGTGGGAAGATTTAAATTCGATGGGGTTCTTTCGTATTAAGGCAGTAAATTTAAGGTTTCTGAAGATGCACTGACGTTCCTAGAGGAAGAGAGAAGATGGAAGGAATAAATATACTTGCTCTTCCTTCAGAAGATTGCAAGGTTGGAAGCAAGGAATGACGAGCCGTTATTTCAATGCGGAATTTCAGGTTAAAGGGGCGCAACCCAAATTCTCACCCTCCGGTGACGTAAAACCTATTCCATGTAAGCAATCGTATATGTCACGATCCATGTTGATTTTTGGGTAAACTGTTTGTTAGTTTAGCCGGGCTGTTCTATTTACTTCTGTTCCCTATCTATAACTGGTTAAAATAACTAAGGCAGGAAATTTATAGACTATAAGATGCCAAAAAGGGCATAATATCTTGAAAATACAACGTGAAAAATATGTATGCCCTCACCTGATTTTCTCCACACACTATTCCTAAAACTGCCTATTCTTCTAATTTGTTTATAGAGATTGTTTATTGCATACTTCCTTAAAAACAATCTAGAGCAAAAATCATGAAACTCATTTGATAAGCATCCTTAATGGAAACAATGTAAATGAGGTATGAAAGGCGATACAATCAATGTATAGTAAATATGTAACAAAAGCCAGTATACAGCCAAGAGAGTGGATTGAATATTTTAGAAATTTGTATGAGGGGGATAAGACAATGAAAGAGAGTAGGAATTTGGGAAATAGGCAGTGGTTATATAGACATGCTGGATGATGAAAGAAGGACTGAATAAATTTTGCAGAAGGTTATATTAATGAAGAGGAATAAATCAAATGGAATAGGTGGTATTCCAACAGAATCCCTTAAGGAATGGTGTACTGAAATAAATAGAGTCACTCTGAGGATTTCAGGTGGGTTTTAGAAGAGCGAGAAGAACAGTTCATATTATTTGTTTGTTACGAAAACCTTGGTCGTGCCATGGCTGAGTGGATAGAACGCTTAGCTCTCACCTAGGAGGCCCGGGTTCGATCCTAGGACACCGCAAATTGAAATTTGTGGTGGACAACATGGCGCTGGGGTGGGTTTCCTCCGAGTCCTTCGGTTTCTCCCACCATCATTCCACCAATTGCTCCATCAATCATTCATCTCAGGCCGACCCCTCAACCCTGATTTCATCTCAGGTCAGATGCTCGGCTCCCTCGCTCTGAGGGAGCTCAAGCGCCTCCTAACGTCAGCATTGATGAGTAAGGGAGAAAAAAAATTATAAAAACATTGGTAGATAAATATTTAAAGGATAAGAGAGGAAAACTATATATGGCTTTTGTTGGTTGGTTAGCAACACTCCCCACATGTCAGCCTTGGTCTTCGGCCTTGGCCTCCATGTGATGATCGGAACCCCTCAGGTGGAGGCACCGAGAGGGCGGGCCCAATACCTCCAATAATATGGTGATAGTGAAGATGACGGTGAGGCAAGACGACCCACAGCGTATACCGTGGACTCCGAGTCACGTTGGGCATAAGGGACACTTCACATGTGTTAGACAGAGGTGAAGGCGTGGATAGGGCCGACTTAAAATTGCCAACCCTATATGCCTTTTGTTGATCTTGAGAAAGCTTATGAGAGGATTGAGCTCAAGTTGTTTTGGCATAAGTTGTTGAGCAAAGGGGTGAGTAGACAAATGGTGGATACTATTAGAGCGTTGTGTAAGGAGAATACGTATTGTAGAAGAGTGGAGGATGAGGTTACTAGGGGAATCAAACAAGAGAAAGGTCTTAGGGCAAGGGTGTAAGTTAAGCCGAGTCCTATTCAAGTAATATATGGATTATGTATTAAGGGAAATTGGGAGATGTAGTAACCTTGTGCTAATAATAAAATACCGATCCCACGATTACTTTTTGCAAATGACCTAGTTGTAGGTGCACTTACCGTAAATAAATTAAAACAACATTTGGAAGCAGTATATAATTACTGTAAAGAATGGCGTTTAAAAGTAAACCAGGATAGGACATAGTTATAGTGTTTAAAAAAGGAGGTAAGCTGAGTGAAAATGAAAAATGGACGAATGAAAACAAAAATGAGTATAGGGTAGTTAAAGATTGCATTTATTTACGAGTTAAAATAGACAATAGAGGGAATTGGGAAAAAGAAAATAAATTGCCTTGCGGAGAGGAAAAGGAGCCTTATCAGCCATCAGAGGTTGCAAGTACAAAGTATTAGATATAGATATCAAATGGTTAGATAAAGTTTATAGTATGGTGGTAAAGACAAAAATTCTATAAGGGACTGGAGGGCGGATGGAAAGTTATAGATAAGATACATATGAGTTAACAAATGTAACTGTTAGGCAGGTAGCACAACTAGAGTTCGGTAGAGTTGCCGGTAAAGGAAATATTATAGAAAGGGCATTGAAACTCTGACATAGAATATTGAATCTGGAACAAAGGAATTTATTAAAAGAATGTTTAATATATCAACAGAAAAGTTTGAAGAACAAGGGAATGGTCTTAGAAATAACTTGGAGAGCAGTGGGTTAGGAATTATGCAAGAAAAATATTGGAAGGCACAGAAGTGTAGAAAATATCTAGTGAAATAGCTGAGAGTAGCTGTTTAGTTTTTTATATACCTATGAAGGGGGCTTAGGGACGGGAAAAGTACACAGACGTGACGAATAAGAGGAGAGAAAATTTATTGTATGGGTGAGAGAAGCATGGCGGTTAAAAGGTTTAAGGAGGCATATTCTACAAAATTACTGTCCCATATGTTGTGGGAATGCGAACTTAGAACATATATTATTTTTCAGTGTAAGGAGACAGAAAGTTGTAGAAAAGAGTTTGTTAATAAGAAATGGTTTAAGTTAGGTAGAAATATAGCTATACAGAAATGTTCGTTAAAAACATCAAGAAGACTGACAATTCTTGGATAAAGTAAATAATCGGTAGAGCACCTGCCTTCCGTGCTAGGGGTCCCGGGTTCGATTCCCGGCGGTGGGGGTGGGGATTTTTCTCCGTCCAAGATAATTCCCCATCTTCCACAGAGTCTGGAAGTATGAATGAGAGTGTGAATGTGTGCGTGATGTAATGATTAAAAACCAAAGATAGCGAGTTAACACCTTCGATATGTTTCAAAGGAGAACGGCCGCCGATATGACCATAGTAGTTAAAGGCGGGGTATAAATGGAACAAGGGAGAAAGTAAATAAAAAGTGGTTATGGACAATGAAAAGAACTAATAACGAACTACATAAGAGTAATAACGTAATTGATTAGAAATAATTATCTACTGTGAAAAGTTAGTATGACTTGTACAGAGCCAGGTCTGAACACCGATCATACTGAATTTTACATTGCTTAGCATAAATAAATACTTGAATACATATTTCCTTTTAGGTAAAATTGGATTAGGAGAAGAAATATATTTTAAATTACTAGGAGTTCTCATACATACATCAGAACACTACCTTAATGGCGAATTATCTACTGTGCTGCAATACCTTTTAATACCCGAACTTTATAGTTCAGACCACTGCTAGGTACAAATAAATAAACCGGAAAAAGCATTAGTCAGAGAATTTGCAATTCTGGCACATTGCCCATAGTAGCCCAATGGTTAAGAGCAGCCTGAGACGGAAACTGTAAGATCCTGGTTCAAATCCCGGTTATAGCATTGAATTTTTCCGTCTGACTCCACCCTTTCAATGTTTTATTTTCAAACAACTTCAAAACATTTATTTTCAGTAATATATCTGCACTGGATTTTTGGATGGAATGTAATACTTTGTCCACTTAAGACCGTGTTTCGTTTTGAGGCATGAATCCAAAACGTTCACTATGAGATAAAAATGTGCACGTGATAAGCGAAGAATAATTTAAAAAACTGAAAAGAGGATATTATAACTTTGTGGGTTCGTAGAATTAATAGTCTAGTTTGCAGAAACTCAAACTGCTCCTTATTTCAGGTAAAGAGAGGTTTTGTGCAACCCTTATAGTCTACAAAAATGACGTGTTATACACAGACGCAGCCTTGAAGGTCTCCCGTTGCTTCACCGCACCCAAACAGCTAAACTCGCAATTCCATTCACTGACTAGCAGCTCTCTCGCTATTTGCTGTCTTTCCTTTTCCGTAGCACTTGGCAGGCTGAGGAACAGCCCGAGGTGGGTTAAGACGTGTAGATAGCGCTTAACCACGTAGTGGTGGGGTGTGGATGTTGCAGTATGTCGGGTGAAAATTAGGTGGCGGGAAACCAAGGGACTGTTGTCACACCGGGACTACGTCCCTTACTGGCGTAAGAATGGGTTTTTTATTTATGGGATGTGGTTAGATGGTGGAGATTTAGTTAGAGATATGTTTTGGGAGCTTTAAAAACGCGTTTGTATGGGGCGAGGTTTGTGAGGTGTGCTGTATGTACGATGTTTATAGTGGACCAAGCACAAGTCTGGGTCTTTTGTATGTTTCTCCGGGGTCATGGTCCTATAGGGGGGGGGGGGGGAGCTGCGTCTTGCCGCTTATTTATACCCGAACCATCGTTTCTCGAAAGTTGCCGAAGTAACACGATCTTTCACGGTGGCGAGAGAAGGAAAATAATTATCCAGACATCACTCCGTCTCCCCCTCTCCCCGGCCCCGTCACTCCTTCGGCAAGCAACAAGCGCGTACCTAGGTGTGGGCGTGGCTTGGACAGTATCTGTCTCTCTGTCTTTGCTGCCAGCTGGCTGGTCCCAACCAAACGAAATGATGCGATCGGTGACAATGTTGATTTTCGTGACAGTAAATGAATTATGTAAGTGAGAAAATAATTCGGAAGGCGCCTAAATCAGTACACATTGAAATATTAAGTTCTTTTATCTTAGTTCCTCCTGAGCTCCAGGAATAGTACTACCTAACGATTAGCATACAATTTTCTGTTGTTAACAATAGTCTATTAGCATAGCCAACAAAATTTCTATTAACTAACTGACATAATTTTCCAACGAATACCATTTATCACCATTAACAGACGGAAGATAGAAACTCGCCCTTATAATTTACATTTGTAGCAGTGGTATGAGTGATAATAATCAGCACTGAACGTTGAAAGGCACACACACGTACCTACTACAAAACTATATATACTAGTTGATAACAAATATGTACTGAAACAAATGATTACTAAATGAAAATAAATAAACAGCCAAAACAGGAACTATTAAAACCATAAATATTTATGTTATTGAATTAGCCACATGGTGCCAATTGAAAATAATTCATGATTAGCTTATAAATTTAACTATAATTGAAAAATACTGGACTGTAAATTCAGTATCACGGGGGAAAAATATGGACATAAAACCAAATAAGTATAAATAAAAATAGACGATCCAGAAAGGTCACTTTGCATCATGCCAACATCATAGGTACCACATGTAGGTAGGGCTAGAGAAAAACCAACAGTTTCGTGATAGCAAATCTCTCACATTCTGTAAGAACAAGTCTCAATAGCAGCAACACCAGAACAAAATAAATAGTAGAGATCGGTCACTAAACAACAAAGCTCGCCTATTACCGAGCCAGGTTAATCCATGTAATTTGTGAGGCAAGTGAGCCTCTGAAAGCCTCGGGTTCAATTCCTGTTGACCGCCTACAGTTTCGGATGGTTTACCATCAAACATAATTGCTTTTTAATCATTTCCCTTTCATTTCGTTTTCTTTTCTTACTTTCAAATGCCGCTTTAGATTTCGTGGTGTAAGGCAGTGCCGAACAGAGCGTGGACCGTGCTCAAATGTGAGTAGGTAATTCTCGTGAACATCTGATGGCTGCTTGGTAGATGGGACCTGGTTCATCATTAATACTGCATAAACTAAGCAACAATCAAAACAGTGGATGTTTCCCATAAATCTGCTCTAAAGAAGTCAAAGACGGTCCCATATGCCAGAAAAGTGATAACCACTATTTTTTGGAATGTGAAAGGTGTCATGATCATTGACTTCCAGAATACAGGAGAAGGAACCATCGGAAAACATTAAGCTAGTGGTTATTACACCGATTCGACAATATAAAACAGAAACGGTCCCATTTGTCGAAGAAGAAAGCTTTATTTAACCAATAACCAGCACAATGATCCGGTGCTGTCGCTACAGAACTGCAGGACTTACGAATAGTTGCCGTGCACCCCATTCTCATCCGACCTGGCTCCTACGCTTTCATCTTGGTTACAAACAAGAAGCAAAAGCTTGGTGGGAAAAAATTTAGATCAATTATGGAAGCTAGTGTCGCGTCAGAGAGTACTTTGCAGGGTTTAATAATTCCCATTTGGGGGAGGCATTAAAATGGCAGATCATTGGAGAAAGCTTAATCCCTAAACGGGAACCACGTTGTCAAATAAATAATCTGTGCTTGTAAAAATTAGTGTCTTCATGCCCTACACTTGCTCCCAATTACTCGGGCTCGTATAGCGATATTTAATTATCATGCTCTGGGGAAGCATTGCCATTTCAGAAGTTTCATTTTAATAACTGAAAAACTGTATAGCAAGGAGCATTTTAAAAAAGTCCAAAAAGGTTACAGCTGAAGTATTGTATTTTTAAGCAAATCATATATATTCTGCTAAAAATGCATAATTTAGAAACCGATATGGATGTCAAGCAAATTTTGTAAAATCACTTCCAGGTAGTTTGAATAAAATGAAGAAGTATCAAAACCCAAGATGGGATTCCACAGCTTCCACACAGCATTATTTAAATTGTCACGTAATTCCACATGTTCATTCTAATAGCAAATGATATTTGCACGAAAACGATCTTGAAGTTAGAAAGTCTAGATTGTAGATTTAACCACGCATCCGAAGGAAGGTACGATTAATAAAATTATATCACTTTCTGACTTTTTTCAGTTTGGATAATCTACCACTCAAAATTCAGACGTTAGACTACATAAATTGTTCTAAAAATTTCAATAAGTTAGGAATTCTCTAGCATGAAAAACGCTCCTCAGAATAGAGCAAAGTAATCCTAATGAATTTGCCCCAGTCAATCTGCTGCATTTTGTTTTTCGTTTGCATTATTCTGTGCTCATCTTTATGAATTAATGAATATTTGATCCGATACCACTTCCGAATTTCCATCTACAAATGCAGCAATCCTCAATTTCTTCTCCTTTGAATAATTCCTCTATCAGTATTCCCTTCTGCTTTATATTGATGTTCTTGAGGCAGCTTTAAGATTACTGGAATAACCAAATACGAGCCGTCCAAAGCAATAGAATCAATAAAATGCTAGTGTCTGTGCTACATCATTAGAGGTGCTTACCAATTAGCAGGATTATAGGCTTCCTGTTCAACCGTCCTGCTTTCATGCCGTGGCTAATTGATTGAAATTTCCTCTCATTTCCGACTCATTATCGGGCACGAAGAACTCGCTTTTAAAAGCCCGTTACTTCTACCATCATTTACTTTAAATGCACGTTTTCCTTCAGCAGAGGCGAGTGAACTGCTTTCAAATATTTTGGCAAGAAAACCTTTTTGCATCACCACGAGGTTAAAAATAGTACCTGCACGATAAAGAATGACCAGTCAAAGTAGTCGAGGACAATATCGGTTAAAGGGGTATTCATTTTAGGAAGATACTCCCTTACGAAATCTGATTAAAACATAATCTGGAATTTAATGGAGAAGGTGTAATAAATATCAGAATAATAGTAAATAATTTAGTGAATCGGGGGAAAGTGCTTTGCAACCTTGAAACACGTGACTTACTATATACTGGACTGCAAATACGAAGTGCGTTCAAGTTATAACAACTCTTATTTGTTCCAGGACTGGGACCAGGTATGAACTTTTGGTTCTTTTTAAATACATTTGGACTCTTTGTGAATGCGTGACAGAGATGGCAGCACTGTACAGTGCTTAGAACTCTAGTGGCAACGACGAGACATAGGACTGTTTTTGATACTTAAAATGGCGAAGCATTCATTGCAAGAACAGCGTGTAATCATTCGTTTTCTCATTTTCGTGGTGTGACACCTATTGAAATTCATTGCCAGTTGAGTGAGACATGTGGTGATGGTATCACGGATGTGTCTAATGTGCGTTCTTGCGTTCAACAGTTCAATGAAGTGAGAAGAACATCGTGTGACAAACCAAGGCAGTTGCAGACCTCGCTTCCAAAATTGGCATTTCCGTGGGATCTGTGCACACAATCCTACATAAAGATCTGAAAATGCTCAATCAGCGATCCTCCAAAACAACGTTCTCCACTCGCTGGATCATGTCGTCGACAGATCGGTGCGAGGCCGTGACTGTCTTGGTTTGTTGTTACACGATGTTGTCTTCATTGAACTGTCGCACCCAGGAACGCACATTAGACACATCCATGGTACCATCACCACATGCCTCATTCAACTGGCGATGAATTTCAATAGGTGTCACACCACGAAAATGGAGAAAACTAATGATTACACGCTGTTCTTGCAATGAAAACGTCGCCATTTTAAGTATCAAAAACCGTCCTAACTCTCGTCGCTGCCACTAGAGTTCTATGCCATGTAGAGTGCTGCCATCTCTGTCACGCATTCATAAAGAATCCACGTGTATTTTAAAATAAAATAGAAGTTTCTATCTGATCCCACTCCTTAAAAAAGTAGCTGTTATAACTTGAACGCACCTCGTAAACCATCCGGTTAAGAGAAAAGTACTATTTTATCAAGTGACTACGGATTGGTTTGTGCCATTCAAAATTAAACACTAAAATTTTGCACTAACATATTCATTTGTTTGCCTTTAGGAATGTTCAAGGCGTAACGTACTGTACGTAAATGTGCTGCTGAACAAACCTTATTTTAATTA